>CM062813.1:730603758-731203758 GCA_031772625.1 Pinus tabuliformis
AAACATTGTTCCAAGAGATTGAAGATAGGTAGTGGTTCTTACCTTCCAATAGATGAAGTTTCTCCCATCAAAGATCGTTGGTCTAATGGATCCCTCTCTTTCGTAGTGACTTCATGATGATGGATCTTTCTTCTAAAAGCGATCAAGCTTTCTTTTGAAGAACCTGCTCTGATACCAGTTGTTGGAAATAATACTCGGGGGGGTGGGTGAAACAGTATTAGCAAGTCAGTAATATTTCATTTCCATATTCTAATTCATATATGTTACTTCAGTTAATTAAACTTGCGTATATACGCAATTGTATATAAGAAACTAGTGTATACCGTGTAAACTTATAATTTATTTAATTCTTCATAAGTTGATCATTAATTGTGCATCAGAACCATATAAACAGTAACCAGAAGCAGTAAAGACACATCAGACAGTCACACACATGAACACAATATATAAGGTGGAAACCCAATGTGGGTGAAAACCACCTGCTGCAATCGTCTCTATCTTTCATTTTAATAAGAAACTTCTTTTACAATGTTTTGTACTGGTGTTGTCTTATACCAGTACGCAGGCTTCTACCTGCAGAAGGCTACAACCTTCTCTCGTTCTCCAAATTCTCCTAGAAGGGAGCTACAACCCCCTAGCTCTTCTACTAGCTGATGTACTAGTACGTAGGTGCTGACCTACAGAAGGCTACAACCTTCTATTTTCTTCCAGGGACCACGTTTCATAAATTTTTAGATTGGATCCATCAATAACATCAATCAATATTCAAATATATCTCCATCAACCAATCTCCTTTACACTGGCAACCAAAACTGAATCAAAAAATCACTTTTCTAAATGTTGTAACCAGAACATAGTAACAGTAACTAGAACCCAATCCAGAACCTAGAACACTGCAACAATAAACAGAAGTAGCTAAAACATATTTTATGAGGTGTACACTACTTCAATGTGTCAAACTGACGTGCATATGCACTTTTCTCAAGGCGAACCTACATATACGCACTTTTGAAATACCGAACCAGCGTGTATACGTGCCTTTGCTATACAGAACCTACATACAGATCTGTAAAAAATGATTTAACCTTTACCACTATTCAAACATTAGTTATACCCAGATGATTAGATTTACAGATTATGACATGTGCTAATTATTCAGATAAAATATCAAAAACCACACAAGGATACTTCTCTTCAAGCCTTGATATCTTGACCCATCAATAGAACTTATCCTTCTTCAAGTGCTCAGGTTCCTCCTTGATTCAGATACATCTATGCACCATTTCTCAGTCAGTATTCTAGATCTTGCTCTTCATTAGATATTCAATACTTGAGTGCCTTTGCCTAATGACCTTCTCCTCCTTTTATAGTCTGGGCCTTACTCAATACCATGGTCCAAAACCACTTAGAACCAATACCTTGGACCAAATACCTGGGGTCAACACGTCGAACAAGATGACTTGGACAAATACAATGGACCAAAAGCAAATGTACACGCCTTTCCTTGCATGAAAGTGCGTGTATATGCATACGCGCCTTTTGATCATCGAAACCGCGTGTATACGTGGCTTGGTCAAGGGGAACCTGTGTATATCTCTTTTTCTTTCACTCTGTAAGGCTGAACTGTGATATGTAATCTGAGTGAGTTGCCATCAAGGACAACACCTGTGCCATAGAGCCAAACCTGTGTCATAATGCCAACAATAAACAATCCCTAACCCCGACAGTTGTTATGTGGAATAGTACCCACATTTTCCAGCTTTGGCGCAATAGCATCAAGTGAATGGTGATTCACGATGTCACGACATCACTGTCGACAGCACTTTTGGCGTGACAACGAACTCTTGTATCGGCGCATATAGTAATAACATCTTGTAACAACATCCAATGTGTAACAACAACCTGTAACAACATCCAATGTGTAACAACAACCTCTAGCAACTTCCGGGGTGTAACAACAAACCGTTCTACCCTTCTCTACAGTTAATCCGTGGTACCTTTCTTCTCCATAGCTTTGTTCTCCCAAGCCATCACCTGAAAAGAAGAAGAGATTCCCAAAATACTTCTTCAATACTCTCCCAGTTAGCCACAAAAGGGAATAAAGCCTCGTATTATTTGGTAAAATATAGCAAAGTAACATGACAATGGAATAGGTTAAAAAGGTGAGAAAATAGGGAAATGGATCATGTAAAGTCATAGGCCTAGAGGACAGAAAGGTCAAAACTGGGGAAAGAATGTGTAGAAAATAGGTGAAAAAAACGACACCCAACAATGTGCACAAGATCCCGATCTTGAGTACTTTAATCCACAAAATCTTATATTCAAAAAGGGACCTACAAGGGAAGGGTAAGTACCTATTTTTACTCACTCATTGTGGACATGAAGTACACATAATTGTTCAATCATTTCACAATATATCTTGTATTAAATATCTAAAAATGGAAAGAAATTAAAGAATGAATATTTCTAGAAAATTGAGCATGATAGAAAGGAAACGTAATTATTTTTATTTGAGCATGCAATTTTTCCTTCCCTTGTTAAGAGTTTACAATTTCTAAATGAGGTGAACATAGTTAAAATGTAGATTTTATCAAGGATTTTTCTAAGGATCTAGTGGTTGGTTTGCAAAGTTATGAGTAAGAATTCATAAATTGCTCCTAAAATAGAAATATGAGGGCACCATTATCATTTTCTTCCTTTTTTCACATAGCTACCATAGGAAACTTTTTTTCCTATAGCAGCCCCTGTTTGCCACTATATTTCTTATGTTTATCTCTAAAAGGAGTTTTGACAAAGGATCGGAGGAAAAAATATCAAGAGGAACCCTCAGATTAGTGGGAAGAATAAGGGACACCTAGCCTTTTGTGGGGTGGAAGTTGTGTGATCCAAGCAAAATCCAAAGACGTTCTACAACCATAGATTACTCACCATTTTTCAAAATTGTAGCTAGATGGTGTTATAATGCAAGAACATTAGAGCTTCCAAGTCATCAAGCTTTTTGGAGATTCAAAATGGAAAATGAATTTATTCCTCAGTGTAAATAATTTTAATTTCTTTATTTCTAAAAGAACTATAGATAGAGATAATTGTTTTAAGAAGAAAAATTTCCTTTCAACGCTTCAAAAATTTAGGAAATAAATCATGAGTGGTTGTAGGAGAAAAAATATTGGTAGCAATTAGAAAGTTGTTAGGATAAGAAACATTTTAGAAATCTTAGAAACTATTTGGGGTGCAATTGGGATTTAGAAAAGCTATGGATATGAAAGATTTTGTCAATAAGGAAAAAACAAGTCTACTTTGAAAAGAATGATTGATTTATGGATTTAGGGAAATTTATTTTGTTTGCATATGTTATTATAAATATTGCAATCCTAAGGGGAAAACTAATGACCAAATGAATGTGAAATCAGACTGTAGAGAGTGAATAGAGAGAATGAATGCCTCTGAGCATATGTATGTACAAATCTAGTTTAATGAATGAGAGTTCATGCATAATTTTGAATCTAAGAATTCTATGTGAAGTGTGATCTGATTGTTTTCTTTCAAAGAAAGCATGAAACATGTTTTGTGATTTACATATAAATCCAATCTAATAAACTTTGGATCATTTAACTAGCACAAAAATGAGGATTATTAGTTTTGTGACTCCTAAAAAAGATATCATTGTTTGTTATTCTTAATATTGTAGGTTTTTGGAAGTGAACATAGCAGGAAAAGTTAAATTTTCTTACATAAACGTGGTATAAAAGAGAGAGGTATAGAGACAACAAAAGAATTTTGTGCAACACTATGGAGAAAAAAATTAGAACGAGATTAAGATTGTGGTAGGTAATTGATTTTTGGTTTTTTATAATTTGGGGATATTGATGATAGGTAGCAACAAATGATATGAGAACCGTGGAAAATTAATTCTAACAGCTAGTGCTACTGTGCTGGAGGAAAAAGAGTGACTGAAAAAACTTGAAGAGCAAGGAGTGCTCGAAAGGGGTTCCAGAGGAGGGAACCAAGAATGCTAAAAGACAAAGTACAATTGGGAAGCTTACTGAGGCATGTGTAGCAAGAAGGATATATGTTACTGTAAAGGTTATTTGCAATTCATATTAGGCAACATAAAGCTAACAGGGGAAGAGGAGAAGAAGAAGATGTCTATGGGAATTCATTTTAAGAATTGAGAGGGAAGCCACGAATATTCCAAAGAAGTTGGAGTAAGGAAAATGAGTGATGAAGACTACGAGATAGAGCTTGTTGAGATAAAAGTAAGGTTGAATGTGCTTACATAGTTCCTACAACAGAATTAGGAGAACCATATGTATGGGTGGAACTTGAGGAAAAGGGTTAAGTGGTCTATTAAAATATAAAGGGCCAAGAAGCAGAGACAGAAGTTGAGATATAGGTTGAAGGAAGAACTAAAAGTTACGGAGCGTGTGGAAGAATTTCATAGAGGTGAACCTATGTAAGGAGAAATCCTTGAAGAGAATGGTGATGAGGATGATGGAGATTTGATGTTTGAGACATCAAATAAGGTTAGAAAGCCTTACATTTTTTCTGATGATTTGTTTATGGTTGCGGGTGTTATTGCAGATGATGGAAAATATTTTGAAATTTTCATGAATAAAGAGGAAGATGGAGGAGAACAAAATTAAAATGTTTCTCTTAGCAAAGTGGAGGAGCAATAAATGCTCATAAGAAATAATGAGCCAACGACAGAGACAAATTTCAGTCTTCACACTAAATATGTGCATGCAGATGTGGAAGAAGTGATTATTAGTTTTCAAACTAATGCAAGTGGAACAAAAATCGAGGGTGAACAAGTTGCAAAAGTTGTTGTGAATGAGGATGCAACAAAGTCAAAGGAGGAAGAGTTTGTTGGTAGCATGGAGATAGAGATCGATCAATAGATTGAAGTGAGATAGAGAGTTCAAAGAGAAACTTTACAAGTGTGGAATGAGGCTGAAAATACGCTTGGATGGATGTATATATGCTTCCCTACATAATATTCAAATGAGATAAGAAATCACTGCCAAGTTGTCTCTTCCAGGCCTATCAATTATAGTTTGGAAAATTTTCACTTGAAATACTGAGGAGAAACATGGTGAAAACAATTGGTTTTCCACAAGGAAGGCAAAATAAAAAGTTATAGTAGAATTAAATATGCAATAACAATAGTACAACAACATGAAAAAGTTGATGACAAAAATTGGAACTATCTATGGGATCCATGAAGACGTTAGCAACAACAACTCATGGTTAGGAGACCATGGAATTTTTTTATTTTTTTTTACCTTGGGAGTCTGATGCAAGAGCATTAGAGCTTCCAAGTCATCAAGATTTTGGAGATTCAACATGGAAAGGGAAATTTATTTTCTTTACTTCTTAAACAACTATAGATATTGATAATATTTTTAAGAAGACAATATTCCTTTTAGGGTATCAAAAATTTCGGAATAAATCATGAGAGGTTATAGGAGAAAAAGTCTTGGTAGCAATTAGCAAGTTGTTAGGATAAGAAAAAATTTAGAAATATTAGAAACTATTGGGGGTGATTTTAGGATTTATAAAAGCTATGGATATAGAATATTTTGTAAATAAGGAAAAAATGAGTCTACCTTGAAAACCATGAGTGATTTGTGGATTGATTTATGGATTTAGGGAGATTTATTTTGTTTTTATATGTTATTATAAATATTGTTAGCCTAACGAGAAAACTAATGGTCAAATGAATGTGAAATCATGCCATAGAGAGTGAACAGAGAGAATGAAGTCCTCGAGTAGATGTAAGTACAAAGCTATTTTAATGAATGAGAGTTCATATATAATTGTGAATCTAAGAATTCTATGTGAAGTGTGATATAATTATTTGATTTCAAAGAAAGCATGGAAACATGTTCTGTGATTGACATATAAATCCAATCCAATAAAATTTGGATCATTGAATTAGAAAAAAATTGTGGCTTATTAGTTTTGTGACTTTTAAAAAATATATCGTTGTTTGTTATTCCTAAGATTGCAGGTTTGTGGAAGTGAACATAGCAGGAAAAGTCAAATTTTCCTGCAATAAGTTCCTCGAAAATTAAAGGGGCATGATGATGAACTTGCATTGGAATTTATAGTTAACCTAAAGAATCCAAGTGACTAAGGGTTTGTGACAACAATGAGAGGATTGGAAATACATTTCAATGAAAGTGGTATCAAAAAGATCACCATTTTACCTACAACAGTGGATTGGGACAAAGGATCAAGAAATGAGGCAATGAGTGGCATGAAATCCTTCTTTCTTCAAGTTGAAGCACTATTGGAGGACTGCAATAGTTAGAGAAGCATAAGGAGTGGGAAATGGAGTAGAAGGCAAAGTAGATAAAGAAGTATGTTGAGTAGTCAATGACATCACAACAACAGAGGCAAGTGGAGCATAGGTGGAAGAAAAGGGATTGAGTTTCTTAGGGGTGAGAAACAATTCTAGTATGGGGGACATGATAGGTCCGGAAATTGTATATTTTATTAGGCCCATTTGATTATTAGGAAACCTATAATATGCACTTGACACCCTTACTTGCACATTATAGAGCTTATTTGTAGTATTAATGAGTCCTTAGGAATTTGATTTATCCTTGCATATTATGTGCCCAATATCATTTATTTTTGGAGAATATAGAGAGAATATTGAATAAATTCTGAATGAGATAATATAGGGACTTTATTGCTGCTACAGGATGGAATAATATTGGATAATAAATGAACTAGATATTATGAAATTATTGAATGAGAAAATATAAGAATGTGTTCCCTGCCATTGAATGAATGTTCCTACTATTGGGAACGAGATCCACTTTTGAGATTTTGGAGGGGAAAGTTTCCTTCTTTAAATTAGGATGCTTCCCTGTCAATTTTTATAAGTAGAAATTCGAATTAGCCTTAAGGGGCTTCTATTTGTTAGTCTTCTTGAGGAGAAAATATGTTATTTAGCAACTCTACTTTCATTTCTAGTAGGGATGTACTTCGACTCTAATAATAAAGTTTGGTGCCATTTTTTTCTTCTAAAGAATGGTTTCATTCATAGGAATCTAAGTATCCTTGGGCTTGGCCATACCAGGAGCCTCAAATCCTTATTGTACAATTTATTTATTTTCTTTGAATGTCTTTTTCAGTTACATATATTATTTGTGTATTGCTTTTTGGTCTTTGAGGTTTCTGCGAGTCTCATGTTTGTGTAGATTTTCTTCTGGATCCATCGCATTCAATTTCTTTTTAGATCGACATTTCGAACCAGTGACGGTGGTCCATCTTCAGGATGTGAGAGAATTAATTGAAAGACTAGCCTCATTTGTCAAATATATATAGGGATGCAAGAGATGCTTAGCCGACAGATATTTAAGTTATTTTTAGTTGTTCTATTTAATTGTATTATTGTTAATTTTATTAGTATTAATTATTTCATGTTATAATGCTATCTATTTTAATTATATTTGCAAACGTAGGAACAATTGACGAATCTCTGCATCTTTTCAAGAATGTAAGGTCAGCCTTCTTTTTCGTTAAGAGCAATCTATGTCGTTCAAATCTGCAAACTTCTTCCAAAATCTCCCTTCTGTATTGGGTGAGTATTTTGTCTTTGAGGTTTCTGCGAATGTCATGTTTGTGTAGATTTTCTTCTGGATCCATCGCATTCAATTTCTTTTTAGATCGATGTTTCGAACCAATGATGGTGGTTCGTCTTCAGGATGTGAGAGAACTAATTGAAAGACTGATCTTATTTTTCAAATATATATAGGGATGCAAGAGATGCTTAGCCGATAGATCTTTAAGTTATTTTTAATTGTTCTATTTAATTGTATTATTGTTAATTTTATTAGTATTAATTATTTCATGTTATAATTCTATATATTCTAATTATATTTGCAAACGTAGGAAAAATTGACGAATCTATGAATCTTTTCAAGAATGTAAGGTCAACCTTCTTTTTTGTTAAGAGCAATGTGTGTATTTTGTATTCATGTTTCCTTTGTTGTGGGTTATATTGGTTAAATGATTTAAATGTTGTTTTGTAGGTTATTTATAGAGTCAAAAGAATGATGCATCCTTATAACAGGTTTTCAAAGACATATCGATGATCTTGCTACTTGGATTGGTTTATTAATTCACAATTATGGAATTTCTGGAAGTTTCTTGTTGCAAAATAGTAGTAATTTTCTGTTGATTTTTAGCACAATTTAATGAATATTTGTTTAGATGTTTCCACTAGTACTGAGTCTCAAAAACATTTAAATTAATAACAAAATTTATCCCACATCATTTTCGCTTGATCAGGTTAGGAAAATGGTAGGTTAACTAGCTCACATATTCTTGAATTTCTGGTTTTTAGAGTAGTAATTTTATGCTATTTTTTTATCACATGTTAGCAAAGGTATTTTTGCAATATTCCACTTGGGTTGGAGTCCTAGGGAATCCTAATTAATAAAAAAATTATTCCATCTCATTTTCATTTGATTTGATTTGTCATTCTGTGAGATAACTTGGAGGACAAACTAGCTGACATACTAGGTATTTTAATCTTTTCAAGTATAAAAAAAGTCATAATATTTCTTGTCTGTAGGTGAGGCTATAGGTTTGAAGGGTTGAGAATTTTATTTTATATTCCTTATCCTACCACTATTTCCTTCCTTTTTACCTCAACAACTCATCCAAAACACTGCCCACTAAGAGTACATTTATGGGGCGTTGAAGGACACTATGTGTAGTGGTACTTGTGCAAGATGGGGCCTTGAAGGGTAATAAACTTGGAAAAAGCCCCATACAAACTTATTATACCCTTGATCATTGTATCCTACACTCAAATCACCGTTTCCACGCTGAGAATGCTAACGGGTCCAATCATGTAGCCAAATAGGGAAATCTTGTAGCAATCTTGTAATATTATGTTACACCATGTAAACTTGACCAGATTTTCCCTTGAAGCTTGATTTTTGCCTCGTATCCTTGAATAATTCACCCTAGGCTCTCAACATATTATTGATGAAAACTAAATACCATTTAGGACTTTCCTTTTTACCCCGAGAACACATCTCAACAATTAGGGTTAGTGGAAATATCTAAGAATTGGATAACACGGTAATGATTTTTTTGATTTCCACATGAAGTATCTAATGAATTATATTAATGTATCTAACTTTTTTGGAATGCAGTGACTGATTACATGCTCTTTCCTTCATGGATGTTAGATTAGTTTACTTTCTTTATTCTTATGTTAGGGTTTCTATTTTAAAACTATTATTTCCATTCCATAGACTAGGTTTCCTTTCAATGCAACATTTACATTCAGTAAATAGCTTAATATTTACATTTATGAAAGTAGTATAGCCCTTCTATTTTTGAAAATAGGGTTAGAATTTACATTTGAGAAAGTGACATTTCCATTTCTTACAAATAGAGTAACATTTCCATTTCTGCAATTAGTTTAGGCTTTTCTTTCATAATATTCACTTAATTGCATTTGATAAACTAAGGAAGGACACATTGGATGTTGAACATATAGTGTCAACACCTTTAAATTTTATATGAACCCGAGGTTGTTAATTTAAGTTGGTATCCTTGGGAGTCGCAACATTCTATTGCAATGTTGGGGCTCATCAGCCACAACCCTTTTCCTTTTTTTCTTCTTATGGAAATATATGTACATGCATGTGCGTCATGACTAGTACTATGGAATTCATAAATTTTCTATTAATGGTATGGAATCATTGTCTTAATTGTAAGTTGTAGGTTATTTTCTAATGTATGCATATTTAAATAAGTTAAATTGGCATGAATGTTTTGTAATTTCAAGGAAAATATTAAGTGAACAATGAAATTCTATTAAATTAGTAACCTTTATAAGGAACTACTGCTATCGTGATCTAAGTTCTTTGCATGGTTAAATAGATATCTACTTCCGTAGAAATTATTATTTCTTTCTTACTATTTCAATATGCATAAAAGCCTATAATTACTTATACATAACTTCAATCATATAATGATACTAATTTGTAACTGAGCATTGATAAAAAATATTGATGGCAGTTTAGAAGCAAAATTTTAATTCAAAATAATGGACCCAAATTGGAGCAAGATATTTCCACCATTAAATGTATGAACTACCAAAATCAAATTATTTGTAACTTTAACATTAATATTAAATAAAATTAGAATTATGCATACTTCAATAAACTTATTGTCATATACCTTCAGATATAAGTCCAATAATTTGTCAACTATTTCATATACAATATTTTAATATTGCAATTACCAAGAATGATGCCATGAAATGGTAATTCACTAAAGGAGAGTATAATATACTGAATAGATTATGCCACCAAATTATCGTAAATTCAATTAACATTCAAAGTAATTCTATTACATGATACAATCAATTCTTATCCATTACGATCATACTAAGCATCCTTATAATTTGTTAATGAGCACTTAACATGACTTGGAATATGACTCATTGGCTTATTTCTTATTCTTAACCTTCAAGAGGGTTCTTTAATTCCTTTTAAACAATTTAGCATGCTATCGACAACATCAAGGACGACCCATGCCTTCCTACACTCTTTTACTATCACAGTGTTTTCGTTACTGACAAAACAATGTGTGCATTAATTCTTTTACAAAAACATTAAGTAATGCATTACAATTCCAAACATTTAACACATCATTAAACATTATCGTAAGAGTATGGATACAAGGACTGGTAGTCAAACCTAATCCATGCTATCACTATTTACTATGAGTGTTCAAGATTATCCCTAATTTAAATAAATGCAACATAGTTTCTAACTGTCTTTTATCAAGATAAGGACTCAATGCCATTTGCAATATTATTCTTCAAAGTATTCATTAGCACTATTATGCATTTCTTATTAGTTGTAGTCTAATGCATACCTTTCAATGTAATATCGTTAGTATTATAGCTAAGCTTCACCAATAGCGTCACACCCCTACTCCTTCTCATTCTTATGTAAACCAAGAGGTTATAGTGTTGTAACATGGGCTATGATACCACTTGTCACATCTCTCAGTATACCTCATACAAAATACACAACTTTAAAATATTTTCCAATTATTCCTAGCATGTAATAGCCCACGAATGACTTATCACATACTCTTTAACTGATCATCAAATGATATAATCACAATCATTAAGTGAAGTAACAGTAAAAAGGGAATATTTATTTGTGTAAAGGAATAATTGTTTGTGCAATTTGTTAACATAATGCATTCTCTACAACTTTTCATCATTAAGATTGTTCAATTAATCAAGGCTTATAAAACCCATGAGAAATGATATATTTTCCAACATTATGCAAGGTGACAATATCATTAAGATAATAAATTAGGCAAGCACATAAATTAACATTAATATTACCTTCAAACCCAGAAGAAAAAAACCAACAAGTGTTTTTATTTATGAAAAATATTTCATGAGTTATTTTGTCCCTCTCTCGATGGAAACAAGGGAGTCCATCTCTTGTCCATCATTGATATTTTGCCAAAGAAACATACACTTCCATTCAAGTATTATTACCTATAGGCCCATACATTAGACTTGTATCGTTGTTTCTCAAACACATTACCCAATAGTTTTTAGAGTACAATATGCTTGTGAGATGACTATTTATTGTAGTAACCTTCTTTCCCATCTTGCGTCATCATTGTCAATTCATCACAAGTGTGCAATATATCTCAGTAAACAAAGTTACCTACTGTAAAATTGCATTTGATGATTTATCACTCTGGGTGTAACAATAGTTATATATAATGATCTCCTCCTACAATAATGTTAGTCATAAACCATCATTCAATTGTTGAAAAATTTATTAGTTTAAAAATCATCACTCAATCCCTAGTAAGTCATGATTTCATCCATGCAACCACTATCATTGGAAAAACTCTATGGTCATGAATACTTGAAATATCAAATTGTCAAACCCCAAAATATTACAGCTTTTTCATCTGGATATAATGCAAGAGAATTGATATCCCTTTATCTCAAAGATTTAATCAATATTGGTTGTCATTTTCTTGTCAGAATTACTAATAACTTTTATGTTTTTTATATCTTTGCATGAAAACACTTTCTTGCACATGCATGAATAAAAAGTAAGATCCATAACCACAACTAACCTTTTTATTTATAAATGCATTAGAAAATGAAGAACGTAACTATTATTGCATTTCTCACATGCAATTACCATAATTAATATTGCAAAACATAATATTATTGTATTTAACAAATGCAAAACCCTTGCAATAAATTCAGAAAACCATTGTATTACTCCTCTAGTTGCAAAACCATCGGTATCAATCCACAGAACCAGATTTATAAACATTAACTATGTCTATTCTTGTTATTACACATGTAATAATATAGGCAAATAATATAAAACACAATTATCCTTTTGCCTATGTTTCAAATACGTTATACAAATGCATACCATTATATAGGAAGACCTATTTATTCATATTTGAAATGAATTAAATAAATTCATTGAACTTATAAAATCATGGTTATTTATGCAAAATTATATGCATCAATAAAACCGCATCTGTATTGTTTCCGAATGAAAAAATTAGATGTATTATGTGTCGTGCTAAGAAGTCCTTAATCTCTATTTTGGTTTTATAGATCATTCATACTTCCATTTGATTATCGTTGAGCTTGATCTATTTAAATCAAATATTATGAATTTACTATAATCATCATAACTCTAAGCTCATAACACTTAAGAGTCATATGGCACCATAACTATGGTATCAATTATAAGCCTCGTCTTGATATGGTACAAGTTCCATGTGATCACTATTCATTATTAATTATTATCGTTGCATTGAAGAGGATAAATATGAGGATAAATATCATGTGTACTAGGGAGAAAAACTGTGGCCAAAATTACCACTAGTAAAAGTAGAAATTGAAAGGGTGAGCTCACATGAAGAGATAAACCTTCCTCATAAGGGAAATCACTCGGCATAGCGAAAGATAGAGATATTTCATTACAAATTAATATAAAAGAAACATTTCTACGGACCCTTCGAAATAACAAATGGAAAAATCAAGAAGCTCTCCTCAACCTCCAGATTTATACTTTCTGAGACACATTCTGTACCTGAAAGTGATATTTCATTACAACTGTGTTTTTTATTGGTTATCGAAGCCTTTAGTTAGCATAGGTTGTGGCTAGTGTAGCTACAATTTGTTTACTCTCAGCTATAAAAAATTCTTTGATACAGTAGGTGAAAATTATATATGTGACTAGTATTTTTTTAGTTTTATGTAATTTTTTGGGCAAAATAATTATTTTTCCATTAATGGTATGATTTCCCTAGTAGCAAACTGTCACAAGAAGAAGGATTGATGTATGCTCTATTTTAAATATTCAATAAAATATCAAACTTAAGCAAAAATAAAACATTCAAATACCAATCAAATAGAAAAATTAAGATTTTCAATCATGTAAATTATAGACACTCTACTTTTAATACTTGCAAGTAATATATTCCATCAAAAAATCACAATCAAATATTACATATCAATAATTATATTTACAATCACTCTTTTCCAAAATATAATATGTTCTATCCATGAAAAGTTAATTAAAGGAAATTTGATTAAAACTCATTTTGGATTTATTTTTAATATATAAAATTTATCAATTTATATATTTAAAAATATATTTAATTTAACAATATTCAATATTAATATGAATAAATATGTCATATTTGTTTTTAAAATTATATATTATTATTAAAAAAAGTTATATATTTTTACAAACATTTACATTAAAAAAAACTTGAAATTTTTTATTTATTAAATATATATTAAAAAATTTAGAATTTACATATATTTTAAGAAATGGAATTTAATTTAGAAATGATGTAAAATTTAAATTTTCAATTTTTCTTAGAACATGTCATCATATATTCACCTCCATATAACTGACATAATATTTGAAAAGATTAATTTCAATTCCAAAATTTTATTATTAAAATTAAATATATAATAGATAAATAATAAAATAAAATAATTGCTAATTATGTAATACATTCACCCTGTGAAAACTACTTACCACCCAAAGAATAATATACATAATGAAGCAAGATGATTTATATCTAAGTTTTACACATTTAGCTAATTTATAAGTATCACAAAAATTAAATATAAATTAAACTTAATCAAAAATTCACCTTCTATTTATACATCAATCTAAATACAAGTGCGTCATTAACTAAAATTTCAATAATTTTAAAAATAAAATATAAATTTATTTTTAACCGAAAGTATTTACTCATCCTAATATATATACTCATTTCTGGTATACATCAAATAAACTCCAGAAGTATTTGTAATTTAGTAAATAATTTAAAAACATTAAATAACATTTATATATAATTTTTATAACTTTTTCTATTTCTTTATCTAAATTTTAAATAATTTATATTTTAAAATTTATATTTCCTTTTACATTGTAATTTTACCAGCATTTTTATCTTACATTAATTCATATTTCCTTCTCTTTATATAAAAATAACCATATGCTGAGATAATTATAATTTTACAATAAACTTTATATTACATTAATTTTTTGAAATAATATAATCATACAGTTTATATAAAATATTTTTCCATTTTAAATTTAATTATTTACATAAATATAATCGCATCTTAAGCTTAATTCTTTAGATTATCTCTACATCACAGTGGGTCATTTGTATATTATTATCGTTTAACCTATTGTTAAATTCTTCCGTATTTCCTAAAACTACTTAAAAAATAATAAACCCAATGAAATGTAAACTGCTTATTGAAAAGAAACGAAAACATAAAGAGGATATACCTAAAACAAATGGAGTGTAAACCACTTATTAAAGAACAGAACATATAAAGAGGATTATGGTATATTGAAGTGTACATTGTAATCTTTTAAATAAAATGGAAATTAATTCGATTTACCATCAAAATGTAAATAAATATAAATAATAAATAAATTTAAAATAATTTAAAATCCTTGAATTCCATACTTGTAACAAAATCTTTCTTTTTCTTTTAACAATAATTCCTAGACATAGTCTCGATTTAGCTCTGCAAACCCTCTAGGTCTGCAACTCGCGCGATCTGCAGACAGCGAGCGCGCCCGCCCCCTGCCGACCTGATTCCTGCGGACGTGTCCGCCTGAGGCTTCTTTGCTTGCTGCGGTTGCACTGATTCATGCATCGAGTTGCTAGTTTTTGACAGGCCCGATCCCAGGGATTGCGACCATGGAGGGGTTGGGCTCTCCCCAGGCGTCTCTTCTGCCTCCTTAGCCGATCTCGCCTTATGAGGCCTTCAATCAGCTCTTGGCTGGGCTTCCAAAGAAGAAAAATACTGAAGCTGCGAAATTTGTGAAAAAACTGGATGATATTCCTGTGATCTCCCTACCTCCAGAAACCTCGATCCAAGTTGCTCTGTCTTTGGCCTAACGGGCTCTCATTGGCTAGTTCAATGGGCTATGGTCGTCCCCAAAATCACTGAGAGCTGGGTCAACAGAAACTGGGCGTCGCTGATCAAAGAAAGTGTACCTCACCTCTTACTTTCTGGGGAGAGGATACTTCCTCTTTGAATTCACATCAAAAGACGACAAAGATCTGATCTTCCAAAATGGCCCATACTTCATGGGCCCTCAGGGTCTGTATTTGAATAAATGGACCCCAGACTTCGATCCGGCAGTAGATGTGCCCAAAGCAGTCCCGGTGTGGGTCAGACTTCCAAATCTCCCAGTGCATTGTTGGAATTGGGACTCTCTGAGGCACATTGGAAATGCCCTGGGGAAATTTATAGATCGAGCAAACAATAAAGACCAATATGACTGTGTCAGGATCTGTGTAGAAGTAGATCTAGAGGTGGGACTACCAGAGGCCATCACAATAAAGGTCGGAAGCTAGACGCATTTACATAAACTGGACTATGAGCAGCTGCCCTTCAAATGCTGGAAATGCCATGTTTATGGCCACTTCGCAAGGGGCTGCCCGACCAACAATGAGGCTGTGCAGGGGAAGAAGGATGGATGGAATCAAGTCAAGCAATCCAAACCTTATCTCAAGAATTAGAAGTCGGGAGGCCCTAATGGCAAAGGACCTCACCAGGCCACTGCCCAACAGATCCTGCCCAAACCTGCTCCAGAAAATAAGTTCAAACCTCTGAGCTCGCAACCAAAGGACACCCAGGAGGTCATGGTCCAAACAGAGACAGAAGCTACTCAAGAGATCGAGGCCCAAAAAACAGCTCCTTCAAGCAAAGGTACTCCCTCAGCCTCCCTCAAAGGAGCAAGTGCTAAAGACCCCAAAGGTATGATTATAGAAGATGAGGAAGAAGAACAGGAAATGGATGAATCAGAAGAGGAAGGAGAAATAGGAGAGTCCCAAACCTCGGTAATAATATCTACAAGAGGCCGAAAAACTGACAAGGAAAGAAGGGAGGAGAGACTTACAAAGATAAACTTCAGGGCAGCCAACCAACTTTGGAAAAACTTCTAACCCCAAAGTCTAAGATGTTGGAAAACCAGCCTCAAGGCTCCAAGGGAGCCCACCAGAAACATAAATAATGAAGGTCATCTCCTGGAATTGTAGAGGTATGGGGAACAAAGCTAAGGAAGAAGCCATCAAAAGCTTAATCAGAACAGAAACTCCAGACATACTTATCATCTAGGAGACAAAGCTGGAAGACACAGCCTTCCTTCAAGCAAGCAAGAAACTTTGGATTAAAAGTGAAGCAAGAGCAATCTCTACCTGGGGCACCTCAGGAGGGATTGGAACTCTATGGAACGTCAGCAAATTTGCAGTCCTATTTGAGGCTAGGAATACTCATTGGTTACTGCTGAAAATGTGAAAATTTGGACACCAAGGAAATTTTTTGTCTTTTCAATGTTTACTCTCCAGTCAATGTCGAGGAAAAAAAGATTGTTGGGACTCCATAAGGCACCAAGCAGACTTGAAAAACTTGGAAAATATAATTATTGCTGGAGACCTCAATCTTACTCTTCATCCATCTGAAAAAAGGGGAGGCAGTGCAGTTCGAGATCCGGCAAGGGAATGGGTGGAGGACATTATGCAGGACTGGGACTTGGTGGATATAAAACCTTCTTCCAGTAAGTACTCTTGGTCTAATAAAAGAGTGGGCCGTGGACATATTGCCGCCAGGCTAGATAGATTTTTTATTCAACCTAGATAGATATATTTTTTTAGAACCTAGAATGCATATTCTTACTACCAGCATCTCGGAACATAAGCCCATAAAGCTAGAACTTCTAGCTCATCTTCATCTGGGTCCTATCCCCTTTAGATTTAGCCCTCTCTCGGTAAAGGAGCCAGACTTTATGCAAACTGTCAAGGAATGTTGGAATCAGCCATTCAAAGGATCACCTTTCTATATATGGGAGGAAAAGCTTAGAAGGGTAAAAGGAGTTATAAAAAGATGGGTCAAAACTCTATCCAATCCGGATACAGAAAGGAAATCCATTAAAGCCTCTCTTGTCTCCCATAAAACTTGTATGGAGAACGCTATAGTCACAAAGGAGTTATTAGATCAAGAAGCTCATCTGCAACAGTGCTATCACAAGGCCTACTTAGCTGAAGAAGAGTATTGGAGATTAAAATCTCGTAATATGTGGCTCAAAGCAGGGGATAGGAACACTGCTTTTTTCACAAAAACTAGGCTAGGCAAGGAAATGCTTCAACACCATTTCAGAGATTAAAGAGGATAATGACACTCACAAGGATTTTGATTACATAAAGAAAGCAGCCTTTTCTCACTTTCAAAACTTGTATAGTGAAGACAAGGATCCAAACCAATACTTAGACCTGTTAGACATTATACCCTATGCAATTTCACAGTGAATGAATGAGATTCTTGAGGCCAAAGTCCGAAAAGAGCAAGGTATGGTGATTAAACTTGATTTAGAAAATTCTTTTAATCAAGTAAACCATAGTTTTCTTTTAAATGTTATGAACAAGTTTGGTTTTGGAGCAAATTTCATTAAATGGATCCAGGCATGCATCTCGGAGCCATGGATTGCTCCTCTTGTAAACAGAAGAGCCACTGATTTTTTCAAAGCTTCGAGGGGAGTTAGGCAGGGGTGTCCTCTATCCCCTCTGCTTTTTGTCATCCAAGCCTCTGTTCTTAGCTTCCTGTTAGACAAAAAGATGCAAGATCAAGATATTAATGGACTGTGTATTGCAAGAGGGGTCAAAAACATAAGTCACGCCTTGTTTGCGGATGACACTTTGCTTTTGGGTTTTGCCTCTAACTCCTCTGCCTCAAAATTTAAAGTGGTTTTGGATGAATTCAGTGAGGCCTCAGGCAGTGTTGTTAATAAGAGAAAATGCCACATCTTCAGCTGGAATACTACACCCAGATTTCTCTCTGCCATTTCTAGATGTTTGGGTTTTGCAACCTCCTATTCTTGGTCCTATTTTAAATACTTGGGTCTCCCTGTATCTCATAAGAGACCTGCAAGCAAAGACTGGCTCCCTCAGCTGGAAAAATTCAAGTCTAAGATTCAAGCCTGGGGTTACTCCTGGCTCAATACTGTTGGAAAATCAGTCTTAATTAAATCTATGCTTACCAGCCTCCCTTTATTTCAATTTGCTGGGCTTCTCGCTCTTGCAACCATTTTAAAAAAAATGGAAGAGTACATACGGAGGTTCTTTTGGAAGGGAGGAAAAGAGAATGAAAACAAGATTTCCCTTATCAGTTGGGAAACCATCTCCAAGCCGCTGTGGGAGGGTGGTCTAAATTTCAAAAATCTCTATCAGCAGAATGTGGCAGTGGCAACAAATATTATCTGGAGGATTACTGTGCCCAAGCCTAGTTGGGCCCAATTGGCTCTCTGGAAAAAGTATTTGAGAGGACCTCGATCGAGATGTCTAGAAAATGTGATTCAATTGCCTAACTTGGCATTCCTTAAACTATATGCTAACGCTGCCCCTCTAATTACTGCGCACTCCTACTGGATCCCAGGTAACGGCAAAAAGATCAACATCTGGACTGACAAGATCATGAATAAGGACCCAATAGAAGACAGAGCCTCCATTAGAGCGCTGCGTTGCTGGATGGACAGAGAGGGACTGCGATCGTTGTGGGATATTTCACTCTGGAACAACTTTGTTTGGGCAGGATGGAAATGCATTGAGGTGTCGATCATCTGACCACCCAATGGTCCACGTTGCTCGATTCCCTGCATGGCTTGGCGCCCACGCACATGAGGAAAAGAGACTTAAAAGGCTGGGGGCCGAATGCCAGAGGTTACATTGTCTCCTTGGGGTACGCCAAACTTAATGAGAGGCCATACATCCCTCCTAACCCAGCTCCTTGGCAAGGTGTCTGGTGTTTTCCTTCATGGCCCAAAGTGGACTTATTTGCCTGGCTTTTCTGCCATGGAAAAATCTTAACTTATGACTATTTGCAGAGGAAAGGGTTCTACGGCCCCTCCATCTGCTCATTGTGCAATGAAAATGCAGAGACAACAGTCCATCTAATTCTAGAATGCAACTTCTCTAAGCAGATTTGGTTTTCCTTTACTCAAAATTTGGATCCAAATTTCATGCTCCCTTGCTCCATTGCTGATCTTTTTTCTAATTGGGCAATCAGATATCCTGGCCCACCTCCTAAAAACCAGATAATTAAAACTGCATGGGCTGTCCTTCCAAAGGTTATCTATTGGCAGATATGGCTAGAACGTAACAGAAGAATCTTCAGAAATACAAAGCAGAACCACAAGGCCTTAGAAACCAAGATCAAATGCCACATAAAGGAGTGCTTGACTGATATAAAAGATGACTCTAATCTCAGCCAACAGGACATCACTTGGGGATCAATTCTAGAACTACAATTTCAACCAGCAGTTAGAAATGCCCCTACTATTAAAGACTGGCAAATAAGGAAATCTGAAACTAACTTTCAAGACTGGATCAAATCGCAAGCAAGGCACTCCCTCTTTTTTGATGGGGCAGCAAAGGGCAATCCGGGCAAAGCTGGTGCAGGAGGTGTTGTTGTAAATCCAATTGGGGAAAAAATTCATTCCTATGCTTGGGGACTTGGATATTCTTCCAGCATTCAAGCTGAGGCCTTGGCCCTCTTTCAAGATCTCAAGATCCTCAAAGAATTAAGCATAAATGAAGCTAATGTTATAGGTGACTCCCAGATCATTATAAACGCAATGGTTTCCAATTCCCCAGCTTTGGATCTTAAACTAGCAAGGTTGATAACCAGAATCAAAGGCTTGGAAAACACTTTTCAGAACTTGAATTACTATCATGTGTTGATAACTCATAATAAAGAGGCGGACATTGAAGCCAACAAAGTTGCCCTCCTCTCTGCCGGGGTCAAGATGGAAGACTAAGAAGAATCATGGGAACCCATTCCATAAGTTGGTTGCTGCCATATTTTACTGCTTGCTACTAAATAAATTTGTTTGTATCTTCAAGTGGGGGAAAATCTCTCAAATTGATTCTATGGGTTCCCTATCAAGGAAAAAATCTTCAAGCTTCTGCGGCATCCTCATTCTTAGCAATGAGATGCAACAGGACAAAGAAATCCCCAATATAATCAGATTTTCGACATTCAGACCAAGATGAATATAAACACTTCATAACCGTTTCTATAAGAAAAAAAAACAAAATATTTCTTTTAACATTAAAAAATATAACTTTATTTTAGTACGGTACTAGTTGGTCATGATGTGAAACGATCACGAAATGGACTTTCACGTCTTTAATATCACTGGACATCTCCCGTGGCAAATAAGTAGCGGATAAACGTTCAAATGCGATCACGTGGGACACGTTTTCAGTGATGTCTATTAAGTTAACCCCTCATTATTTAAATCTTTCTCCACGCTTCGAAAGATTTGTAGTAATTACATCATGCAATTTATTCCTAACCAAATGTTTGGCATCGTCAACGTAGTCCTTGACGACCATCCGATCAGATATCGATCACAGTCACGCGTCACCCTATTTGTGACATGTAACAACCAGGTGGCTTTCTGCTATCGAGGTAGTCATATAGAGATGATGTTGAATAAAGTTAATTTATTAGAAGTGTGATTTCAATAAATTCTAGTAAAATTAAAAAAAATAGAAAAATCCAAAAAATTATATTAAAAACCATCATTTTCTCTAAACAACTTCTTTCTTTTAAAATTCGATCACACCCAAAGTGGATCCATCTATTACTCAGAATCTAAGTTTACAATGTGCAGAACTTCAAACTATCCCACAATTACAATAATAATAATAAGTAGTGATACATTCATCATATTGGAATCATTTACGAGAGGTGGGACTCCGGAGTTAAAAATTACAATTAGATGAAGAAGGTAAACCTACATTAAAGTCGGTTGAAAATAAATAGTTTGATATTGGATATTAAATTAGCCACCATATTTTAACACGTGTAAAATCAAATGCTGTGCATATACAACCTCTGTTCATTCGCTGTGACCGGCCAGTCGCACTTCTGATCAGTCCTCTTCATCGTTGTGTGTGACAAGGTGGATATTGATCAATTGTGTATCTTTATCGTATGGTTCGCTATTTTCGTTCGGTGAGAGGGCTTATGGCTACTCAATCCGACCTTTTATTCTTAGACGGCCGTACCACTCTCACGATTGCTCTGACCCACATGGTATTCATGTTTCGACTCCTCACCTTACCACGTTGTCTATTGCTGCTAATCCAATGGGATTCATGTTTCGACTCCTCACCTTACCACGTTGTCTATTGTTGCTAATCCAATTCATCGTGGACATTAAGTTTTAGGTGAATATTAAGCATGATGTCTTAAATTAAATTAATTTAAATTAAATTAATCTGGTATGGAGTAAATAAATGATTAGTTGACTGTTTTTTAGATAGGAATAAATAAATGATTTGTTTACTGTTTAAATGTAGGAATAGAAATAATTGGATAGTTAATGAAAGTAAAAGAAAAGTGATTACATTAAAATATTGGTTATTTTTAAAATATTATGGTTATAAGTGAGAAGAATTATGTTGAAATTATGCATTTATTGTTATTACTAAGAAAAATTATGTTGAAATTTTGAATTTGACTTGGTTTAAAGTAGATGTGGTAAAGATATTTTATTCTCATTTTAACCTATAAGTAAAAGTAACAAAATTTTATATTTTCTCTTTCACAGTGTTAAGAGATGTATAATTCTTATACTAGTTTAAATATTTTTCAATAAAATATTTCAATATTTTTTTCCAAAGAGAAAAATGTTTTATATATTCATGTTGAAGAATATATATTTTTTTCTCTTGCATCCAAAAAGAAAACTGAAAATAATAGATATTTCTACTTTAGATCCTATATGGAAAAACAATTTCCAAAAGTGGTTTGCTCCACTTTTAAAAATTATAGAGCTTTGACAAAATTTGAGTTCCTGTGTAAAATATTACAACAAAAAACCTGAAAATTCAATCTAGACACCGTCACTAAATCATATAGTCGGACAAAACCTAATAAAAGATCAAATTCTTCTTTGGATAGTCCATCACCTTCTTCTTTCAATTCTTACAAAATCTAACAACTTTATTTTCAATTCTTACAAAATAGGATGTTAAAAAAAAACATTTTAATATAGACTATCATAAATTATTTCAATGGCAAATATTTCAATATGTACCATAGACATTTTATGTATGATTAAAACATTTCAAATTTCAATACATGATTTTGTCAATTTTTCTAGAAATCTAGAAAATATTAAATAGAATTGTAGAATTAAGCTATGTAGTTTATATCATCCACATTATCAAGAAGCTTTATAAAATACTCAATCCATATATACATTCAAAAATATAATTAAAAAAAAAAATCATACTTACAACATAAATTTATATTAACCATTGATTTAACAAAATCAAAACCATGAGAGTGATCAATTTTTTTGAAACTTCTTTTAAAAAAAATATTTACACTAAAAAAATATTTGATTTCTAAAAACTCAATAAATTTATGGTTAAAATATATCTATATTAATTTATACTATTTTAGACATATCTATTCATTATATTGACTATATTGATAATATTAAATATTCTGCAAGTCTAAAAAATCTATGATTAAGATATTGTATATTCATTTATAAGTTTCAAACATATCCATTCATTATGTTATTTGGAGCAGGTAAAAAATTCAAAGGTTTGAATTATGAATAGCTCAATATGCCTTTCGGAGCAGGTAAAGAAATACAAAGATTTGAATTACGAAAAGCCATTAGTTCATTGTTTAAAGATGTCCATTCGTGGTTCTGTTCGTTTTCAACGCGTGCATCCACAATGCTATTCTGAGCAGGTAATGAATCGTGAACTTCCACAACTAGCAAATACTGCCATTCAGGGCGATTGGATTTGAGAGAATCTTAAATCGTTTGTACTCGATAATGGTATGAATCATATAAACTTTAAAGTAGTTATATAAAATGGAAAATAATATCTACAATGATGAAATTAAAACGCCTTGTTGACATCATGGTGTCAGCTCCTTTTCAGAGTTAGCCAACAACTGATAAAGCCCGATTCCGACTCGTTGGATATCGACGATTTGATTGATTATAACAGAAAAAATTTATCTTATGACCGTACAATAAATCCTTTAAAAATGGACTAATATAAATCCTTCGAAATGAATTGAGTTGATGTTATAGTATAATTTTTTTGAAAATTGATTATATAGGAGTTATGTAAATTAAATGGTTGGTAGTAGTTAATATACCGTCGTCTATCATAATTATTGAAACATTTATTTTATTATTAATTATAAAATAAATTAATATACAATTTAAATATATATGGAACAATAATTTTTACTATATAAATAATAAAAGTTGTTAGACATTCATCTATAATAATCATTAAAATACTTATTATTAATTATAATATAATTTAATATACAAATTAAACATACATGGAACAAGATTTTTTATTATAATTATTTTTAGTTTTTAAGGAAGCATTGGCGCTATACCATTGGTCAATACTATGGTTTATTAATATTTTATAACCAAAAATTATAACTCAGTGTAAATGGCCTTTCTTTACATGATATTTTTTTAATTAATTAAAAATGCAAAAATTACATAACTATTTTGAAAATAGATTTCAATTTTTTATTTGTGAATATTATTGATGATGATGATGGTTAACGTCCGCTGAGACCAAATAATGGTCTATCGGACCTAAAGAAACAAATTATCTATTTTGATTTAAGATTTTATTCCTATGCTCAAAAAGCTTGGAGAGAAGCCTCCCGAGCTCACTATAATTTTGACATTGTAAAAGGCTAGGAAGGTTAGTATTGTAACAAAGATTGTGAAACTCAGATCTAATGTAGTTATACGCGGGGCACTCTAAGAGGAAGTGGTTTTCATCCTCGCTGTTCCTATTCTCACATATATGGCGGATCCTTTCCATCCATGGTGTTTTAGGAACTGCCCAATGACCTGTTTCACTATGGAGCTCATGAGAATTCGTTCTAATCTTTGCTATATTAATTTTCTTCTTTGAGCTAGTTCAAATAGAGAGATACTTTTGATCTTCTAGGGTGGGGTTGATGACCTTCTTATAATAACTTAATTTTCTTTTAGCCGCTAAATCTTTCTCACACCACATTTTTTCTTTGAACTTAGAAGTAGCAATATCTTTAATGTTATTTATGTTTTGCAAATCATCATTTTCGTTGATCTCCCAATAGTTTAACTAGGCCCTTGTGTCTTTATGCCACCCTCGATTGAGCCTTAGGTGGTTTTGGCTAGAATTTAAAGCTAGCTTAGGAAGTCTATGATCGTCTATGTTACTAATTTTTTGCTTGTACAACAGAAACCTAAGCATAGCTAGGCTCTCAATAGGGGAAAGACCTGCTTCTATAAGGAGAATAGGATAGGGTGTATTACTTTTAATTTTCAGGTTATAAGTTATAAAACGCTTCTAGATTTGCTCAATCTTTCTCCACGATTCTCTAGAGATGCTGCAACCCCAAACCTCACAGCCATATAAGATAACAGGAGTGGCTAAAGTTTCAAAGAGGAACTTATTTTTATCCCACATTATGAGGTTTGCTATTTTACAATTATTTTCAAGACCAAAGTAAGCTTTCCACCCCCCATTAATCCTTTTCTCAATGCTATGGTTCAAGTTGAGCTTGTGATGAATATCAATTCCTAGGTACTTCTAAGAATACACTTCCTCCAAGTTATTATTGACATACATAAAATTAGCGTAAGTGTCCTTCTTGGATTTGATAATCATAACTTTTGTTTTGTCAGTGTTAACAGTCATACCCATGGTAGAGCAGAAATCCTTAAGAAGCCTGAGTTGCTTATTAAGATCAGATGGGCACCTTGCCAAAAGAACAATATCGTCAGCATAAAGAAGAAGGATGACGACTATCCCAGCTAAGATCGTGCCATCACATCCTGCTTCCTCTAAATAGCCTTCGAGCTTATCGATGTAAATGCCAAATAGGGTAGGGGAGAGGGGGCAACCTTGTTTAACTCCGATGTTACACTTAATATCTTTCGACCACCCTTCATTGCTCTTTAGCATGGCAATTACATTCTCATATAACCATATAGCGGCAGCTCTCAACTCGAGAGGAACCTTTAGCTCTTCTAATCTATTCCAAAGGTTGTATCTAGGAACCGTATCGAAAGCCTTTCTAATGTCCACAAAGCAACAAAATAAATTGGATTTATCATTACGACATTCCTCCGTAATGATCCTAAGTGTAACAAGGTGGTCTGTTGTTGAGTGATGCCTTCTGAAACCTGCTTGGCCTTTAGCCCGCTTACCTTCACTTTCAAGCCATATGCTTAACTTCTTTTCCAAAATACTACCATATAACTTGGCTAAGAGAGGGCTGATCATAATTGTTCGATAATTAGATGGGTTATTTGTATCCCCACTTTTAAAAATAGGGATAATGAGGCTCTCAGTCCAAGGTTTAGGGAACCCTTGCTTGACTGCTTGATTGAAAAGCTTGTGGATGTGGGGGATGAGGACAAGACCACCAATTTTTAAGATTTCCGCCTGGTAACCTTCAATGTCCTTAGCTTTCCCATTAGCGAGGTGATTAACCCCAAACTTAATGTCTTCTAAAGAGAAAACTTCTTTCGTTGTGAGAAGGGTTTCCAAATTATCCATGACATTTGGAGATTCATAAAGCTTCTTAAGATAGGAATTCCAATCGTGAAGAGCAATTTTATTATTATCCTTAGTATTCCTAGTTAGAATCTGCCTCCAAAATTTCTTAGGAGCTACCTTAGAGAGGTGTAAGAGATTCTCCTGTCTTTGACGAATGTACTGCCTCTTTTTCCTTTTAGTTAGGGCTTTGTATATTTTTATCTTGTTCATTTTAAGAGATTTATCAACAGCTTCCTTAATTGCTCTCCTTCACTTTTACAATCTTTGTCATACCATGGATTGGTTTTGCTATTTCTTTTATTATTTGAAACTTCAATTGAGAACTTGTTAATAGAATATGAGAGGGTTGTAATAAAATTATGATAGAGGTCTTCTATGTTGTCTATATTAGATAAAGGAAGCAAATTAGTTTTTAATTCATTTAGAAAGAGATTATTTTTATTTCTATTAAATATTAAGTTCTTTTCGCTATAAGTATTATTTTCTATGGGAACTCTATGCATGACAAAATTGAGAGTTATAAGTAAAGGCCTATGATCAGAGTCAGGTTCGTCGTCGTTTAAGATGTCAAAATTTATTATTTCGTTGTATAATGGTAGATCAGAAATAACGTAGTCTACCACGCTGCTACCAAGTCCATGGATGCAGGTCATCTTGCTGGAATTGAGCTACTTCTTTATACCGTTGCAAATTATGAGATCGTGAGCACTACAGAGCTTGACTAGCTCTGATCCAAACAAATTTTCCCTGAGATCTTCATAGCTCCTTTTGTACCTGCTAGCTAGAGTAGGGTCTCTGTCTAACCAAAGAGGATTAGGGTTGGAATGATTGCTTAGAATAATAGCTTGGTTGTTTGAAGTTCGAGCATTAAAGTCACCTATTAAAAGGATATCACCGTCATTACTTAGGCTAGAAATATCATTCTCTAAACTATTGTAAGGGTTAGTTTTATCTAGATTCTTCTTCTTATACAAGTTAGAATTAATGGGGGGAAAATAACATATTGCTATGTAGGACTTTTTATTATTAATGTCTTTGATCTCTATCCAACTATATTGGTTGTGAGGGTCGTTTTTATATATCCTAACATGGGGGGAGATGTTCTTCTTAATGTAACACGCTATTCCCCCAATGCCTCTATGGGAGGATCGCTTGTTCCAGGTAGACCATAGCGTAAAGCCATCTATGTTAGGGACCTTAGATTCTTCGTGCTCCCAAGTTTCAACAAGCAAAATAATATCAACATCATTTGAAATCCAACTTAGCTTGGGGCCTTTGTTCCATTGGAAGCCCCGACAATTCCAAGAAAGGATCTGGAGCATGTTTAATTGCTATTGATTACTATCTTTTTGGTTTCTATCTCGAATAAAGGCTTTTCTATTTCTGATTATTGCCCATTTTCCTTCCTTTCTAGCTTCTTTTACCTTTTGAACCTCCTTTCTTAATTTTGCTTGATCTTCTGGAATGAGATCTTCATTTATGAATATTCTCGTTCCTTTTAGACTTGAGGTTTTACTAAGTTTGTCATGCTTATGATCAGTGGAGCTCACCTTTATGCGGATTAGGTACTTGTAAGAATGCACTTCCTCCAAGTTATTATTGTCATACATAAAATTAGCGTAAGTGTCCTTCTTAGATTTGATAATCATAACTTTTGTTTTGTCAGTGTTAACAGTCATACCCATGGTAGAGCAGAAATCCTTAAGAAGTCTGAGTTGCTTATTAAGATCAGATGGGCACCTTGCCAAAAGAACAATATCGTCAGCATAAAGAAGAAGGATGACGACTATCCCAGCTAAGATCGTGCCATCACATCCTGCTTCCTCTAAATAGCCTTCGAGCTTATCGATGTAAATGCCAAATAGGGCAGGGGAGAGGGGGCAACCTTGTTTAACTCTGATGTTACACTTAATATCTTTCACCACCCTTCATTGCTCTTTAGCTTGGCAATTACATTCTCGTATAACCTTATAGCGGCAGCTCTCAACTCGAGAGGAACCTTTAGCTCTTCTAATCTATTCCAAAGGTTGTATCTAGGAACCGTATCGAAAGCCTTTCTAAAGTCCACAAAGCAACAAAATAAATTGGATTTATCATTACAAATAGATACAACCTATTTTGGAATTATCAATAATCCAAAATATTTATGGAAATTAAATCCTTATCATCCATTTAATAATTATTAATAATTAAATTTAAATTATAAAAACTTGAAAAGATTAAAATGCACCAAAATCCTTATAGATTAATTTTATATATTATAGGGCATCTTATTTCTTTGTACTTTAAAGAAATATTTTTTTATTTTTTTTTACATTGCATTATTTATATTGCAAAAAGTTATATATAAATATAGATTTAAGTTCGGTAATAAAAACATAATATACATATATTTAAACTAATAATGAATTTATACTACATCTATTTTAGTGTGGGAGAACGTACCAAATCTCTTTTCTGGCAGAGTTTTACTATTAAAATTATATTAAAAGAATCAAAACTGGCTCATTAGAAAAATATATGGCAGATAATTTACGTTGATACAGATAATCGACTACAGAAAATGATGAAGGTATTTGAAAGCCCGCTTAAATATAGAAAACATTTGGGTAACTGTTTAACTATGAAATCATTTTCTGAAAATATAGAAATCAATACAGACCTTAGCCTTTCCACATACAGTTTTGAGTGACATGCTACACACGGCTTCGCATATATGTTGGAAGAAAGTATTCCGGAATAAAGAAGGATTCTCGAATTTGATTATTATTTTCACTTGCAAAAGCAGGAAAATCTATTTTGAACATGCAAAACGATGCAATTTATTTTTTTCAACACATTACAGTTCTCCCTTATTTTCGCTGAGACGTTGGATTGAACTAATATCGTTCGAGAGGTCATGAAACTCGGCTTCACTGACTACAAATCTGACTTCCACTTTCTGTGGCGATTCAAAATCATTTTGAATAACTGAATGTTCATTCAACTGCCAAATATCATTGTCCCACACAACCCATAGAAATCCTCCGTAATCTCAGCATAGCCGTGAACAGCATCTAAAGACATAATATCGGCCATTGAATCTCCGCCGACATAATTGTCGATGATGATTCCAAGTTCGTTCGGATAAATATGTTCTGCGAAGAAACCAAGCTCAGCATGAACATTGTAGTAGTAAGTCAAGTCCCCTATATCACACGCTGATTTCGGTTCAGAATTTGATCCGTCTGCAATTAATTCGCCTTGCTTAATTGAATCCATCTGATCAGCACCGCCTCTCTCTTCACTGGACTCCATTTTATTTTCTGCTTGTGCCTCCAATCTAATTTCATCTTCCTGTGCCTTTATAACCACGTTGAGCTCATTCACAGCATCTGTATCTTCTCGATTACTGTTATAAGCATCCAAATTATCGATCTCGTAGAACAAGGCCATGAGATCACTGTCTTGCGTCAATGTTAACCCGCTATTATTTCGCTTCTTGTCTGGCAGAGCCAAGCCGCCATTCCAATTGTCCTCTCTCGCTCGCTTATTCTGACAAACTTGGACGGCGGAGCCCATCTCCTCTGAGAGCAATGCTGCTATCAAAACACAAACACATACAATTGAAAGCCTCCGTTTTGGAGGTAGGTTATTAGGTTTTTCGTCTCTCCGCCTTCCCTTCTTCATCCACAGAACTTTGACGAACACTATATCTAGGCATCTGGCAGTGGAAGTTTTATGAACATTCCAATCATGGTTTTTTAACATATTTAATTTACAGCCCCGGATGAAACAACTTTAGTGGATTCCGTTAAACCACGTTGAGCGGGACCTACGTAAAACCACCCTGCAGTCAAAATCGCATTGTGGAGCTTGCAGGTTGGTTGAGAAACACGTTTTCCTCTGTACATTTGGTAAGAGAATGTATTATATTTCACTGGTTTATGAGTATTTATTTTTATGAAGTCTTATGGTATAAGTTGTAATTATTATTGTTCAATATAGTAATTGTTTGGTTTAAGGTTAAATTATATTTTATATATATGACTTTATTGGATAGAGTTTTGATTATGAATGTAAAGGATTTTGTTTTTCTTGCGCGAAAAGGGGTAGATTTTATATTTTTATCAATAATTTTTAAATATATATATATATATATATATATATATATAATTTTTTTATAGTTTTTCTAATAATTAAATTATGTGGAAAAGTTTTTTTTTGAGATAATTTAATAAGTAATGATTGTGAAAATGAAGTGTTATATGCATGGAAGTTTTAAATTCAAATTCCTAATTCACGTGTGCCTACATAGGTTTCTAGAGATATAACTATGTTGGTGGTCAACAATCCAACTATGGCCAAGTAAGACTTCCACTTAATTTTGACTTTTCCACTAAACTCTAACAGGTCAAGTGGAGAATCCCAAGATTTTTAAAGGCTTAAACCACTAGTCAAATGTGCAAAACCACCACTATTGACCTAACAACCTTGATTCATTTACTAACAAGTTTACCTAAAACTTTTCGTGTAAATTTCAACAGAGAAATTCTTTGGATCCAATTTGTAAAACCTACATTGTCTTCTTCCACATCACCTAGGTCTATGTCAAGTATTTATCAACAAGCTACACATGACTACCAAGATCTCCTAACCTTATGACTATTGACATAAAATTTCCATCTCCAAAATTTCTTTTTTCTTTTTTTCTTTTTCTATTATTTTTTTTTTTATTCTTTGGCTTTCACACATCCCCAGATTCTCCTATCATATAACTTCATAGAAAACAACATCTTGATTCAGTTTCTATGTAACTTTTAATCTTTGCCTATGCACCAATAAACTAATAATCAAATCTCTTCTAGTCATTCGTGCACATCCAAATAACAATAGATGCGTTCGTGCACATCCAATAACAATAGATGTATTACCTTATCTGATAATTCGTGCACATCAACTAACAATAGATATATTGCCTCATTTAGTCATTCGTGCACATCCAACTAACAATAGATGTATTGCATGCTTTTAAGCTATCCCTTGACTCAAATGCAACTAAGTGAACAAACACCCTAGCCCCAACCGATGGAGAATTCCCTCATATTTTAAATGTTTGAACTGAATATAATACTATTGGTCACCAACACGTGTTAGGAGCCATCCTTGTTTTTTTTTTTTTTTTTCAGAAGGTGGCAAAACCTATCAAACTCAGGTGTCAAACCAACAGTGAGGACAGCCATCTCTGGCTGCTATCCGCGAATGTCGGTTTGACTCATCACCGTTATCAAGGAAAACCACGCCCCCTGTAATAACCCGCTGGTGGTCCGTAAGGGAGCAGGCTTTCACTCCTGCCAGATGCCTCTGGGTCTTGGGCCGTTAACCTGTTTCCTTACGTCCGAGGAAGACGAGCTCTTAGCCAACCAGAAGCAGTTTTACGGCATACTCCAGGCCGGGAGCCATCCTTGTTGATCGAACAATTTTAACCTTTTTTTTTATCTGATACATTTTTTTTAACAAATTTATTACCTATAGCTTATTTTAAATAATATAATATGTTTATAAATAAATATAATAAAACATTTTATATTTATAAATAATTTATTACCTTATTTACACATTAGCAAGTTAATATCAATAATTATTTTTATTTAAAAAATAAAATTGAAATTATTTAAGGTAAAAAAACTTATTATTCATAGGTTCTAAAGAGGTAATTTAATTAATAATTAAATGTAGAATTTATGAACACTAAATAAAAATAAAATTTATAATATTGGAATTATTTAAAATATCAAAACTTATTATTCATACGTTCTAAAGAGGTAGTTTAAGTAGTAATTAAATGTAAAATTTATGAACACTAAGAAATCTAAGGTGCAATGTCTTTGTCCGCTTTGCCATATTTATAATTTTATAATAAAATATTTTATTTTTACCCATAAAAAAATATTACTTATTAAAAAAAATATGTATTTATTATTATTTGTGTAGGATGGGGAGACATCTTACTTTTCTAATTAACTTTTAAGGTCACATCTGTACACTTTTCATTTCCTTTTTAATTGCGTGAATTTTGTGTGCGTATTAGAAATTAATATTGAAAATTGTTTTTTATTTGAACATGAGTTTTAAATTCTTAAAATATTTATCTCGGGTTATACAAACATTCAATTATTTTAATTGTATTTTGTTTAAGTTTACTTCAAACAACGGCTGTGAAAGATGTGTGTGAGTAGTTTCCTTTTATTTTAAAACCCTGATTAAAAAATAATATTTTTAAAAATGATATTTTAAGAGTTTAATTTTCATAATGGATGATTTTTAAAATTTAATGATATAATTTTATTGTCGCTTTCCATGGGCCAATAGATGATGGTTATCTCTCTGCTCACCCTCTCCACCATGGAGCCGTGGTGGTTGATTAAAACACCCGTGAGACAAGATGAGTAGGTTGATGAGACAGGATGAGTAAACGCATTGCCCATCCTCTCATCACTATTCCTCCCCCGTAGGTATCACGTTCGAGTCATTCCAGGAGATTAGAGTGTGAGGACCTCCTCTCGGTTTTGGTCTCTAGTGGAGTATGAATCAGAGAGCATAGAACTCAGAAATGAATACAGAACACAGAACGCTTGCTTGATTTGATTGCCAAAGAGGATTTTTATATATAGAGAAGAAGTTTTTGGAGTCGGTGGCTTCTTCAGGAGGCTATCTAGCTCTCGAGACTTCCGCCGAATTCTCCAGAAGAAGCTAGACATAGCATTTAATGTTGGTGGTTGGAATTACTAATGTTTTCCAACACTCCCCCTTAATTCCAAGCATATGACAAATATACTATAGCACAATATATAAGACACTATAAACATACTCGTAATTGTCATGCCTGCTGGTCTAAGTCTCAGCTAGGCTTACAATATAATCTTGATTTTCTACAACACATAACTTCTACAAAACTCAAATTTTGCCTTCCCAAGAGGCTTGTCAGCTACATTCTCATTTGTATTACAATATATTAGAGAAATTTCTTTTGATTGGACCTTTTCTCTTACAAAATGATATTGTGTGTCTATATGTTTTGATCTTGCATGACATACAGGATTGTTCCCCAGTTTGATGGTGCTTTGATTATCACATTTGATCACTCTAGGTTCTTGTTGACCTTCACCAACATCTTCAAGTATTCTTCTGAGCCATATAGCTTCACAGGTGCCACTACATAATGCTTTATATTTTGCTTTACTTGATGACAAGAAAAGTGTTGCCTGTTTCTTACTGCTCCATGATATAGCTCCTAATCCTATATTGAAGACATATACAGTGGTGGATTTCCTGTCATCTGGATTTCTAGCCTAGTCAGAATTAGAATGACCTGTCAATTCAACATTACAAGCACTAGTATATTCAATACCAAAATTGATAGTTCCTTTTAAATATTGCAGGACCCTTTTTGCAGCTATCCAATGCCTTTCATGAGGCTTAGCCATGAATTGACTAAGTTTGCTTACTGCATAAGCGATGTCTGGTCTACTGGTAGTGAGGTAATTCAGACATCCCACTAATTGTCGATACAATGTTCCATTCACCTCTTTTGTTCCATCATCACTTCTTAATTTGATATTTTGTTCTAATTGAGTACTCACTGCTTTACATCCATTCATATGAAATCTCTTTAGTACTTCATTTGTATATTTTCTTTGTGTGATTAAGGTTCTTCCATCATCTCTCCATACTTCAAGACCTAGACAATAGTGCATCTAACCAAGATCTTTCATCTCAAATTCTTGTGATAACTTTATTTTTATATCTGTAATTAATTTATCAGCACTCCCTATTATTATTAGATCATCAACATATATAGAGAGTAATACTATATCCCCATTTCTATCTGTCTTGACATACAAATTAGGATCATTTTTACTTCCTTTTTTTTTAAATCTTTGTTGAAAGAAGAATTTGTCAATTTTCTCATACCAATATCTGGGGGCCTGTTTTAGTCCATATAAGACCTTTTTTAACTTGCATACAATATGTTCTTGACCTTTCTTTACAAATCCTTCTGGTTGAACAAGAATAGTCTCTTCTTTTAAGTCACCATTTAGAAAAGCTGACTTTACATCTAATTGATGTAGCTTCCAATCATATTTAGTTGCCAATGCTATCATTATTCTGATTGTATTCATTTTTTGCAACCAGAGCTAAGGTATCTTCATAATCTATACCTTCTTTTTGTCAGTAACCTTTTGTAACCAATATTTCCTTATACTTGTCTATGCTACCATCTACATTAAATTTTGTCTTGTACAACCATTTTGATCCTATAGGGACTTTATTTTTAGGTAATTTTGTTAACTCCCAAGTTTCATTTTTCATTATAGAATCATATTCTTCATTCATAGCTTCCACCCATTCTTTATGATTTTTGGCTTGTTCATAATTTAAGGGCTCAAAAACAGTCATTACTTGAGACATTAAGGCATAATCTTTATCCCTGATGGGGGCTTGAATCTGTCGTTTTGATCTTCTTAGAGGTTTATTACTTTGTGGAGTACCTTCTCCTTTTCTTCTCTGTGGAGTGCCTTCATCACTTTTCTGTGGATTTTGATTCCTTCATGTGTCTTTTGGAATGTCCATGTGTTCTTGTACTTGAGTTGATTCCACAACTTCTTCTTCTTGCTTAAAGTTTTCATAAGGAGACTGCCATATATTATGTTCATCTTCTTTTGTTTGCTTATCTACATGCTCATGAATATTACATCTCTACATGCAAAGACCTTGTGAGTACTTGGATCATACATTTTATATGCTTTTTGATCAGTGCAATATCCAATAAAATTACATTTGATGGCTTTGGCATCTAACTTTCTCCTATCCTCTTTAGGAATATGAGCAAAGGCCTTACATCCAAATATCCTTAAATGACTAACTTTAGGTTTAAAACCATAAAATGCTTCAAATGGTGTTTTATGCTCAAGAATCTTAGTAGGGCTTCTATTTTTAAGATATACAGTTGTGTTAATGGCTTCACCCCGAAAACTATTAGAAAGTCCTTTACTTTTTAACATACTACGAGCACATTCAACTAATGTTCTATTCTTTCTCTCAGCTACTCCATTTTGTTGAGGTGTATGTCGTACTGTAAATTGTTGCATAATTCCATTTTGTTTGCAATATTTGATAAAAGCTCCTGAAGTGTACTCACCACCTTTACCTGATCGAAGAATTTTAATGCTCTTCCCTGTTTGCTTTTCAACCATACTCTTGAATTCTTTAAAGTATTCAAACACGTCACTTTTGTTTCTTATAAAGTACACCCATGTGTATCTAGTGCTATGATCAATAAATATAAGAATGTAATATGCTCCATCAAGTGACTTAGTTTGCATTGGACCACATACATCAATATGCACTAGTTCAAGTATTTCATGTTTTCTTCTATTTTCATGCACAAGAAATTCTTCCCTATGTTTCTTTCCTAGTGCACAACCTTCACATTCAAAGTGTTCACCATTAATAATTGGAAGACCTTCTACCATCAGTTTATTTAGTAGTAACATTAGGTAATTATGATTTAAGTGTCCATAACTTTGATGCCAAGGCTCTTTAGTTGACATTCCTGTTGATGCAAAAGCGTGATGCCCATTCTTCATTACATCCAAATTGTATAAGCCTCCAACTCTCATTCCTTTTGCAACAACCTTGTAGTTGTCCTGCACATCCTTTACCAAACAATGTGATTTCACAAATTCAACTTTTAAGTGTTGATCTGTGATAGTAGAGGCTGAAATTAAGTTCTTCTTTAATCCTCAAACATACATGACATTTTGAATTTGTTTTTCTTGTCTATTGGGCACCATAATGCTCATATCACCATATCCTTTAATTTAATGTGATCTATTATCTCCTAAATAGATGTGTCCACCATTATTAATCTCATGATAAGTATCAAACCAATCTCTTTTTCATGACATATGGATTGATGCAACAAAATCTATAAACCAAGCATTATCATCATTAGTTTCTGCTGATAAAGCAGCATTGGACACAAACAATTTAAGATTGCTAAAGTCATGACTAATTGCTTCATCTCTATCAACATAATTTCTTTAATGCCTTCTTTGTTTAAATTGATCAGAACTTCTTTTCATGCAATTCTTAGCAAAATGACCAGGTTTTCCACAGTAATAACATACATCATCTCTACTTGATTTGGAATTTGTCCTTGGTAATGATGTACCTTGAAATGATTTTACCTATGTCTTTTTGCCTTCATTTTTCTCCCACGGTTTGCCGTTGAAGGATTTCTTCCCTTTGGCCATCAATGCCAAATCTGAATTGGGAGATTTCTGTTTAAGGCTTCTTCTCTGCTCTTCTTCCTGCATAAGTATACCTTCCAACTCATCAAAACTAGGAGCCTTCTCTCTAGCTGAAAGACCAGTGATAAACATTTGATATTCATAAAGCATTCCATTTAATGTCATAGTAACCAAGTCTATACTAGATATTGATTCACCAATGTCACCTAATTTATCATTTATATCTTTAATTCCAGAAATAAAATCACTAACACATTCATTTTCTTCCATCTTAATTGAAAGAAGCTTACTCTTTAAATACAATATTTGATTTGTAGTCTTCGTCTCATACACATTTTTGAGAGTGTCCCATGTCTTCTTGGATGTTTTACACTCTCTAATGTGTGGAATAATGTTGTCCTTAACCGTCATCCACAAAAGCACCTTTGATTTGTTTTCCCATCGCTCCCAATCTTGAATTGCAACATCTGTGGCTTGAGGGGACACTGGCTTAACTTCAACTCCAGACACAATCGCCCATATATTGTTGCCTTCCATCAAAGTCTGCAACTTAAACTTCCAATTTGCATAATTTTCACTGTCTAACTTGTTAGAGTCAGATAAATAAGATATTGCCAATACATTAGCCACGTTACTTACTTTCACTGTACCAATCACCAAAAAAATTACTAATTTTCACAAATATAAACCCTCAAGTATAAATCATAAAATTTTATCCAATATCATTGGATAATATGGCTACCTCCTTTTTTTTCGCAACTCTAATGTATTAAATTCTTTCCTTTATTTAAATAAACTCTCCAATGAAAACATTTTGACTTTAGAACTAAACATGTCATGATCTTGGCTCCTTTAACATTCAAGCACACAATACTTCTTAACAGCTTTGACTTTAAAACAAAATGATTTTGGCTCCTTTAACATTCACGCCACTGCACTTCTCACTTTCAGACAACACTTATGAACAACGTTTTCCAATAGAACGCTCACCTTCAAGCTTGCCGCTTCTCCTCACGACCTATGCTTGTCGCTTCTCTGGTGTTCACAGAGGCTCCACCTGTGTAGGGCTCACATATATCAAGCAAATATTTCAGACAGGTGTCTCACAACATGCTCAGCCAGCAGCGGTAGCAATAACTACAATGTTTCTGCAAAGAATCACCTCCATGCAGCTCAACTTCCTATGTCCACACTCACTGCACTAGCATAGATCCTTGCAACAGTGTTGAAAAAAAAATTAAACCATGCTTGAACAAGTTTACCTTCCACGATGGTCTCAACACAGTCCTCCTCAAAGTGGCTCGAACACCTCAATCGCACACCAAACACAGGCTTCCTTTCAGCTCTCCCTCGGCATTAGCAGACAACCATCTTCTTACGCACGCTAAGATGAGTCACAACAGCTGACTCTAGCACAATAAGAACTGTGACACTCTTGACAGAACAGAGCCCTCACACTTAACTATAATCCACCACTCTGAATGGATCTCCCCACCGCCTCTTTTAACGCAATTCCAAACAGCGAAAAGCTCTCTGCACTCAAACACTTAGCACCACAATTATTTTGCCACCTAAGCTCATTCTTCTCTCACCTCACATGAGCTCTGATACCAAATTAGAGAGTGCAAAACTCAGAAATGAACACAAAACATAGAACACTTGCCTAATTTGATTGCCAAAGAGGGTTTTTATATATAGAGAAGAAGTTTCTGGAGTCGGCGGCTTCTTCAAGAAGCTATCTAGCTCTCGAGACTTCTGTTGAATTCTCCAGAAGAAGCTGGACGCAACATTTAATGGTGGTGGTTGGAATTACTAATGTTTTCCAATAGTATGTAGGATTTAGATGAAAGATAAATTATTAATGAGTATAGATTTAATTTTTAGAGTGTAAAATATAATATGTTATTTTCATTTTAAAATAAAAATCTTAGTTTTTATTTTTTCTATATTTAAAGTTGATATGGATATAAATTAGTTAATATATACCTTTAAATAGTTTATTTAAATTTTTTGTTGAAATATTTGAAAACTATAAGATTTAAACATTTGATTCACAATTTTTTTACTTTTAATTATTTTACAATATATTCATTTTCTTTTAATTATAGCGAACATTATTTTTCTATTTAAAATATAATTTTTATTTGAAAAAGACACAAACTGACTTACAAAATTACAAATACCCTGATACCAAATTGTAGTATAAACCTTTAAATTCAATTAAAAGCCACATATTATTTCTCAAATCTAGGTAGCGAAAATGGAATTCTAGTGCCCGAATTAAACATAGACTACTAAACCCAACACTTGATCGTTCAACGATTCCAAGATCAATGCTGCCCCTTGGTCTAGTGGAGTTATAACAGAGGCTCTTTCCATGTAATCATAGGGTAAAACGGGGCCAATGTTATACGCGAGTTTCCTACTGCTTGTCTCCATGTATTCGATAATATGTAGTTCCATGTCTAAGAATGTATTCATGATCTATTGCCGTGTCTGCCTAATTTTTTTCTTCTTTTGACTCACAAACAGGTGCCTTTGGCTAGATTTAGTTGCTTTAAACCAAGCTAGGAATCAAATCCAATCAATTCATAGACAAGAATGTGGGAACAATGGGGAGAGGAACATTGTCACATTCAATATCCAAATGGGGTATATGAGGTCATAGAGAATTGTAAAGCCAATATGGCCGTAAAAGTAATACTAATTAATTTTTTTTTGTAAAATTTAGGAACTGTGGAAAATATTATTAGCCTTCAATATGTAAATTATAAAATGTTGGGAAAACATTTTAATTTTTAATAATTTAATATAATATGTAAAATTTTATTGAATTTTATGGTAAAATATTTGGATACTATAATGTTTGGGTGAATCATTTTTTGAAAAAAAGGAAATTAGAAAATTTTTTATCAAAAAAAATATTAAAATTAATCCACCTGGAAATATTAGCCCCTAAAATTCATGTTGCTAATGAGACAAGTGGGTCTCACACATTCTTTGTTAGCTTTTACCACTAGGCTTTGTAAAGGCATTTGAATTCTGGTTGTAGCTATTCCATGGTGGGATAGAGGTTTTGTGTGTAGGGCATGGTACCTTTCTTGATCTACTGGCAAGCCATCAAGAGGTGGGAGGGAGAAGTCATGGAAGGGAAAGATGAGAGGAGATTGGGAACATACGTGGCTGGAAGCGAGAGTGGATGCATTGAGAAGAGTTGTGAGGAAGGTGAATGTGACACCTCTGTGTGCAATATGAAGATTAGTTTGGAAGGTGGGGATAAGATGGCCCTACTCCAATTTCAAGAAAACCACCACATGTCTCCTCCTCTGCTCCTCCACTCTTAGGTTGAATATTGCAAATAAATGAGGTACTTAATGGTGCGACCTTATCTCGATGGTATAGTCTGAAATGCGGTTCCAATAATACCCTTCTACATCTATTTTTGAGGGTGAATTGCATATCACTATTACTTGAATCCAATGTGACCTGCAAGGCTCTGGAGTTTATTAAGGAGCATGGTGATGAGCCCCAAAAATGGACAAATATTTAGGCTCATTCAACCTCCTAATTTGGCTTAGTCCACCATTCTCATTTGTTTATTGCATGTTTTTGATTATTTTTATGTTAATAGAGTGAATTTGGTTAGTCATTATGCCAACAAGTCTAATGGGTGCTTTGTGTAGCCTTTTTGGTCAACTTGGAGAGAAAATTGAAGGTCTTAATGAGCACTTGGCAGCCAAATTCGTGGGAGAACAAGCTAGAGGATTTGTAGGAAGGTGTCCCCCTCATTTATGGGCCCTTACCTCGAATTCTCCACCATCAGCTCGGAGTTCAAGGGCCACCGAATCAATCAGCTCAAGGGCAGCCAAGCAAGTCAAGTTGGACTATTGTTAATTACAAGTCTTGGGCAGCCAAGTCCCTAACTTTTAGGAGGACTGTTGGGTCCTCAAATTGTATAAATAAGAAGGCTTGGGGCCTCATTTTGGTTAGCTAGTGGGTAGTCATTTTGTGTAGCTAGTTAGTCAATTTGGTTAGTCATGTTGTAGCTCGGTTTTTGCTCCTTGTAAGCCAGTTTTGGCATGTCATTAGATTCATGATTATTCAATAAAGACAGGCAGCTTTTGATCCAATTCTGAGTTTTTAAGAGAGCAACAGGCCTCCTCTGTGTTGTAATGTTAATTCCTTTTTGTTTCAGCACTTTATTTCATTGCTTTACCATGAAATTCGAAATTACAGGTTTGCTGAGTTAGTTTTTATGGGATTGAATGAGTTTAGCTTATGGTTGAATTGCTTTCGGTTGTTTAGTTAGACTAGCAGGTTGATAATACATTGGAGCTCCAAGGAAAAAGGTTGAGGAAGTCTCCACTGCCATCTCTATTTGGAGATTGGAGTGCAGCCTATACCAACCACAACAATACGCAGTTCTTCACTTTATACATGCTGCAACATAGTCTCGTTTATTATAGATCTTTCCATGCACTTCACTCTTGCACCATACACCTTCATCACAGCTTCATGCACATTCATTTTTCTCGGTTTTACATTGCTGTTCATAGGTTTTACATTGCTGTTCGCCTTCCAACTCATTCACTACCACGTAGCTTCATCCTTTTGTCCTTTTGTTGATCCCATCCTTCTATCCACCAACCACTTCGTGCACTCATTCTCTGTCCTATTTCTCTGCCCCTAAGTCATCACAAGTCTCATCTCCACCTTACCTATCCACCCAAACCATTCCATCCCTTCACCATCACCCAAAACTTCCACTTACAGCACATCCTGTAGAAATCCCTGCATTTCCTATAGGATCCCCTGCAGACATCCTGTAGGAGGCCACTCACTCGGTTGCTGAGCCTCTGAGCGTGAGGAACCTCTATGGATGGTTGCTAAGGATCCTTGGGAACCTCTCCTAGCCTCCCCAACCTTTCCCAAGCTTCCCTTCCTTCTACATCACATCTGCACAACCAAACCCTAATAAACACAAAATCACAATCACTCCATCCACTTAAAGAAAAAATACAAAAACATGTCTTTTAAGATGCAAGTAGCTTAGATTCATGCACTTTCACTCATTAGAAGTAATGGCATCATTGGTAGAAGTTTCATTCACATTCTTTGCATCATAGAGGTTAGCCTAGTCAAATTAGGGTTTCCTAGGGTTTCTATGCTTTGATTTGCTTTCAGTTCGTTTTTGCCAAGTAGATTAGTTTTCTTTGAGATAGCTTTCGTCCATCATTTAGCAAGCTTCTTCTAAGAGCCTATAAAAGTTGGCTTGAGCCCTAGCGGACTTGTGCCAACTGACCAAGTGACAGCTGCGACAAGAGCTAGTACTTGTGCATACAGCACCGTCGCTTCCAAGTTTGTACGAACTACCGGGTTGATAAAATTAAGAGACAGGAAGCCCCAGGAGTTGTAGCATTATTTCTACAATACTGGAGCTCACCATCTTTTTGGCGTCGTTGCCGGGGAAGCGGCAGAGTATTGGTGATTGTTGCTATTCTTCTATTTTCCTTTATAACCTTCTGCTAAGTAGTTTATTTCATTTCCCTTATGCAATTTCATTTATGCAAAAGTAGATTAGCATTTCTTGATTTCATAGATTAGTATTTCCTGCTTTCATAGATTAGCATTTCCTGCTTTCATAGATTAGCCTTTCCTGCTTTCATAGATTAGCATTTCCTGCTTTCCTAGATTAGCATTTCTTGCTTTCATAGATTAGCATTTCAATTCCGCAATTTCATTTCTGCAAGCGTAGATTAGCATTTCAATTTTGCAAGCATAGCCTAGCATTTCATTCCTGCAATTTCATTTGAGAAAAATAGATTAGTCCTTTCCTGCTTTCATTTCAATTCCGCATTTTCATTTCAGCAAGATAGTTAGTTGCAGTTCAATCTATTTCAGTTTTGCAAGTAGAAGTAGAAAAAAAAGAAAAAAACAACCAAAAAGATTTCATTTCATGTTGTGTAGGAGTAGAGATAAGTTAGAAAAATGATTGCACAACCCCCCCACTGCTTCACACAGCCAACGTTCTTCTTCGATGGCTGTGATGAAAGAACCCCTGGGTGGACATCAAGACATATCTGAAGAACCTCTAGGGGAGAAGAAGAAAGAAACACTCCTCTGAAGCAAATGGCTACAAGCAGAAATGATTGGAGCAGTCCCTTGTCCAAAGATGAATTTGAAAATCAGATCGAAGGTTTCAAGAGTGATATGAGGCAGTTTCTTGCCATGCAACTGGATACCTTGCGGATCCAAAAGAAGCAAGAAGAAGCCAAGAGGGCTTTGGCCATTTTTTGTCCTAGGTGCACTAGAAAGCATCCTTGGAACAAATGTCCAATGCACTCTCTAGAAGTGTGTTTCATCTGTGAAGAATACCATCCTACAGATCAGTGCCCTTCCTTGCCCAAAATCAAAGCTACATATCAAAGAGCCAAGGGAGCCACTGAATCACTCTGTTATATGAACCAAAGGAGGCCACATGGACCCGTACCCTACCAGCAGGAACTACAAGGGACACCCGAGACCTATTATGACCCTTACCAAGCCACCTTCATGCCTTCTTGGGGTCCCCCTGCTCATCCTTCCTGGTCTACACCTCCTCCTTGGTCATATCCTCCTTGTTCCTTCACAGATCCATATTATGCCCTACCAGCTGCTCATTCATTTCACTCTTATGCTCAGCCACAGCCTCAGTGGAATGCACCTTATCAAGAGTGGAGGCCCCAGTACAACTCTCATCCCGCTCATTTTCCTCCACCACCTGCTCATCCACAACCATCGCCTCCTCCTCCACCAAGGCAACCCCAAATGCCTACCCAACCACAATGCCATCCATCTCCATCTCAATTTCACACCTCCACTCAAATACCCGTACCATTTCCAAAGCCATACCATGGAGCAGCTCAACCCAATTGCAAATCTGAGGCACAACATGTGCAAATGATTCCTTGTGAGCTCAATGATCTTCACCCAAGCTCAGGTAGAGTGTTGCAAAAGAGAGAATCTATTGACAACATTGAAGGACCAAAAGCAAAAGAAGATTCAAGAGATGAGATCAAAGAACCATGGGCTGCACTTAATGAGGAAAAGAGATCAGAATCAGAGATCAAGAAAGCTTCCTCATGGTTACCATCAAATCCTCCATGTACGCAAGAGAAAGATCAGCAAAAAGAGGAAGATCAGAAGGTCATGATAGAAGGTGACATGAAGAATGATCCAAATCAGCAAGATGACCAAGGATATCAAAGCTATATTGAGATATGGTTTCAGAGGGTCACTAAGTTGCAGTAGCACTCTCCTCCTCAGCTATGTTTTGTACTCTCAAAGTCAGATCATTTTGTCTCTGAAAGTTGGATAGTTGTCCAAGCATGCATTTCGAGCCTTCACATCATCTTGTCTCTAATCTCGATGTGCACATGGCTCCATTGGAAGTATGCTTATACTTGAAATTGATTTTGTTTTTCAAGTAGGGTAGGGTAGAAAAAATGAAAAAAAAGGAAAAATAAAGAAATGAAAAAATGAAAATAAGAGAAAAATAAAAATCTAAGGTGAAAATCCCCTCGGAGGCGCCTTAGATTGGCTCATTGATTGAAAACCTCCATGAGGTGGTCAATGGGTTGGAAAGAAAAGAAAATAAAAGAGAAAAAGATCTTTGGGTGAAAACCTCCCTTGGAGGCGTCCAAGGCAGGCAATTAGGGTGAAAACCTCCATGAGGCGCCCTAGTTGTTTTTCAAAAAAAAAAAAAAGAGAAAAAAAGAAAAAGAAAAATAAAGCTAATCATCATTGAATAATTTTATGTTGCAGCAATGACATTTCAGGTTGCAAGAAGGATGTTTCATGGCAGGAGGAGCACTCAAATCAAGGTCAAAGGAGTTTTTGTGCCTTCTACAGGAAGTTTCGTATCTTCTACAGGAAGCTTACAAAAAAGCCAAATTGATCTCCGAAGAGGACCTGAAGGCTTGGAATATGTCCACGAGGCCTACACTCATCCATGTTTCCACTCCTCACCCCTTTTCCATCATTTTTTTTCCATGTCATTATGCTTCTTTCCTCAAAACTGTGTTTTCTACAGGAAGCTCTGTATTTCTACAGGAAACATCCTGTAGAACCTTTGGACGAGCCAAATTCAATCTCAAAAGTGAATCTAATGGTGGGAATCTGTTGATTAGGCCTACAAGCACTTGTGTGTCCATCCCTTGCCTTTCTCCATCATTCGTCCACCTCATTGTGCTTCTCATTGTGCTTCTACAGGAACTTCCTGTAGAAATTGAGGGAAACTAGCCATGGATTTCAAAAAGTGGTTTGGAGAACATGGTAGCTTCCTCAAGGGTTCAGAAGTCCTCATGCAATCTTCCAACTCCTCCTCCATCATCTCCATACCTACATCACAGCCAAAATTCATTTTGTCATACCATGCAAACACATGCAAAGTGCCTTGAAGCAAAAATCCATAGAGCAGAATTTGTTTTTGCCATAACTTGAAAACCATGCATCCATTTGACAAACCGTTTTATGGGGAATTGTACAAGGTTGATGAAAACATGCCTGAGCAGTTTCATGCAATTCCGATGCACGGTTTCCAAGAAATCAGCCTCCATCACCATCAGCCATTTTTGCATTTTCTCCATATCCGTGCATCCGTTTTAAAACCTGTTTCATGGGGAGATGCACGTGGGTGATAGTAGCCTACCCAAGCAGTTTCAGCCGATTCCGATGCACGGTTTCCGAGAAATAGACCTCTGAAATCTTCAGCCATTTTCCAGTTTTCTCGAAATCCGTGCATCCATTGATCACGAATTTGCTATGGGAGATGCGTCATGATGGTAGGAACATGCCCACCGAGTTTCAGCTCAATCCGGTTTGCCGTTTGAGAGATATGGCGAAAACAAGTTCTGGTTTTGTGCCCATGCAGCAGCAGTAGCTTGAGAAGCAGATCTGAACGTGGAAATGATTGCATGCACTCAGATCCGGCCAGAGGACACCTGCACATGAAAAAAGCAATCAAGGATTAGCAGCCAAGCCACATGCAATCAGAAAAACTAAGCATGCAGCAGCAAAATCAGAGCAGGCAGCAGCAAAAAGCTCACGGCAACCATTCAACTTCGAGGTATGTGACAAACTCATTCCTCTATTGCATAAATTTAATTCGAAAACTGCATGAATTAATGGAATGGTGGGATTGAGCCACGAATTAGCAAGGTTCAGCTGATTGTCGTCCCTAAGAACTCAGCCGGCAGTCACGCAGCATGGTCATTCACGTGAAACTGAAAAAACACAGCCAGTTATGGATAGTTTAAACTCCAGTGAAACAAATGGTAAGGGATTACAGGCAGATGGAACTGCAGGGGACGAACAGTTTGCATGGGCTAAGCGCAGGTCTCTGCCACCTCACCACAAATCACGCAGTGAATAAAGGAACGCTCGGCTGAAGACTCACGTTAATTGTTGTTCATGTACACTTGCTAATTGTTGTTCATTTACACTTGCAAATGTTAAACTCACGTCCTTCATCAAGTTTTTGGGCTTGTTAACAATTCTCCCGCATGCAAAGATCACTCAAAGGCCGAATCACACTCTACAGGCGTTTCTACAGGATGTCGTCTACAGGAAAGGCAGAAAACAACCCTGAAGAGAGAAAACATGAGGCGCTTCTGTGGGTTGATGCTTCTGTTGGCTGACCACGGGATTTTTAGAAAAGTTCAAGCTCAAAACGAGGAGAAAGGAGGAATATGCTGAAGGCCACATTCTTGTTTCCATGCATTTCCTTTTGCATTTTCTTTATTCTCAATGCACTGCTATGGAAAAAAATCAGTTGGTATAGTTCCTTTCGAGACTATGTTTGCCTCAGTCCTTTTATATTGTATCCATTGGATTGTTCTTCAGATTAACTTCAATAGGGCTGCATTAGTCCTACTGTATATTTGGGTTCCTGTTCATTGTCTTTGTGATCCTCATGGTTACATGTGCAGAAATCACTGTTATCTTGTGCTACGATGAAATGTGCAGTGAAGATTACAACCGGTGGTGGAAATCTTATTTGATTGCAGGCTCCTCCACATTCTACTTGTTTCTCTATGCCACATTCTATTTATTCACCAAGCTGGAGATGACAAAACTTGTTTCTAGCATTTCATATTTTGGCTACATGCCCATCATGTCATACTCATTTGTTGTTCTGACCGGTATCATAGATTTCTATGCATGCCTTTGGTTTGTGCGGACAATGTACTTATCAGTGAAGATTGACTGAGGCTCTGCATGCAGCTACCATTTTTTTGAGAGGGGCCGTTTAAATTTCAAGGTTTGGACATAATCTGATCATGGTTTAGCCTTCTACAAGAATGTACTTGCACACTCATACCAAGGCTGAGGGCACTAAGAAAAGTAGCAGAAATGGAGGATGTCTTGGCAAATGATTCTGCATATCTAAAAGAGACTGAAAATTTTGAAGCTTTTGAGACAAAGGATGTATTAACAAACAACATTGTAGAGCAAGTAGATTTTCAGAGAAAAGGAAAAAACAGTTTCAGATTTGAATGATGCAGTGTCTAAGTCCAATTCATCTGGTGAAACTATCAGTGTACCTGTGAATGTAAGCCTTCAACAAGCCACTAAAACAGAACAAGTTGAGACAATACCGCAGGCAAAATCAGAGAAAATTCGTTCTACAGGAAGCTAGCAGACTGTTTCTACAGGAAGCTAGCAGACTGTTTCTACAGGAAGCCAGCGAAGAGTTTCTACAGGAAAGTTTGAAAAGCGGGAAGCCAAAGGAGAAATTGGCCGAGATGCTAGCCAAGGAAGTCACCAGGACCATCAAAGACAAGGGGAGAGATTTGGTTGCTCAGAGGATGAGCAACACTTTCAGTAGGGGGGTGATGATGAGCCCCAAAAATGGACAAATATTTGGGCTCATTCAACCTCCTAATTTGGCTTAGTCCACCATTCTCATTTGTTTATTGCATGTTTTTGATTATTTTTATGTTAATAGAGTGAATTTGGTTAGTCATTATGCCAACAAGTCTAATGGGTGCTTTGTGTAGCCTTTTTGGTCAACTTGGAGACAAAATTGAAGGTCTTAATGAGCACTTGGCAGCCAAATTCGTGGGAGAACAAGCTAGAGGATTTGTAGGAAGGTGTCCCCCTCATTTATGGGCCCTTACCTCGAATTCTCCACCATCAGCTCGGAGTTCAAGGGCCACCGAATCAATCAGCTCAAGGGCAGCCAAGCAAGTCAAGTTGGACTGCTGTTAATTACAAGTCTTGGGCAGCCAAGTCCCTAACTTTTAGGAGGACTGTTGGGTCCTCAAATTGTATAAATAAGAAGGCTTGGGGCCTCATTTTGGTTAGCTAGTGGGTAGTCATTTTGTGTAGCTAGTTAGTCAATTTGGGGTTAGCTAGTTAGTCAATTTGGTTAGTCATGTTGTAGCTCGGTTTTTGCTCCTTGTAAGCCAGTTTTGGCATGTCATTAGATTCATGATTATTCAATAAAGACAGGCAGCTTTTGATCCAATTCTGAGTTTTTAAGAGAGCAACAGACCTCGTCTGTGTTGTAATGTTAATTCCTTTTTGTTTCAGCACTTTATTTCATTGCTTTACCATGAAATTCGAAATTACAGGTTTGCTGAGTTAGTTTTTATGGGATTGAATGAGTTTAGCTTATGGTTGAATTGCTTTCGGTTGTTTAGTTAGACTAGCAGGTTGATAATACATTGGAGCTCCAAGGAAAAAGGTTGAGGAAGTCTCCACTGCCATCTCTGTTTGGAGATTGGAGTGCAGCCTATACCAACCACAACAATACGCAGTTCTTCACTTTATACATGCTGCAACATAGTCTCGTTTATGATAGATCTTTCCATGCACTTCACTCTTGCACCATACACCTTCATCACAGCTTCATGCACATTCATTTTTCTCGGTTTTACATTGCTGTTCATAGGTTTTACATTGTTGTTCACCTTCCAACTCATTCACTACCACGTAGCTTCATCCTTTTGTCCTTTTGTTGATCCCATCCTTCTATCCACCAACCACTTCGTGCACTCATTCTCTATCCTATTTCTCTGCCCCTGAGTCATCACAAGTCTCATCTCCACCTTACCTATCCACCCAAACCATTCCATCCCTTCACCATCACCCAAAACTTCCACTTACAGCACATCCTGTAGAAATCCCTGCGTTTCCTGTAGGATCCCCTGCAGACATCCTGTAGGAGGCCACTCACTCGGTTGCTGAGCCTCTGAGCATGAGGAACCTCTATGGATGGTTGCTAAGGATCCTTGGGAACCTCTCCTAGCCTCCCCAACCTTTCCCAAGCTTCCCTTCCTTCCGCATCACATCTGCACAACCAAACCCTAATAAACACAAAATCACAATCACTCCATCCACTTAAAGAAAAAATACAAAAACATGTCTTTTAAGATGCAAGTAGCTTAGATTCATGCACTTTCACTCATTAGAAGTAATGGCATCATTGGTAGAAGTTTCATTCACATTCTTTGCATCATAGAGGTTAGACTAGTCAAATTAGGGTTTCCTAGGGTTTCTATGCTTTGATTTGCTTTCAGTTCGTTTTTGCCAAGTAGATTAGTTTTCTTTGAGATAGCTTTCGTCCATCATTTAGCAAGCTTCTTCTGAGAGCCTATAGAAGTTGGCTTGAGCCCTAGCGGACTTGTGCCAGCTGACCAAGTGACAGCTGCGACAAGAGCTAGTACTTGTGCATACAACACCGTCGCTTCCAAGTTTGTACGAACTACCGGGTTGATAAAATTAAGAGACAGGAAGCCCCAGGAGTTGTAGCATTATTGCTACAATACTGGAGCTCACCACATGGCATAATGAAATTGTTGGAATCTCATTGGACAAATTTAATCACATAGTCGCAAACAATTACACTGAGCAAGGTGGACGCAATAGTTTCAAGGTGTAATGCTTGAGGAAGATCCATTAAAAGTAATACTGGTATATGTAGATTTGACAATAGGAGGAGAAATTTAAATCATAATCTAGAGGTGAAGAGGTCATTGAGGATGACACACAGAGCATAGTTCCATGCTAATTATTCCATCTCATAGAGGCAATTGTAGGCACAACAATTCTGACAGTGAGGCAGGGGTTTTTTGTTAGTGCCATAGATGAGGCGGGTGCCCTCTTCATCCACAACAATGAAGGGAAAAACATAGATTCCTCCATGGTAGAGTCCCCTTCTCCTGCACCTCTACCTCTCCTAGGAACCTTTATATCTGTTGTAGACCCTAGTTTCTATGGAATATCCTACTTGTCATGGAGTCGTAACCTTGTTCTTATCCCACTAACCTGGACCCGAGATGTAGGAGACTAAATATCACCATTTTACATCTACATCATTGGAATACTAAATGCATTTTTGAAAGGTGTGGCCCTTTATTTATAGTATTTTCGGTGCCTCCATGAGTTAGTTTATTCAATACCATGAGTGGATACCATGGGTAGATACCACTTTCCATTCGGATCAATTTGTTGGCATGATAGTATAGCAAAGTGTTCTTCCTAATCCACATCATCATGTGGTGCATAAATTTATCTAAAAGTCTCATTTTCTAGTTCCTTAGAGAGGCTATTGCGGGATTTGAATTATTGTAAGAAAGATTGTGAGTTGTCTATAATTTTTTTTTCTTGAACATTACCTTTCTACCTATGACCTTAGAACTATTGGTGGTGATGCTTTTTGTGCTTTATAATTCAGTTTCTAATCTAATAGTAGATAACAAATTTGATTTCCCACAGTTTTAATAACTTGATCATCCCATGATTTTCCTTCTTGGAATTTAGCATCCATGCTTACTATAAACTTCTTACTAGCAACATTTTAGAATCCATATTCTTTAGATTTCTTATTATACCGAAGAAAGATATATATTTAACTTTTGGTATAAAACTTATTTTCAATTTTCTACAACATGTGCATAAGCTATAAAAAGATTTTTTTTTTAATGTGATACACTGGATTTCATGTAACTCCAAGCTTCCTGTTGAGATTTATCCTTCACACTCTTAGTTCGAGAGAGATTCAGTATATAAAATGAATAGGAAAAAACTTTGCCAAAAAATGCATTTGATAGATTTTTATCCTTAAGCATACCTCTGGCGATTTATATTATTGTCTTGTTCTTCCTTTCATCTACTCCATTTTGTTGTGGAGAGTGCCTTTATGTAGTTTTCCTCATGATTCCTTACTACCTATATAATGCTTCAATATGGAATTATACTCACCAAATCCATTTGATATAAGTACTTTGATGTACTTCCACTCTGGTTCATTGCCATGGTTTTAAATTCTATGAATTTTTCAAAGATTTCTAATTTGTTCTTGACGAAATATATCCATGACTAGTGATTAGGGTCATCAATAAATGCTAGGAAATAAAAACTAGCTTTGATTGATTTCACTTGCATTATACTACAGAGATTTTTGTGTATTAGTTCAAGTAGTGCCTTGGATCTATAGGAAGGGGTTTCTTGAAAAGCTCTCTCTCTCATGTTAAAATAGGATGCAAATCTCATAAGAGCCATCCCAAAAATTTATCATGGGAAGAAATGTAACGATAGATTTATTTTGTAAAAGACAAATACTATCAAAGAATAATTGGCCCTATGTAAGATGCCATAATTAAGACTCATATGATCTTGAAACATTCTATGTAGTTGTGTTGGAATAACGAATTACTAAGCGGGGGTGAATCAGTAATTAGTGAGGTTTGTCAATTTTAAGCTTAATTCTTAATTTCCTTTCAATCTTGGAAATTACTTATGTGAACATTCTCAATACAATATATAGGAAAAAATATAAACCATTCACATGAACATACAATCCATCACTTGGGCAACATGCACATATTGACAAGTATTTTTATGTGGAAACCTAAAGGGAGAAAACCACCAAATCGTTTGTTATTATGATGTAATTTAAGCTCCTACTTAATTACATCAATAAGTTTGTGAACACCCACTCACAAGACACCCCAACCCCCTTTAAGATAGCAAACCACTACTTTCCAAGAGGCATCAACCTCTTGTGAATGCAATCACCACTTGCTTTACCTAGTTGTTCTACTTTTCATACAACTTTCAGACAGTTAAAACATAGGCCTATACAAATGCTCAGTTGTTCCACACAACACCTTCCTCTCTACTCTGCAGTCCTTCTTTTCACTACATTCTTCACAAAAATATTATGGTTTTAAGTGAGAAGAATTATGTTGAAATTATGCATTTACTGTTATTACTAAGAAGAATTATGTTGAAATCTTGAATTTGACTTGGTCTAAAGTAGATGTGGTAAAGATATTTCATTCTCATTCTTACCTATAAGTAAAAGTAACAAAATTTCATATTTTCTCTTTCATAGCGTTAAGAGATGTATAATTTTTATATTGGTTTAAATATTTTTCAATAAATGATTTCAATGTTTTTTTCCAAAGGAAAAAAAGTCTTATATACTCATGTTGAAGAATATATATTTTTTTCTCTTGCATCCAAAAAGAAAACTAAAAATAACAGATATTTCTACTTTCGATCCTATATGAAAAAACCATTTCCAAAAGTGGTTTGCTCCACTTTTAAAAATTAGGACAAAATTTGAATTCCTGTGTAAAATATTACAACAAAAACTTGGAAATTCAATTTCGACCTCGTCACTAAATCATATAGTCTGATAAAACCTAATAAAAGATCAAATGCTTCTGTGTATAGTGCATCACCTTCTTCTTTCAATTCTTACAAAATCTAACAACTTTATTTCCAATTCTCACAAAATAGGAGGTTAAAAAAAACATTTTAATATAGACTATCATAAATTATTTCAATCGCAGAAATTTTATGTGTTAAAACATTTCAAATTTCAATACATGTTTTTGTCAATTTTGCTTGAAATCTAGAAAATATTGAATGGAATTGTAGATTTAAGCTATGTGGTTTATGTCATCCACATTATCAAGAAGATTTATAAAATATTCAATCCATATATGCATTCAAAAATGTAATTTAAACAAAAATAATATTTATAACATAAATTTATCTTAACCATTGATTTAACAAAATCAAAACCTTGAGAGTAATCAAATTTTTTGAAACTTCTTGAAAAAATATTTACACTAAAAAAATATTTGATTTTTTAACAATTCAATAAATTTATGGTTAAAATATATCTATATTAATTTATGCTATTTTTTATTTTTAAATTTTAGACCTACCTATTCATTATATTGATAACATTAAATATTCTGCAAGTTTAAAAATCTATGATTAAGATATATCTATATTCATTTATAACTTTCAAGCATATCCATTCATTATGTTATTTGGAGCAGGTAAAAAAATTCAAAGGTTTGAATTATGAACAGCTCATTATGCTTTTCGGAGCAGGTAAAGAAATGCAAAGATTTGAATTATGAAAAGCCATTAGTTCATTGTTTAAATATGTCCATTCGTGGTTTTGTTCGTTTTCAACGCGTAAACTTCCAGAACTAGCAACTACCAAGTAGGTAATGAATCGTGAACTTCCACAACTAGCAAATACTGCCATTGATGGCCATTGGGTTTGAGAGAATCGTAAATCACTTGTACTCGATAATGGTATGAATGATATAAACTTTAAAGTAGTTATATGAAATGTAAAATAATATCTATAATAATGAAATTAAAACGCCTGGTTGACATCATGGTGTCAGCTCCTTTTCAGAGTTAGCCGACAACTGATAAAGCCCGATTCCGGTCGTTGGATAGCGACGATTCGATTGATTCTAATAGAAAAAATTATGTTATGACCGTAATATAAATCCTTTGAAAATTGACTAATATAAATCCTTCGAAATAAATTGAGTACACAGCACCTATTTATATATGGCTGGTAAAAGTTGATGTTATAGTATAATTTTTTTGAAAATATATATGGTTGGTAAAAGTTGATGTTATCGTATAATTTTTTTGAAAATTGATTATATAGCAGTTATGTAAATTAAATAGTTGGTAATAATTGATATATAGTTATCTATTATAATTATTGAAACATTTATTTTATTATTAATTATAAAATAAATTAGTATACAATTTAAATATATATGGAACAAGAAATTTTGTCATATAAATGGTAAAAGTTGTTAGACATTCATTTATAATAACCATTAAAATACTTATTATTAATTATAATATAATTTAATATACAAGTTAAACATTTATGAAACAATATGTTTTACTATAGCTATTTTTAATTTTTCAGGAAGCATTGTTACTATACCATGGGTCAATACTATGGTTTATTAATATTTTATATCCAAAAATCCCAAAAATTATAACTCACTGCAAATGGCCTTTTCTTTATATAGCATTTTGCTAATTAAATAAAAATGCAAAAATTACGTAACTATTTTAAAAATAGATTGCAATTTAATTTGTAAATACTATTATCAATAATCCAAAATATTTTATGGAAATTAAATCCTTCTTATCCATTTAATAATTATTAATAATTAAATTAAAATTATAAAAATATTAGAGAGATTAAAATACATCAAAATACTTATAAATTAATTTTATATATTATAACCCATCTTATTGCTTTGTGCTTTAAAGATTTTTTTTTTTTTTTAACCTTGCATTATTTATATTGCAAAAAGTTATATATAAATATAGATTTCAGTTCGGTAATAAAAACATAATATACAGATATTTAAACTGATGATGAATTTATATTACATCTATTTTAGTTTGGGAGAATGTACCAAATCTCCTTTCTTGCAGAGTTTAATTATTAAAATTATATTAAAAGAATCAAACTGGCTCATTAGAAAAATATATGGCAGATAATTTACGTTGATACAGATAATCGACTACAGAAAATGATGAAAGTATTTGAGAGCCCGCTTAAATATAGAAAACATTTGGGTAACTCTTTAAGCATTTTCTGAAAATATGGAAATCAATACAGACGAATTAGAATGAGGAAAACTATGGTTCAGCGTAGGCCTTAGCCTTTCCACATACATTTTTGGGTGACATGCTACAGACGGCTTCGCATATAACTTGGGAGAAAGTATTCGGGAATAAAGAAGATTCTCGAATTTGATTATTATTTTCACTTGCAAAAGCAGGAAAAACTATTTTGAACTTGCAAACGATGCAATTTATTTTTTTGAACACATTACAGTTCTCCCTTATTTTCGCTGAGACGTTGGATTGAACTAATATCGTTCGAGAGGTCATGAAACTCGGCTTCACTGACTACAAATCCAACTTCCACTTTCTTTGGCGATTCAAAATCATTTTGAATAACTGAATGTTCATTCAACTGCCAAATGTCATTTTCCCACAGAGATCCATAGAAATCCTCCGTAATCTCGCCATAGCCGTGAACAGCATCTAAAGACATGATATCGGCCATTGAATCTCCGCCGACATAATTGTCGATGAAGATTCCAAAGTTCGTTCGGATAAATATGTTCTGCGAACAAACCAAGCTCAGCATGAACATTGTAGTAGTAAGTCAAGTCTCCTATATCACACGCTGAGGTCGCTTCAGAATTTGATCCGTCTGCAGTTAATTCGCCTTGCTTAATTGAATCCATCTGATCAGCACCGCCTCTCTCTTCACTGGACTCCATTTTATTTTCTGCTTGTGCCTCCAATCCAATTTCATCTTCCTGTGCCTTTATAACCACGTTGAGCTCATTCACAGTATCTGTATCTTCTGGATTACTGTTATAAGCATCCAAATTATCGATCTCGTAGAACAAGGCCATGAGATCACTGTCTTGCGTCAATGTTAACCCGCTATTCTTTCGCTTCGTGTCTGGCAGAGCCAAGCCGCCATTCGAATAGTCCTCTCTCGCTCGCTTATTCTGACAAACTTGGACGGCGGAGGCCATCTCCTCTGAGAGCAATGCTGCTATTAAAACACAAACACATACAATTGAAAGCCTCCGTTTTGGAAGTAGGTTATTAGGTTTTTCAACTCTCCGCCTTCCCTTCATCCACAGAACTTTGACGAACACTATATCTAGGCATCTGGCAGTGGAAGTTTTATGAACATTCCAATCATGGTTTTTTAACATATCTAACTTGGAAGTTTTATGAACATTCCAATCATGGTTTTTTAACATATCTAACTTACAGCCCCGGATGAAACAACCTTAGTGGATTCCGTTAAACCACGTTGAGCGGGACCTACGTAAAACCACCCCGCAGTCAAAATCGCATTGCGGAGCATGCAGGTTGGTTGAGAAACTCGTTTTCCTCTGTACATTTGGTAAGCGAATGTATTATATTTCACTGGTTTATGAGTATTTATTTTTATAAAGTCTTGTGGTATAAGTCGTAATAATTATTGTTCAATACAGTAATTGTTTGGTTTAAGGTTCAATTATATTTTATATATATGACTTTATTGGATAGAGTTTTGATTATGAATGTAAAGGATTTTGTTTTTCTTGCGCGAAAAGAGGTAGATTTTATGTTTTTATCAATAACCTTTAAATAAGAATTATATATATATAATTTATTTAGAGTTTTGCTAATAATTAAATTGATGTGGAAAAGTTTTTTTAGATAATTTAGTGGATAAATTGTGAAAATGAAGTATTATATCCACGAAAGTTGAAAATTCAAATTCTTAATTTACGTGTGCCTATTACATAGGCTTTTAGAGATATAACTATATTGGTAGGCAACAATTCAATTATGGCCAAGTAAGACTGCCATTTAACTTTGACTTTTCTATTAAACTCTGACACGTCAAGTGGAGAATCCCTAAATTTTTTTAAAGGCTTAAATCATGAGTGAAAAGTGCAAAACCACCACTATTGAACTAACAACCTTGACTCATTTATTAACAAATTTACCTAAAACTTCTTCTATACATTTCAACGGAACCATTATTTAGATCCAATTTATAAAACCTACATGGTCCTCTTCCACATCACCTAGATCTATGTCAAAACTTTATCAACAAGGCTACACATGTCTACCAAGATCTCCTAACCCTATACCCATTGTCATAAAGTTTCCATGTTTCTATGTAACTATTGACTTTGCCTATGCACCAATAAATCAATAATCTGTTCTCGTCATTCATGCACATCCAAATAACAATAGATGTATTGCGTCATCTGGTAATTCGTGCACATCAACTAACCATAGATATATTGCCTCATTTGGTCATTCGTGCAAATCCAACTAAAAAATAGATGTATGGCATGCTTTTAAGCTATCCTAGCCCCAACCAATTGAGAATTCCCTCATATTTTAAATGTTTGAACTGCATATAATACTACTGGTCACCAACACCAACACGTGTTAGGAGCCATAGTTGTTGATCAAACAATTTTAACTTTTTTTTATCTGATAAATTTTCTTAACAATTTTACTACTTATAACTTATTTTAAATAATATAACATTTTTAATAAATAAATATAATAAAACATTTTACATTTATAAATAATTTATTTCTAATTTATTACCTATTTAGGCATTAACAAGTTTTATTTTTTTAATTGAAAGAAATAAAGGTTAGGTTGGTGGAGAAGAAGGATTCTTCTTCACCAGCCTTATTGCAGAATTCTCTTGAAACATTTTGACAACTTCCTCTTTTGAGAGTGGCTTATGATAAATTTTCAATCTGTGGTCCTTCACAATAAGAGGAGTTTGAAATTCATCAATGGTCTCGATTCTTACCGCTCCATTGCTAAAGACTTTGTCAATCTCATATGGCCCAAGCCAATGGGTTTGAAATTTACCTTTGAAGTCTTTAAATTTGGAATCAAACAGTAGTGCCCAATCTCCCTCTTGAAACTTTTTCTCTTTGATGTATCTGTCATGCCACTTAGCTCTTTGATGTTGAACTAGATCAGTTCTTAAAATTGCTTCTTGTCTGATCTCATCTAGGTTATTCAGCTGCTCCATTCTGTGCTTTTGGGCTTCTGATATGTCCATCCCCAACTGAACTGCCATCTTGAAAGTCTTGACTTGAAACTCAATGGGGAGCAGGACTTTTTTCCCATAAACGAGTTCATAGGGAGAATGTCCTGTTGTATTCCTCCATGTAGTCTTGTAGGCCCACAAGGCTTCAGGAAGCTTTTATGCCCAATCTCTTCTGTGTAGATGAACAGTTTTGGTGTAATGACCCCAGGATATGTAAATTTGAAAGTTTACTGTGGTAAAAGACAGTAATACAGTTGTTGTTATGTTTAAACAAAACTGTGACAAACTATTTTTAATTAAGTAATTTAAATATTTCTTGGAATTGCTGGCAGCCTCTAAGAGGTGAATCTTAAAGAAAGTGATCAGTTGTGATAACTGATGGAACTACCCTCCAAAACAGGAAAAGTCCTGACTGAGGGAAATTCTGGGCTGTGAGGACAGACAGAGGAAAGAAAATCTTTTTCCAAGAACAAGAAAAAGGGAAGAAAAGAAAAGTGGTTAAGTCTGGTTAGGACCAGATAACCTGGCACAGAGAGTGCACAAATCCTGTTGAGGGCTCGAGGCCTGCAGGATGGCTCGGGGGGAGAATTCCGTCTGAGGGATGGATCTCATGGCTGGGTGGAGAGCAGAATTAAAGCTCAGGTGACTTGTTTGTTTGAAAAACCATTACTGACATTGGTAATCAGGTACGGTTCCAAACTGTGTAGTCCCTGATTGGAAATTAATGTGCATTGAAGTTACAGTAGTTAAATAGGAAAAGTCTGTTTGTTTTCCTATATACTGTCGCAATGATTAGCATAGTGTACAAGTGTAAACCTTAAAGAAATGGACTGTCAGTTAAATGGGCAGGGGCTGGGTTGGTACCCAGGTAAAGTAAATGGTACGTAAATAGTAAAACAAGGTTGTATACGAGTATAAGGTAGCCATAACCGAGGACTGGTTACTGAGTAACAGTCTTGACCTAACCTTATTAGCAAGGTCATTACTAATAGATACTGATGAAACTAAACAAAAGTGAACTCTATAACTATTATCTGAAGCGAATGCTGTGGAATGGCATTAGAATGAGGGTTTAAACCTCTGAGTTAAAAGAAGAGCACCGACTGTAGTTGGAAGGAACCCCGCGACGAAGGAACAATGAGACAGTAGGTAACATAAGCAAATAATATTCTGTGTATGACCAACAAATGACTCTATACAGAGAGTGTTGGTGAACGGTGAAATAGAGAACAGAAATTGTAATACACTTCATTAAACAATTGTTACCGGGTCTCAGTACTCGCGGTATGGATATAAAAACAAACCTGTGTTTATAGAGCTATAACCAGGTATAGAAAGAATACGAATAAACCAAGGTTCTGTGTATTATAGCAACAAATAATAACAGTGGTAATACATATCCAGATACGATGCATGCAAACGAAAATGAAAGATAATCATATTAAACCAGAGAACCTGTGCATGCAACTGTAACGATAGATATTCATTTTAATCAGGGAAACTGTGCGAAAACTGAAAGAGAGACAGTAATCATGCATGAAGGATAGTCTTTTCCACAGGGAAAAGGGCTAACTATCAAACGCTAAACATTCGCCGAGGTCATATTATACAGACTGGCGATAAAAGAGCGTCTGGAAATACAGAACTGGTAACCAGAAATTATCATCATAACTTTGATAACACCAAGGCGAATGCCGTATGAAAAATAAATAAAACCTGTAGCAAAATATAAACCCTATGCCTCTGTTTCTTGAGTATCGGACAAACAATCTGAAACGATTCAATATACTGATGGAAATGCCCTGAGGGCTAAAAGAGTTTGTGCTCAGTTGTAACTACAAACAGCACCGAACGGTGAAATATTAAACATAAATAAATCAGTACATTTGATTAAGGGAACAAGCCCCAATTTACTCATTACGGGATCTGTGCGTGAAGACCAGATCTGAAACCCAAGTAAACTACATCAAATGTACCAAACTTGCCGCAAGGCAGTTCTGTAAATCCAAATGGAAAAATAAACGTGAAATGCATAACGTAACCCAGAACTTCTCTATGAACTATAACATTCAACAGCGAAATCACCGTCGTGACCTATCTATGCAGCGAAGGCAACTGTAAGGGTTCTCCACAGAGAATACCCGGCAGCGGAAATGAGAAAACCGTATTGGAGGCAGAGGTCTGCACCAAAACACACATGGTAGTTCATGATTGTAACCATTAACCATTACTAAGTAAACAGGGCTTCGAATGCCGGGAACATACCTGTGTGTCACCGGAGGATTGTTTTGCAGTGTGAAGACACCATGGGTTCGTCCGAAGCATAGCAATATGCGGCTGCACAAACTCGGTAAAGAAATGTAAAGACTATAAGTAACACTCCATGGATAACAAAGCAATTAAATCATAATGCAAGACTGATATACCATGTTAATACCTGTGAGGATTCGATTATGGGCGGAATGCAGTCTCTGGAGCGTTGCAGGTTGAAGGGATAAGGTTGTTGGAGTCGAGCTCGAGAAGGAGCATTGAACCAGGTCCGCAAAGACCGCGGACACCAAATGAACGCTAAGATAGTGTGGAGACGCTTAAATATCATAGATGACCCTTGAACGATTTCCAACCCTCCGATCTCCGGATGAGATCTGGGCCGTCGAAGTAAGGCGGGAATCACAGGCGGTAAGACCAAAATCTGCAATACCAAGGCATCACATGGCCGGAGAAACCAGGCCATGCCACCTGCCCCGGAAGGACTGTTGTCTTAAAGGTAAGTATGACCTGTCATCCGATAGTACTGCAGCGGGACCATCAAAGCCCACGCCCATTAATACAGTGCCGTTGGTAATATCTTTAGTAGGTACTGTAATATAGGTAGAGTATACACCTATAACATAGTTACTATTATGCTTAATGCCGTGTGGAATATAAAACAGGGATCCATAAAATAGTATCGCATGCCAATGATACACATGTATATGGTATAATGTGTGAACTATGATTATAAAGTGTAATGTGCACACGTAAGACCGGATTATCTTATAGTGAGCATTAAGTTAGAATGGTTGGGTATATATTAAAAAAAAAAAATTATGTATATGTGGAAAGAGGTGTGACAAATTGGTATCAGAGCCAAGTTTCAACACTGTGGCCTCAGGTAGAACTTATTTCAGTATGCAGAAGGGTACACCAGGCAAACATATGCAAGCTAACAATGTACTTAACTGTGTTCTGTTTATTTGGGGTGAAATACAGAATTGCAACAGCTAGCAGTTAAACCAGAGAAGAGACAAAATGCAAGGACCCGGCAGCAACCCTCAAGAGAATGCAGAGCTGTGGGTGCAATTGGGTGCAGAATCACGGAGTACCAACCTTGCAATCCTGGAAACTGTCCAGGAATTGAAGAATGAGATGGCACGGTTGCGAGAGGACAACGCGCGTTTAACAGTTGAACAGGAAAGGATTCTGAAGAGCCTGTCAGACAGGCAGAACCCACCCCTGTCTAACCCCAGTGCAGAACAGCAGAGGGTGACAGAAGAACAAGACTATCATATGGAACCTGAAAATTCTGACGACAAGGAAAATCACTCTGACAATGCACCTCAGCAGCAAACCTCAAAACGTCAGAAAATGGAACTGCAGGGAGAATTCCGAAAGATTAAACCCCCACATTTTGATGGTGAACAGGAGGAAGCTGCGGAAGCCTGGTTGATAAATATGAATAAGTATTTTCAGTTGTATGAATATGACCACAATTTGAAGGCAAGATTGGCAATCTTCCAGTTACAAGGTAAGGCAACCTTGTGGTGGGAGGAAATCAAGATTGTCAAGGGGGTCAGCGAACGAACCATTACATGGGAGAAGTTCCAGAAATATTTTAAAGAAAGGTACCTGACTGAGCGCTTCTATGATGAAAAGGCAAGGGAATTTCATGACTTAAGACTGGGACAGCAGACCATGGACGAGTTCATTAACCGTTTTACCTCGCTGCTACGTTATGTACCTTACATCAAGGAGGAGAAAGCCAAGGTCCAAAGGTTTGTGAGCAGCTTACCTTCATATATAAGGGAAAGGATTGAATTCGACAATCCTAGAACCATGGATGAGGCCATCCGTAAAGCGAGAATCTGCTACCAGCAGAGTAAACAGAAGGGGGACACTTCGAGCAAAAGATGGAATGAGAAAAGAAGCGGTCGGATGGTTGGGAGCAGCAAAGGAAGTCGCAGCAGTGGGAATAAAGGTGCTGGTAAAGGACTAAACAGTAGACCTGTTGCAAGGAATGCGCCCCGGTCCAGACCAATGAGCGAATCTAAAGCAAATGAGCAGTCTGTTAGACCAGAAGGTGAGGGGATGACCAGACCGCCAGTGCAATGCTGGGGTTGTGGAGGACCTCACTATGTTAAAAACTGCCCACAGAGAAAGGGGACAGACCAGATATCCCAGATTCATGAAGCATCGACTGTTGGGGACGTGGCACGTAGTGTACCCAGAATCAATGCAGCACTGGAGGATCGCCAAGCGGAGTACCAGCCATCTATGGTCGAATTCGAAGGTAAAATCTCAAACCTTTCCATAGCTGTTCTTATAGACCCAGGGGCTACTTTAAGTTATATTAGCCCGAAAATAGTAGAACAGTGTAAACTGCAAGCTGAAAAGTTCAGGAATCCGTGGCTGGTCCAACTAGCTACAGGAGCCAAGAGACGAGTCTTGGCCAAGGTAAATAATTGTTCCTTGACCATAGCAGGACAGCCAATAGTGGCGGATTTGAATGTATTACCGTTGGGTTCCTATGACATCTTGATTGGGATGGACTGGCTGGAGAAACACTGGTCCTTAGTAAACTGCAAGACCAAAACCATCTATTATAAGGATGACCGTGGAGAACAGCAGGAGTTACAAGGAATCAGACACCCTGTGCAGATTCGACCCATTACAGCAACTCAGCTAGCTAAGTGCATCAGGAAGAAATGTCAAATCTACGCTATTCAGGTGGGATACGCAAATCAGAAAGATAAAACTGCTATGCTGGGTAGCATTCCGATAGTACAAGATTTTGCAGATGTTTTTCCCGAGGAAGTGCCGGGATTACCACCTAAAAGGGATGTGGATTTCACAATTGAGCTGATTCCAGGGGCAGCACCTGTATCACGGGCACCCTACCGTATGAGTGTACCAGAACTAACAGAATTAAAAATGCAACTGCAGGAGCTGTTAGATAAAAATTACATCCGTCCCAGCGTATCACCCTGGGGAGCCCCAGTGCTATTCGTCAAAAAGAAAGATGGAACCTTTCGGATGTGCATTGATTATCGTCAGCTGAATAAGCTCACGATAAAAAACAAATACCCTTTGCCTAGGATCGACGAACTTTTTGATCAGGTAAAGGGAGCAACGGTATTCTCTAAAATTGATCTGCGATCTGGTTACCATCAGATCAGAATTAAAGAGGAGGATATCGCTAAGACCGCTTTCAGAACGCGGTATGGGCATTATGAATTCGTGGTGCTACCTTTTGGGCTGACCAATGCACCTGCTACCTTCATGTGTTTGATGAACAGTGTGTTTCATCGGTTTTTAGACAAGTTTGTGCTGATATTCATAGATGACATTCTGATTTACAGCAGATCAAGAAAGGAGCATGAGGAACACCTTAGATTGGTGTTGCAAACTTTGCGAGAACATCAATTATATGCAAAGTTTAGTAAGTGTGATTTCTACAAGGAGGAGATACAATATTTGGGCCACGTAATCACCAAGGAAGGAATCGCAGTAGACCCTGAGAAGATCAGAACTATAATGGAGTGGCCTATACCAAAGGACGTGGCAGATATTAGGTCCTTTATGGGGTTAGCGGGTTATTATAGAAGATTTGTTGAAGGCTTTTCGAGGGTAGCATACCCTATCACCTCTTTGCAAAAGAAGGGAAAAGTATTTAAGTGGACCTCAGAATGCCAGAAGAGCTTTGAACAACTCAAGCACTTACTCACTACCGCACCTGTATTAAGTATAGCTGATCCTAATAAGGATTACGTGGTCTGCACGGACGCAAGTAAAGAAGGTGTGGGAGGAGTGCTGATGCAAGAAGGAAGAGTCATTGCTTATGAATCTAGGAAGCTGAAAGAGCATGAGCAGAAATACTCTGCTTACGACTTGGAGCTGGCTGCTGTCATTCATGCCCTGAAAATGTGGCGGCACTACCTTTTGGGCAGAAAATTTCTGTTACTAACAGACCACCACAGCCTAACAAACTATTTCAGCCAACCCACTTTAAACACAAGGCAAGCTCGTTGGGCTGACTTCTTAAGTGGATTCGACTTTGAAATTAAGCATTTAAAAGGAAAGGAGAACCGAGTGGCTGATGCATTAAGTCGAAAAGTACAATGCTTGTGCAAAATTTCAGTTAGTAAATGGCAGAATACTTTATTGGAAAGGATAAAAACAGCAGCTGAATGTGATGCTGTTTACCAGCAAATTAAACAGCGAATACAGCAACTTCCTGGTAAAGAAACACAACAGGGGCATGAGCTGGATGATGCCGGAATGCTGTACTTTAACAAAAAGCTGTATGTACCCAATGAAGACAGTGTTAAGAAGCTGATTCTGGATGAATTTCATACCAGCCATTATACTGGGCATCCGGGCTACCAGAAAATGGTTACCGCTCTTCGAAAAGAATATTACTGGCCAAAAATGAAGAAGGAGATAGCTGAGTATCTAGCACGATGTCTAGAATGTCAGCAGATTAAGGCGGAACATTTGCATCCAGCAGGGCTGTTACAACCCTTACCCATTCCGGAATGGAAATGGGAGACTATCTCCATGGATTTTATAACTGGACTGCCTAAAACAAAGAAAAATAATGATTCCATTATGGTGGTAGTGGATAAGCTGAGTAAGGCAGCACACTTCATACCTGTGCAGTCGACATATAAGGCTGTGCAAATTGCTCATATTTTCATGCAAAATGTGTTTAAGTTGCATGGGCTTCCGAAGGTGATTATCTCTGATCGGGATGTCAAGTTTACATCAACCTTTTGGAGGACATTGTTTGCTGAACTAGGAACACAACTGAACTTTAGCACAGCTTATCATCCCCAAACAGATGGCCAAACAGAACGAGTGAATCAGGTTGTGGAGGACATGCTGAGAGCCTGCGTTATGATGAAGCCAACCCAATGGGAAGACTATCTCCACCTGGTCGAATTCGCATATAACAATGGATATCACTCCTCAACACAGATGAGTCCTTTTGAGGTTATGTATGGGCGGAAGTGCCGCACACCCGCAAGCTGGGGTGGACCGGAGGACAGGTTGCGAATTGGTCCTGACATGCTCAAGGAAATGGAGGATACGGTAAAGAGGGTGCGTGCCAACTTAAAAGCCGCTCAGGACAGACAGAAAAGTTTCGCTGATCGAAAGAGAAGATTCAAGGAATTCCAGGTTGGGGATCATGTATTTGTAAGAATCCAACCAAGAAGGAGTACCTTGCAGTGGAGCGGATGTGCCAAACTAGCACCTCGCTACTTTGGACCTTTCCAGATCTTGGCAAAAGTGGGGCCGGTAGCTTATCAACTTGCCCTACCAAGCCATATTAGGATCCACAATGTGTTTCACGTATCCGTATTAAAGCAATACGTTTACGATCCTAAACATGTGATTCAATGGCAGAATGTTCGGGTAAGAATTAATCTGGTCACTATAGATAAGCGTTGCTTCTAAACTGAAAAATAATTAAATCTGTTGCTGATTGCAGGTCGAGCCGGAAGGCGAGGTTCTGGTCGAACCACTGACCATTCTCGACCGGAGAGAAGTGCAGCTGCGGAAACGGGTTATTTTCCAAGCTAAAGTGCAGTGGCAGCACTATGGACCGGAAGAGGCCACTTGGGAGGATGAGGAACTCCTTAGAGAAGCTTACCCAAACTTGTTTAAGGGAGACAGACATCGGGACGATGTCCAATCTCAGGAGGGGGAGATGTAATAACCCCAGGACATGTAAATTTGAAAGTTTACTGTGGTAAAAGACAGTAATCAGTTGTTGTTATGTTTAAACAAAACTGTGACAAACTATTTTAATTAAGTAATTTAAATATTTCTTGGAATTGCTGGCAGCCTCTAAGAGGTGAAATTTAAAGAAAATGATCAGTTGTGATAACTGATGGAACTACCCTCCAAAACAGGAAAAGTCCTGACTGAGGGAAATTCTGGGCTGTGAGGACAGACAGAGGAAAGAAAATCTTTTTCCAAGAACAGGAAAAAGGGAAGAAAAGAAAAGTGGTTAAGTCTGGTTAGGACCAGATAACCTGGCACAGAGAGTGCACAAATCCTGTTGAGGGCTGGAGGCCTGCAGGATGGCTCGGGGGGAGAATTCCGTCTGAGGGATGGATCTCATGGCTGGGTGGAGAGCAGAATTAAAGCTCAGGTGACTTGTTTGTTTGAAAAACCATTCCTGACATTGGTAATCAGGTACGGTTCCAAACTGTGTAGTCCCTGATTGGAAATTAATGTGCATTGAAGTTACAGTAGTTAAATAGGAAAAGTCTGTTTGTTTTCCTAGATACTGTCGCAATGATTAGCATAGTGTACAAGTGTAAACCTTAAAGAAATGGACTGTCAGTTAAATGGGCAGGGGCTGGGTTGGTACCCAGGTAAAGTAAATGGTACGTAAATAGTAAAACAAGGTTGTATACGAGTATAAGGTAGCCATAACCGAGGACTGGTTACTGAGTAACAGTCTCGACCTAACCTTATTAGCAAGGTCATTACTGTTCAAAACAAATAGATACTGATGAAACTAAACAAAAGTGAACTCTATAACTGTTATCTGAAGCGAATGTTGTGGAATGGCATTAGAATGAGGGTTTAAACCTCTGAGTTAAAAGAAGAGCACCGACTGTAGTTGGAAGGAACCCCGCGACGGAGGAACAATGAGACAGTAGATAACATAAGCAAATAATATTCTGTGTATGACCAACAAATGACTCTATACAGAGAGTGTTGGTGAACGGTGAAATAGAGAACAGAAATTGTAATACACTTCATTAAACAATTGTTACCGGGTCTCAGTACTCGCGGTATGGATATAAAAACAAACCTGTGTTTATAGAGCTATAACCGGGTACAGAAAGAATACGAATAAACCAAGGTTCTGTGTATTATAGCAACAAATAATAACAGTGGTAATACATATCCAGATACGATGCATGCAAACGAAAATGAAAGATAATCATATTAAACCAGAGAACCTGTGCATGCAACTGTAACGATAGATATTCATTTTAATCAGGGAAACTGTGCGAAAACTGAAAGAGAGACAGTAATCATGCATGAAGGAGAGTCTTTTCCACAGGGAAAAGGGCTAACTATCAAACGCTAAACATTCACCGAGGTCATATTATACAGACTGGCGATAAAAGAGCGTCTGGAAATACAGAACTGGTAACCAGAAATTATCATCATAACTTTGATAACACCAAGGCGAATGCCGTATGAAAAATAAATAAAACCTGTAGCAAAATATAAACCCTATGCCTCTGTTTCTTGAGTATCGGACAAACAATCTGAAACAATTCAATATACTGATGAAAATGCCCTAAGGGCTAAAAGAGTTTGTGCTCAGTTGTAACTACAAACAGCACCAAACGGTGAAATATTAAACATAAATAGATCAGTACATTTGATTAAGGGAACAAGCCCCAATTTACTCATTACGGGATCTGTGCGTGAAGACCAGATCTGAAACCCAAGTAAACTACATCAAATGTACCAAACTTGCCGCAAGGCAGTTCTGTAAATCCAAATGGAAAAATAAACGTGAAATGCATAACGTAACCCAAAACTTCTCTATGAACTATAACATTCAACAGCGAAATCACCATCGTGACCTATCTATGCAGCGAAGGCAACTGTAAGGGTTCTCCACAGAGAATACCCGGCAGCGGAAATGAGAAAACCGTATTGGAGGCAGAGGTCTGCACCAAAACACACATGGTAGTTCATGATTGTAACCATTAACCATTACTAAGTAAACAGGGCTTCGAATGCCGGGAACATACCTGTGTGTCACCGGAGGATTGTTTTGCAGTGTGAAGACACCATGGGTTCGTCCGAAGCATAGCAATATGCGGCTGCACAAACTCAGTAAAGAAATGTAAAGACTGTAAGTAACACTCCATGGATAACAAAGCAGTTAAATCATAATGCAAGACTGATATACCATGTTAATACCTGTGAGGATTCGATTATGGGCGGAATGCAGTCTCCGGAGCGTTGCAGGTTGAAGGGATAAGGTTGTTGGAGTCGAGCTCGAGAAGGAGCATTGAACCAGGTCCGCAAAGACCGCGGGCACCAAATGAACACTAAGATAGTGTGGAGACGCTTAAATATCATAGATGACCCTTGAATGATTTCCAACCCTCCGATCTCCGGATGAGATCTGGGCCGTCGAAGTAAGGCGGGAATCACAGGCGGTAAGACCAAAATCTGCAATACCAAGGCATCACATGGCCGGAGAAACCAGGCCATGCCACCTACCCCGGAAGGACTGTTGTCTTAAAGGTAAGTATGACCTGTCATCCGATAGTACTGCAGCGGGACCATCAAAGCCCACGCCCATTAATACAGTGCCGTTGGTAATATCTTTAGTAGGTACTGTAATATAGGTAGAGTATAAACCTATAACATAGTTACTATTATGCTTAATGCCGTGTGGAATATAAAACATGGATCCATAAAATAGTATCGCATGCCAATGATACACATGTATATGGTATAATGTGTGAACTATGATTATAAAGTGTAATGTGCACACGTAAGACCGGATTATCTTATAGTGAGCATTAAGTTAGAATGGTTGGGTATATATTAAAAAAAAAAAATTATGTATATGTGGAAAGAGGTGTGACATTTGGTGATGATGCTTTCAATAGCCTTGTTTGTAGACTCCACTTGACCATTTTCTTGTGGATGGTAAGGAGTAGATTTTCTGTGCTTGATTTTGTATTCTTCCATCAGCTTCTCCATCATGTTGGATGTAAATTGGCTTCCCTGATCTGTCACAATTTCTCTTGGGACACCATAACAAGTAAAAATATCCTCATAAAGAAAATTAACAAGTGAATTTTCAATAGCAGAAAGTAATGCTTTGGCTTCTTCCATAATTATTTTTATTTAAAAAATAAAATTTATAAAATTGAAATTATTTAAAATATCAAAACTTATCATTCATAGGTTCTAAAGAAGCAGTTTAATTAGTAATTAAAATAATGTAAAATTTATGAACACTAAGAAATCTAAGGTTCAATCTCGTCGTGGGATTTGCCATATTTATAATTTTATAACAAAAGATTTTATTTTTACAAATAGAAAAATGTCCCTTATTTAAGAAAAGCATTTCTTGAGGTTCAATCTCGTCGTGGGCTTTGCCATATTTATAATTTTATAATGAAAGATGTTATTTTTACACATAAAAAAATATCACTTATTAAAAAAGCATTTATTATTATGATGAGGAGAGATCTTACATTTCTAATTACCTTTTTATATATATATATATATATATATTATCGAGACTGATATGCAGTAATAAAGTTGTTAAAGGACATTATCAAATCTGTACACTTTTCATTTCCTTTTTAATTGCGTGAATTTTGTGCGCGTATTAGAAATTAATATTGAAATTTGTTTTTTATTTGAACATGAGTTTTAAATTCTTAAAATATTTATCTCGGGTTATACAGACATTCAATTATTTTAATTGTATTTTGTTTAAATTTACTTCAAACAATGGCTGTAAAAGATGTGTGTGAGTAGTTTCCTTTTATTTTAAAAATTAGTTTTAAAATTCTCATTAAAAAATAATATTTTTAAAAATGATATTTTAAGAGTTTAATTTTCATAATGGATGATTTTTAAAATTTAATGATATAATTTTATTGTCGCTTGCATGGGCCAATAGATGATGGTTATCCCTCTGCTCACGCTCTCCGCCATGGAGCCGCGGTGGTTGATTAAAGCACCCGTGAGACAAGATGAGTAGGTTGATCAGACAGGATGAGTAAACGCAGTGCCCATCCTCTCATCACTACTACTCCCCCGTAGGTATCACGTTCGAATCCTTCCGGGAGTTCAGAATGTGAGGACCTCCTCTCGGTTTCGGTCTCTAATGGAGTAGGTAGGATTTAGATGAAAGATAAATTATTAATGAGTATAGATTTAATTTTTAGATTATAAAATATAATATATTATTTTCATTCTAAAATAAAAAAATTTATTTTTATTTTTTCTATATATAAAGTTGATAGGGATATAAATTAGTTAATATATAAATTTAAATAGTTTAAATTTTTTGTTGAAATATTTTTGAAAAATATAAGATTTAAATATTTCATTCATAATTTTTTTACTTTTAATTATATATTATTTTCATTCTAAAATACAAATTTTTATTTTTATTTTTTCTATATATAAAGTTGATAGGGATATAAATTAGTTAATATATAAATTTAAATAGTTTAAATTTTTTGTTGAAATATTTTTGAAAAATATAAGATTTAAATATTTCATTCATATTTTTTTTACTTTTAATTATTTTACAATATATTCATTTTCTTTTAATTATAGCGAACATTATTATTCTATTTAAAATATAATTTTTTTTTGAAAGAGACACAAATTGACTCACAAAATTACAAATACTCTCCTACTAAATTGTAGTATAAACTTGAAAGTAATACTGAAAATATTTTTTTTTTGTAAAATTTAGGAACTGTGGAAAATTTTATTAGCCTTCAATATGTAAATTATAAAATATTGGGAAAACATTTTAATTTTTAATAATTTAATATAATATGTAAAATTTTAGTGAATTTTATGGTAAAATAATTGGACACTATGATGTTTGGGTGAATCAATTTTTGAAAAAATGGAAATTAGCAAATTTTTTATCAAAAAAAATATTAAAATTAATCCACCTGGAAATATTAGCCCCTAAAATTCATGTTGCTAATGAGACAAGTGGGTCTCACACATTCTTTGTTAGCTTTTACCACTAGGCTTTGTAAAAGGCATTTGAATTCTGGTTGAAGCTATTCCATGGTGCGATAGAGGTTTTGTGTGTAGGGCATGGTAACTTTCTTGATCTGGTGGCAGGCCATCAAGGGGTGGGAGGGAGAAGCCACGGAAGGGAAAGATGAGAGGAGATTGGGAACATACGAGTCTGGAAGCGAGAGTGGATGCATTGAGAAGAGTTGTCATGAAGGTGAATGTGACACCTCTGTGTGAAAAAATGAAGATTAGTTTGGAAGGTGGGAATAAGGTGGCCCTACTCCAATTTCGAGAAAACCACCACATGTCTCCTCCTCTGCTCCTTCACTCTTAGGTTGAATATTGCAAATAAATGAGGTACTTAATGATGCAATCTTATCTCGATGGTATAGTCTGAAATGCAGTTCCAATAATACTCTTCTACATCTATTTTTTAGGGTGAATTGCATATCACTATTACTTGAATCAAGTGTGACGTGCAAGGCTCTAGAGTTTATTAAGGAGCATGGAATAATGAAATTGTTGGAATCTCATTAGACAAATTTAATCACATATTCGCAAATAGTTACACTGAGAAAGGTGGGCGCAATTGTTTCAAGGTGTAATGCTTGAGGAAGATCCATTAAAAGTAATACTGGTACATGTAGATTTGATAATAGGAGGAGAAAGTTAAATCATAATCTAGAGGTGAAGAGGTCGTTGAAGGTGACACATAAAGCATAGTTCCATGCTAATTATTCCATCTCGTAGAGGCAATTGTAGGCACAACAATTCTCACAGTGAGGCAGGGGTTCTTTGTTAGTGCCATAGATGAGGCGGGTGCCCTCTTCATCCACAACAATGAAGGGAAAAACATAGATTCCTCCATGGTAGAGTACCCTTCTCTTGCACCTCTACCTTGCTTAGGAACCTTTACATCTATTGTAGACCCTAGTTTTTATCAAATATCCTAGTTGTCATGGAATCGTAACCTTGTTCTTATCCCACTAACCTGGACCCGACATGTAGGAGACTAAATATCACCATTTTACATCTACATAATTGGAATACTAAATGTATTTTTGAAAGGTGTGGCGCTTTATTTATAGTATTTTTGGTGCCTCCATGAGTTAGTTCATTCAATACCATGAGTGTATACCATGGTTAGATACTACTTTCCATTCGGATCAATTGGTTGGCATGATAGTATAAAAAAGTGTTCTTCCTAATCCACATCATCATGTGGTGCATAAATTTATTTGAAAGTCTCATTTTCTAGTTCCTTAGAGAGGTTATTGCGGGATTTGAATTATCGTAAGAAAGATCATGTGTTGTCTATAATTTTTTTCTTGAACATCATATTTCTACCTGTGAGCTTAGAACTATTGGTGGTGATGCTTTTTGTGCTTTATAATTCAGTTTCTCATCTAATAGTAGATAACAAATTTGATTTTCCACAATTTTATTAACTTGATCATCCCATGATTTTCCTTCTTGGAATTTAGCATCCACACTTACTATAAACTTCTTACTAACACCATTTTACAATCCATATTATTTAAATTTCTTATTACCCAACAAAGATATATATTTCACTTTTAGTATCAATCTTACTTTCAATTTTTCTACAAAATGTGCATAAGCTATAAAAAGATTTTTTTTTTAAATGTGATACACTGGATTTCATGCAACTCCAAGCTTCTTGTCGAGGTTTATCCTTCACACTCTTGGTTGGAGAGAGATTCAATATATAAAATGAATAGGAAAAACTTTTCCAAAAAATGCATTTGATAGATTTTTAGCCTTAAGCATACCTCTGGCCATTTTTATTATTGTCTTGTTCTTCCTTTCAGCTACTCCATTTTGTTGTGGAGTGTACCTTTATGTATTTGTCCTAATGATTCCTTACTACCTATATAATGCTTCAATATGGAATTATACTCACCAAATCCATTTCATATAAGTACTTTAGTGTACTTCTACTCTGGTTCATTGCCATGGCTTTAAATTCTTTGAATTTTTCAAAGATTTCTAATTTGTTCTTGATGAAATATATCCATGACAAGTGATTAGGGTCCTCAATAAATGTTAGGAAATAAAAATTACCTTTGATTGATTGTGCTTGCATTATACTACAGAGATTTTTGTGTAGTAGTTCAAGTGGTGCCTTAGATCTATAGGAAGTGGTTTTGTGAAAAGCTCTCTCTCTCTCTCATGTTTAGATAGGATGCAAATCTCACAAGAGTAATCCTAAACATTCATCATGGGAAGAAATCTAACCATAGATTTATTTTGTAAAAGAGAAATACCATCAAAGGATAATTGGCCATATGTAAGATGCCATAGTTAAGACTCATATGATCTTGAAATGTTCTGTGTAGATGTGTTCGAATAACAAATTACTAAGAGGGGGGGTGAATCAGTAATTAGTGAGGTTTTTCAATTTTAAACTTAATTCTTAACTTTCTTTCAATCTTGGAAATTACTTATGTGAACATTCTCAATACAATATATAGGAAAAAATATAAACCATTCACATGAATATACAATCCATCACTTGGGCAACATGCACATATTGACACAAGTATTTTTATGTGGAAACCTAAAGGGAGAAAACCACCAAATTGTTTGTTTTTATGATGTAATTTAAGCTCATACTTAATTACATCAATAAGTTTGTGAACACCCACTCACAAGACACCCCAAACCCCTTTAAGATAGCAAAATATTACTTCTAAGAGGCATCAACCTCATATGAATGCAATCACCACTTGCTCTACCTAGTTGTTCTACTTTTCATACAACTTTCATATAGTGAAAACATAGGCCTTTACAAATGCTCAAGTGTTCCACACAACACCTTGCTCTCTACTCTGCAGTCCTTCTTTTCACTACATTCTTCACTACTCTATTTGTTTTTGTCTCGTCTCTCAATTACTCTGCATAATTATTAACTCTCAGCCACACTAATCCTTATGCCCACACTTGGTTACTTACAACACCTCACATGGAGACTCAATTTGAATAGGTTTTAGTGGTAAGGCAGGAATTGCTTACCTCCAAGTAAAGGTTTGAAACTCTATATAGCTCTTACAAACCTATAAAAATAGAGAAAGAAAGTAGGCCAATAGTATCCAAACTTGAGGATTTTATGAATTATAGCCCTCGCTACAAAGTGGCTACCATAGATCTCTTGATTCATATCTTGAATGAATGTTCAACTTCATCTTCAGTCATGCATTTTAATAATAGACCCTTAGGATTTGTGCAATCCAGCTCTGCTCCTACAACACACAATACTGCTTCCCAGAGACTCAATATTTTCTCATCCATTTTGTTCACCACAAACAAAGTGCACAATTCCCCCTATCAGCTCATCAACCACCACATTCAATGCATACTATGGTACATTGATCTTCAATTAGAGGCCTGTGTATGAGGTTGGTTTACTCAACCTATAGCACATGTATGGTATCCATTCTGCTGACACATTTGAATACTTAGCCTCTACAGCTGAATTAATGTTTTGATTTACATTCGAAATGTTCTTCAATTCTAAGAATGAACTTTCAGTCAAAATGTGTATGGCAAACATTATCACTCTGCTCCTTATTACTTATTTTCTACTGTAACTCAATTAATTCAACGAATGGGAACATGAGCATCCTTTCATTTAATTCTGTTTTTCGTGTAAGGAAGACTAGGGATGGTGAAATCTACCTAAACGTGGCCTTTTAATTTAACTTTGCAAGTTGTGGTCCTTGTTTCATTGGTTCAATGAACTCTGCAGTTTCCATTGAATTCATTAGCGCATCCTTTGCATTCAAAGTATGTGTGCAATATAGTTGTTGATCCGTTCAATGTCATTAAACATATGCCCATAGGTGTTTTTATCTCCCAATGCTTTTTCATCGTATTTAGCACGAAAGCCCTTGATCATAGGAGCATGAAAATGAGTCTTAAAACCACAACACAATAGCTCTCAGGAACTTTACTTTACTACATCCCCCGAGGGCTTATTCACTAGCATTGAGCTTTTGTTCCTATGGTCACAAGGTACCTACAGGACCAAGTACTGGAGCTCAACATTGGCACCCGGTTCCTTTTACCTTGACGCTCCTCTAATACGCACTTTAAAACCTTCTGGGGTATGCCATGTGAGATTACCTATCTTATGGGGCCGCCTTATTCCTTCTCATTGGTGATGTGCTTCCTCTTTGTCTTTCAACATGTCGCTGTGCTTCGTTATCCCATTGCTCCCTTGTTGCACTCTTTGATTTCCTCCAGGGTAAGGCCTCAGGGATGACGTCATGGTTATGTCACTTCTGCCAGATGGCACCTTAGGATTGGTCCAAGTGTCACACATTTTCATCCCAGTTGGGTACCCAAAATTTTTGAATCTACATCCCACATGTTCTCCATATCTCCATGCCATGAAAAGAAAGGAAGGCCCAACAGCAAATACCCTGACTAATCGCCAGCGTCAAACACCAACATCTAACCTTGGGGTGTGACCATGTGCTCAATAACGGGGAAATTTTTGGAGGCCATAATTCACGAGGTTATGTGAAAGGGATGAAACACCGCTACCATTATGGAACTTCTTAAATGGAGGATCATTAGAAACTTTTGGATTTACATAGTGGAGAATGAGGAGGACAGTAGGTTGTACATCATTGTTTAATTGGGGACTTAAAAGGGATCCATGAATTCATTGTTATAATGAAATGTGTGATATTTGAAGATCATGGGCCCATAAACCATAGTCTCATGATATTTGAGCCATCTAGTGGTTGAAATATACATACCTAAGAAGTGGTTTTCATCACGTTATCAAAGCAATTTTTTTCTAATTATGATTCCAATTCAAGTAATTACCTTACCAAACTATAACATTACACAGAAAAGGAGGAAAGTAATAAAATGTGATTGATATTTTCACTTTCAAGTAGTATATTTTCATTAAAATCCTCTTCCCTAACATTATGTATGTCAATCTCGATAGGTTCCCATTATTTAAATAAAATATTTTATACCAAAAATACATGTAGCAATCAACACTAGCAACATGTTACCCTACATTTTGATATTGGTAATTGTACGTTTTAATCCTGTACAAAAATTACATGCAAACGAATTCTTAAAAATAGAAAATAAATAATGGAGAGCACATAAAACATAAAACATATATACACAAAGATTTTATCCTACATCCCAAAACTGGGACTACCAGATTGAATTTTCACTATTTTCCTTTCAATGTTACAATACATATATATACATGTCGAAGCATCCATAAGCCCCAATCCATTAACCCTGAATTAGAACATAATTGTAGTTCTCTTGACCACATCTACAAGATATCATGGCCAAAAAACCATCATGCCCAAAACCATGTGCAAAACCCATGCACAAAACCATAGGTAGGTTCACCCACCTAATATAGGGTCAAAAAATAAATACTTGGGCCGCATCCTTGCCCCCCATAGAGGGGTGCTACTGCCCCCCTCAAACCAACCAAAAGGGGGGAGACACCCCACTACTATGCCTAACGCAACGAAGGGGGGGTTTTCCACACCCCCTCCCCACCCCTTAGCATCACGCGTGGGGCTAGTCATTGAAAGAATATAACACACACCAAACATTTCCCACTTATTTTTTCTTTTCCACACAGGGGGTCACAGGAGAGCTTAGTCATTGTTCTAACCCTACAATGTCCATTGTTTCTCTACACCAAGAAAACTTCTTAGTTCTCATAGACTTCTTCAATGGATCTACAATATTTTTCTAAGTGTCCACTTTTACCATGGGGACTTCACTCAATGAACCTCTAACATATCATGTGCATTTGAGGCATACTAAAAAATACCCCTAATTTGGCTACATATTGGAAAATATCTCTAAAATCACATTATTTAACCCCTACCAATGCAAGTCCAATACACCTTCCCAGTTTAAAAAATTCCTACTTTCACTAGATATTGTAGGGATCCATTTTTTCATTAACATTTTTTATACCCCTTTATATTTTGTCATTAACTTTGAGCTCCATTTTTTATACCTAGTAATATAAAAACCCTTTACCCCCTTGTTGAGAGTGCTGAACTGACCAACATGTCAGGGGATCTCCCCGGTAAGAAGTTCCAACTAGACCTCACATAGTTTGGCGTACGAGTCCCAGCGATGGGTCATACAATATAGCCTTGACTGCGGTTGTGCATAGAGGAAAGTAGGATACCCTTGTTGTAGAAAAGTTGTGACATGCACAACAAGCCAAGGATGGTGCATGAACAGTTCTAACACGCTGAGAGTGAGATGAGTGCACCCGTTGGAAACCTGTGAAAGAACGTGGTTAAGAAGGGAACACACGAGCAAGGATGCATCACAAACTGGAAGGCAAGTAAGCTGACAATCCAAAGTGATGGTTAAACCAACAACACATTTCAGTAAGATTCATACATACATATACAAAAAGAGTCTATACACACATGCGTAAGAAAACAGATACATATATCATTTAGAGTAAACAAGATAGCTGAAATACAATACAACATATGCATGAAATGTGTTGGCTCTGTTATATTAAGAAGTGAAAGTTCCAATCATACAATACAACCATGACCTACAACTAGTCCTGATAGCGGAACATTACAGTCACTGCTGCCTACTCCTCCAAGGAGATATACTAGCTCTGCACTGTGGAGAAGACAAGGTTCATTAGAATACTCTCCAAGCTTTCTCTAAGATACTCCTATCGGAAGCTTGGCTAACCAAAAGCCTATACAATGAGTTATGAGGTACTATATATAGCAAAGGGTGTGGTGGCCCTTGAAATTCCCCTTTGTGACTGTTCACCTACCCTCATGAGTCTTCAAATACCCTATGATTGCTACATTCAACTATCGACACTTGAACTTCCACTTTACAAGATGTTACATCCAATCTACACATGTACCAATGCGAGACAAAATTGGCTTGAGCAAGCTATGCAAGTTATCACTAACATTCGAACAATTGTGGTGAGACCAAATCTTTGAAATACTTCCGATGATCAACGATGGTGAACTGATACCAAGGTTCGTTGCCTATAATGGTGTATATGCGCTCAATGGTGACATCTTGCTGAAAGAAAAATCTTGCCTCCGTTGCATCAAGGTACAATGATATGGCTTCTTCGTTCAACTTATCTGAGAACATGCACATCATCGTCTCGAGTGCAACTGGACCAACAAAATACTGATGCATAGTGTCTATCTTGATCTCCGAGTGTGTGCTAGTGACCATGCACATCAACTTGTCAAAATACATGTCTAGCTCCAGTCGGACTTACTTCTTGTCTTCGCCTTGGTGAGTGTGCAAAATGGGTGGGATCGCATGCATGTGCACAATGACATCCATGCTCCTGAATACCCATGCATGAGATCGACAACACTACTCACCCTATCTGCTTCATGTCGGCTTCTGAATGGATCTATAACTTGTACGGGTGTAGTTTCGTCAATCTGTGCATGTCGTGTCCCCTATTGTACCTATTCCTGCTGCAACTCCTTATCTCATCTGTGCAGCTCCTGTTCTTCCTTGAGTTTTTGCTTCAACACATGCAACTCCTTCTCTATTTCTCTCTATACCTTCCGGTGATCCTCTTGTCACATCGTCGCCTCATAGCCTCAATCTCCAAAGTTGCTTTCATCACAAGTGGATCTACTTCAACTTGCAACTTTGTTCCACCTTTGTGTTGTCAACAACCTTCCTCTTGCATTTATCGCATGCAGGTGTGCTACCTTCTGTTGCTGCTAATAGTGCTACTCGCTATGACGCTGTTGCCATTTCATCTTCATATCCATGTCCATGAAAAACTTGATGTCTTCATAGATAGGCAAGTTCATAGACACTTGATTGACTGCATCCCCAGCTGTGCTCTGAAAGATGTCTTTGACTCTGCTCTCCTGGAAGCCATTGTACCTATATTGCTAAGAGCCAGATGAAAACTTTTGATACCTAGAGACATAGAAACACTCATGACAAGTAATATTTTAGTCAAAAACCAAAACAAATTGGAGGACTGACATTTAACATACCTGTGCGATTATCTGTGAAGATTACACAATTTTTACTAGGAGGCTGGGAGACTCACTACCAAAACTGCACAAGGCATAGTCCGGGCTGTCGAGAGCCTGACTGGCTGCTAGAACTATGAAATGCACAATCCAACCTGGCTTGCTGAGGACTGAAACTACACAATGCACAATTTTAGTTAGCAGTGACATGCAAACAAACAAAGTGCATTGTGCAGTTTCTGGGGCCAGCAAGGCACTGCCTCCCAAAATTTCACAGTGCAATCCTGGAGGTCAATGTTGGGCAAGAATTGCACAATTTTTGGAGGGAAGGCAAAGCCTTCACTTCCATAAATGCACAATGCTAGCTGGGCATGGCAAGATCTGGCCTAAGGCAGCCCACACCCGCCAACAAATGACTGAAAACATGAGAAGTCTAAATGCATGGTGATACTAAGTGTAAGCAAGAGTGAACGATCATGCATGAAAACAATAAGTGCAGGATTCAAAAAATGGGAAAACATGCATGCATGTGAAGTGAGTTGCCACAATGACGACTGTTGGTGCAAAGACATTGTCATGCATGTGACAACAGTGAGATGCGAATGAAAACTAAAACGATGCTTATACAAGATAACATACATCAAAATCACAGGGGTCGCTCATCGAAATCAAGTATACAACACTCAGACAAGCCGAAACACAAAAAGCGACAGAAATGCAGCGTAAGACATACAAAGCAGGGTTACCCCGAAAAAACTGAGCTGAATGTGTTGACGAGCCTTAGATGGGATGTCGACTGTCAAAGCTGCAAGATCGATGTGAGGAATGAGCTCTGCAATGTTCAATTCATAATTTTTTATAAAATTTATGTTATGACGCGCATGCCATAAATCTAGGAAAATCGACACTTGGCGGGAGGTTTCTAAAATGAGCATTGCATGTCACGTCCAATTGCTAAAAATAGATCCCTAAATATAGGGATGCCTTTGCATGTTGCCTTGGGAAAAGCAGTCCATGCATGAAAATTAGTTTTTCTCAGTCCCAGAGGGAAATAGTCAACCTGAAGGCACATGCATCAGTCTACGAGCCTGGGATTGTGCAATTTCAAGGATTAGCAGGTGACTTCTGACCAAAATTGTTCAATTTATGGGTTGAGCAGCAATGCTGGGTTAGATTGCACAGTTTTCCGGAGGAAGGCTGCATGACTGCTCTACGCAATTCTGGAGCCCCACAAGCTACTAGGCTAATTTGCACAATTTTTGGAGGGAAGGTTAGTTACCCTCCAGAATTACACAGTTTTCTTAGGGAAGCCTAAAAGACTGATTTTTTCAATTCTAGAGCTCAGCAGGTTGGCCAACTGATTTGTGCAATTTCTGGAGGAAGGCTGGTTCCCCTCCAAAATTGCACAATTTTCTGTGGGAGTTGGTTGGCTAGCATATGGTTTAATTATGGAAGGACATCTTGTGAAGGGAGTGAAGCAAACTGACATTCACAGCTTGAAAAGACACTAAAAAACAACTGAAGCCTATAAGCTCAAGGATGCAAGACATGTTGTTGAGGATGGTTGGTAGGGAGGCTCTAAAATGAAGCTAAGGAAAAATTTTGGACGAAGTTTGTAGACACTACAACACTTGATGACACACTAGTAGAACTCTAGCTCTCTGAATGGACCTTGTTCGTGAAAAGAAAGTCTAACATCTACAGAAGTATTGTTTAGTTCTTTGTTTGTCTTCGTTTCAACACTTGCTTGATTGTAAGATGTAACATCTTCCAAACCCTTCGTCAGTCGACACACATCCCAAGCCAAGTCTACATAGTTGTTTTAATTGGGGATGAGGGGTATATTGGTGCACAAGTCATATGATCATTAGATTTTTAGATTCATCTTTGGTGTTGCTCTGTGGCCAGCAGGCCTGATCAGTACCCTAGTGGAGTCACACATGAACACAAGAATTTCTCCACTGCCAGCAAGCTTGGTCAGTACCCTGGCGGAGTTACTTGAATCACCTCTCTGTGAAGGAAGCCTTTCTCTTCTTTTTCCTTATACATTTTTCATGTTTTGAAAATCTTCACACTTTCTTTTTTTCATTTTTCATTTTCATAACTGTGCATAACACTTATTCATTTCAGAGGTGGAAGAGGGATCCTGACTTATTGAGAGTAGAAGAGGTTGTTCCTTCATAGAAGTAGTTCATATATACTTATGATGTGCTTGTTAAGGTTTTCCCCCTCACCTTACTCTACTTGACTGAGCTGATAAGGGTTAACCCAAAAACAACCGGCTAGAGTAGGTGACACTAGTTAGCATGCAAGCGTTGTGTTTTCAACAAGGTTTTCTTCGAACAATATGTATTTTCCATTGATGTATCATGGACTGAAAGTAACAAGTTCTTCACGAGAGATTGAGCAATAGATAACCAAATGTTAATAGTTGTACAAGTCCTCTTGTCCTTTACCCAGTCTTGTTTCAAGAGTTTCACACAGTCCATGCGAAACTAACCTACAAACAAAATCAAGCAAACAAAACAAAATGAAAAGAAAGAATAAGAAGCTAATGCGTATGCAAAGCGAGTAAGCAAAAAAACAAGAAAGAAAGAAAACACACAAATAAAGAAGCAAACATGCATGCAAGAAAACAACTCAAAGCAAAACTACTCCTACTCCTAAGCTAACAGTGCATGGGCCATCTCACATGAAGTGATACTCCAATGTAGCCATCGACGCATTGATCGACCCATGTTAGTGAAGGCATGGTTCATGAACATAGAATTTGCGCAAACCAGCAAGCATGAAATATATAACGATGAAGATGTACACCCTTCGAGCTTACAAGTGTCCACAAAACAAAACTGAGTGAAAGCACATGACATGCACTTTGTGGACTTTCCATGGTGTTGTGCTACACTGCGTGCAAACGTTGAGTGTATGCACTCTCTTGACTATGACATGCAAGCAAACGTGAGAAAGGTAGACCACTTACATTATGCAAGTGTGCTAGCTGTGTAAGATTCCTACAATCCATGAGTGATGGGATCATGTAGTTTGAGTGCAAGAAGTGAAGTTTGAGTGTTAGATTGATCTTCAATGCTTACAAATGAGTGATGAGGAGCCTTGCATGTTTGATCAACTTCATGATTAGAAGCAAAACCAACCTCAGGACAACGAGGACCTGACGTAACCATTAGCTCGGGCTAAAGTACCTTGACAGTCTTAGGGGTTTCACCTTCGTCGATAGATAGATCATCGTAGAGTAGTGTCTTAGATAGATTAATAACGATTGAATTGACATCGTGATCAGATGAAGAAGTAGAGAGATCACAATGACCAAGATCAAAAAATTCAGGATGTTTGTTGGCGTCCTCATGATTTGATGAATCGTACATAGGGGTAGATGAGAAGCAAGGATGTTGACCCTCTGTGTTTTAAGAAATGACAAATGACATATTGGATGGATTTTCTAAGGAAGATGTGACCTCTCTACAATTTAATGACAAACTTACATTTGACGTGTCCTGTGAACGATGTAAAGTAGAAACATCCAGAAATAAGTTTTCACAGGGGAAATCAGCAGTGGCAGAATCACAAGGGATGTGAGGATAAAGTGGATGAGGCATGGCTAGAAGGGAGTCATCCTTCACCACAATTTCATCTTTAGATTCTTGCACATACTCATCATTAATGATGCTGCAGGTTGGATGCACAACACTAACTCCGTAAATAGCTTCATCCTCGTTCACAATAGGTGAGGAGTTCAGAATTGAAGAACACAAGATAATACAATCCGAAGGATCACCAAAACGTGGGGATGGAGGTGGAGGGAATGAATCCACGTGATAATCAATAGGCTTGCAAACCAAATCTGTGCAGATATCAAGAGCGGGTGGGGTGGGAGGATGTGACATTTCAACAGATGTGTGTGCATGTTCTCCCATATCACTCTACGGTGATGGAGTTGTTTGATCAGGTGAATGCTGACAGTCACTTGTGACAACAACTGTGCCTGCCTGTGATTGCGTAGCTCCATCATCAAAGTGTACTAAGCGGGATTCGAATGATTTCAAGAATTGCAGATTTTTGGATATCTAAAGAAGATACTCAAATCTTCCATCGAGAAATTCCCAATCAATTTCATCTTCGGGAAATCGTTATGCAAGATTACAAAAGCATGTGTGAAACTATCTAACTGATTCATCTGGTGCTTTTCGTAATTCCATAATTTCTTTGTTGAGTGCTTTACAACTAAAGTGATTGAAAGCACGGTCTATCTTTGTGACCAGATGAGAAAGAGAGTGAATAGATTTTTCAGGCAGTGTGGCACACCAGTGCATTAGGTGCCCTCGAAGCGTGTAGACGAATAGTGCGCAGGTCATGTATTCTTCAAAGATTCCATGTCTTTTGCGTGAGCCTACAACACTGACTACGTGCCTAACTAAGGCTATGTAGAGTCCACCATCATATGTTTTATGTGATAAGTTATCCGAGAGATTTTCCGAGATAATGAAGTCATTTCCATAAGACATACACTCTGGAAAAGAAACTTTGTAGTTAGTTATGATAGATATGCAAAGATTCAAAACAGATGCGAGGACTCAGCTTGTCATCTGGCCCTCCTTCTAGCGCCAAAATTTTGATGGTGCAGTACCTACCAACATGTCATGGGATCTCCCCAGTAAGAAGTCCCAACTAGACCTCAGACCGTTTGTTGTATTATGGTATCGCCTTGACCGCGGTTGCCTGTAGCGGCAAGTAGGATACCCCTGTTTGTAGCAAGGGTGTGACATGCGCAGCAAGGCAAGGAAGGTGTATGAATGGTTCTAACACGCTAAGAGTGAGGTGAGTGCGCCCCTTGGAAACATGTGAAATAACATGGTTAAGAAGGGAACACATGAGCAAGGATGCATCACAAACTGGAAGGCAAATAAGCTGACAATACAAAGTGATGGTTAAACCAACAGCACATTTCAGTAAGATTCATACATACATATACATAAACACACACACATGCATAAGAAAACAGATACATATATCATTTAGAGTAAACAAGATAGATGAAATACAATACGACATATGCATGAAACGTATTGGCTCTACTATATTAGGAAGTGAAAGTTTCAATAATACAATACAACCATGATCAATAACTAGTCCTGATAGCAGAACATTACAGTCACTGCCACCTGCTCCTCCAAAGAAATATACTATCTCCCCACTGTGGAGAAGCCAAGGCTCATTACAATACTCTCTAAGATTTCTCTAAGTTACTCCTATCAAAAGCCTGGCAGAAAAAAAGCCTATATAATGAGTTATGAGGTACTGTATATAGCAAAAGGTGGGGTGGCCCTTGACATTCCCCTTTGTGAGTGTTCACCTACCCTCGTGACTCTTCAACTACTCTATGACTGTTACATTCAACAATCGAGACTTGAAATTCCACTTTAAAAGATGTTACATCCAATCTACACATCTACCCATGCGAGAAAAAATAGGCTTGAGCAAGCCATGCAAGCTATCACTAACACTCAGACAATTGTGGGGATGCCAACTCTTTGACATCCTTGTGATGATCAATGGTGGCAAACTGATGCCAGGCTTGGTCGTTTGTGATGGTGTCTGTGCACTCAATGGTGACATCTTGATGAAAGTGAACTCTTTCCTTCACTGCATCTGGGTACATTGATATGTCTCCTTCCTCCAACTCATCTTATAACATGAACATCATCGTCTTGAGTGCAGCTGGGTTAGCAACATACTAATGCATAGTGTTTGTGCTGATCTTTGAGTGTGTGTTGGTGACCATGTGCATCAACTTGTCAAAATACATGTCCAAGTGCAGTCAAACTTGCTTCTTCTCTTCGCCTCAGTGAACGTGCCAAATGGGTGGGATCTCATTCGTGCACATAATGGGATCCATGCTCCTGAATATCCTTGCATGTGATCGACAAAACTACTCACCATGTCAGCTCCATGTCAGCTACTGAATGTATTTATAACTTGTACAGGCGTAGTTTCATCAGTCTGTGCATGTTGTGTCCCTTGTTGTACATGTTCCTGTTGCAACTCCTTCTCTCGTCTTTGCAGCTCCTGTTCTTCCTTGAGTTGTTGCTTCAACACCTACAAGTCTTTCTCTATTTCTCTCTCTACCTTTGCGTGATCCTCTTGTCACGCCATCGCCTCATAGCCTTAGTCTCCAAAGTTTCTTTCATCACAAGTGGATCTACTTGAACTTGCAACTTTGTTCCACCTTTGCGCTTTCAACAACCTTCCTCTTGCATTTATCGCATCTAGGTGTGCTACCTTCTACTGCTGTTGATAGCGCAACAAAATTTCATCTTGATATCCTTGTCCATTAACAACTTGATGTCTTCATAGATGGGAAAGTTCATAGACACTTGATCAAATGCATCCCTAGTTGTGCTTTGAATGGTGTCTTTGACTCTGCTCTCCTAGAAGTCATTGTACCTGTGCTTCTGAGAGGATGATGAACACTTGTGATACCTGGAGACATAGAAAAAATCATGACAAGCAATATGTCAGTCAAAAACAAAAACAAACTGGTGAATAGACATCCAACATACCTATGTGACTGTCTATGAATATTTCACGGGGGACTGGGAGACTGACTGCCAAAACTACAAAAGGCATAGTCTGGGCTATCGAGGTTGACTGACTGCTGGAACTATGCAATGCACAGCCCAACCTAGTATGCTGAGGACTAATACTGCACAATGCACAATTTTAGTCAATAGTGACATGTAAACCAACAAAACTACATTGCGCAGTTTCTAAGGCCTGCAAGGCACTTCCTCCTAGAATTGCATAGTGCAAGCCTTGAGGTTGGTGTTGGGCCAGACTTGCACAATTTCTGGAGGCAAGGCAGAGCCTTCACTTCCAGAAATGCACAATGCTAGCCGGGCAAGGCAAGGTCTAGACTAAGGTAGCCCAGACCTGCCGGCAGGCGACTGAAAACATGAGAAGTCTAAATGCATGGTGATACTAAGTGTAAACAAGAGTGAATGGTCATGCATGAAAACAACAAGTGCAGGATTCAGAAAACAGGAAAACATGCATGCATGTGAAGCGAGTCTCCGCAATGGCGACCATTAGTGCAAATACATTGTCATGCATGCGACAATAGTGAGATGCGAACGAAAACTAAAACAATGCTTCTACAATCTAACATACATCAAAACGACAAAAAAAGCTCATCAAAATTAAGAAGACAATACTCACACATGACGAAACACAAAAAGCAACAGAAACGCAACGTAAGACCTACAAAGCAAGGTTACTCCGAAACAAATGAACTGAATGTGCCGACGACTCCTAGATGCAATGCGGATGTCAGAGATACAAGATCAATGTGAGGAATGAACTCTGTAGTGTCTAGCTCATAATTATTTACAAAATCGAGGTTATGACGCACATTCCACAAATCTAGGAAAAGCGACACTTGGCGAGAGTTTTCTAAAATGAGCATTGCATGTAACCTCCAACTACTAAAATTGATCCCTAAATATATAGATGCCTTTGCATGCTGCCTTGGGAAAAGTAGTCCATCCATGCAAATCAGGTTTTCTCTGTCCTGGAGGGAACCGGTCAACCTGAAGGCAGATGCATCGGTCTACGAGCCTGTGATGAAAATTTGCACAGTTCCTGGGATGAGCTGGGCTAGCTATCCCATAGGGATTGTGAAATTTCTAGCATCAACAGGTGACTACTTCCCAGAATTGCGCAATTTCTGGGCTCAACAATAGTGTTGGGTCAGATTGCGTAGTTTTCTAGAGGAAGGTTGCTTGACGTCTCTACGCAATTCTGAAGCCTAGAAGGTTGCCAGGCTGATTTGCACAATTTCTGGAGGTAAGGTTGGTTCCCTCTAGAATTACGCAATTTTATGAGGGAAGCCTGATAAATTGATTTTCACAATTCTTGACCTCAGTAGGCTGGCCAACTGATTTGCACAATTTCTGGAGGGAAGGCTGGTTCCCTTTCAGAATTGTGGAATTTTCTGGTGGAGCTACTTGACTTGTATATGGTCTAAGTCCAAAAACACAGCCTATGAGGGGAGTGAAGCAAACTAACATGCACAGGTTGACAAGACATAGCTGAAGCCTATATGCTCGACAGTGTAAGACATGCTAGGGAGGCTCGAAAACGAAGCTAAGGAAGATTTTTTGAGGATGTTTGTAGTCACTACAATACCCCTATATATCCCCTAATATATTATGTCATTTTTCCCTCAATATATATCCCCCAATATGAATGCATGTGATATGGTATTTCTCCCCCAATGAAGCTCCTATGACTTTTACCAATAGAAACTTTTTGTCCTCAACCATATCCCTCACAAAGTGATACTAAACATCAATATGCTTTGTCTTTTAATGATTAGCAATGTTCTTTTCCATGAAAATTTCACTTTGGCTGTCATAGTATATCCTTATAGCTCGTTGTACTAACCCCATACTTGAACATAATTTCTGCAACCAAACTTCTTCCTTGCTTGCATGAGTGGCTACCATGTATTCTTCCTTTATAGGGGAAAGTGCCACTATAGATTATCTCTTGCTCATCCAACTGAATTCATGTCCAAATAGGTTAAACACATACCCACTTGTAGATCTTCGCTAATCCATATCTCCAGCCCAAACTGCATCAACAAAGACATGAGTGTCCAAAACTCTTTCCAAACATGGTCTACCTTGGTAGCACAAACCATAATCATTAGTGCCAGACAAATACCTGAAAACCCGCTTCACTATGATAAAATGCTCCTTTCCTCATTTTGACATAAATCTGCTCAATACTCTCACAACATGTGCAATGTATGGTCTAGTATAGTCCATTACATACATGAGGATATTTTCTACACTTGCATATGGAACACGAGACATGTCATCTTCCTCTTCTTATGTCTTGGGACATTGTTCAATAGATAACTTTACACCTACAATAGTATGAACCTTCACCGATTTTTTATCTTGCATATTAAACCTCTTCAGTATTATCTCGACATACTTCATCTGGTTTAACCAAAGCTTCTTCTTTGCCCAATATCATTTAATTTCCATGCCCAAAATATACCTTGTAGCACCGAGATCCTTCATGTCGAATTTGGAGAACAATTGGGTCTTCAAATACTAGATAATTTCTTTATCATTTCTCATCAACAACATATCATCCACATACAAGACCGGATAAATAATATGGTCACCAATTAATTTGAAATACACATAGTGATGCTCTTTTCTTCTGGTGAAGCCAATTCCGCGTATAAATTTATCATATTTATTATAACACATCCTTGGTAACTCTTTTAACCCATACATAGACTTTTTTAACATGCATACCAATTCTTTCTTACCAAAGCCTTCATGTTTGTTAGGATATTCCGACACATAGGATATAGTTAAGTTCAACTTGGTCTAGCATAGAGTTAGGTTAGAGTTAGGTAAAGTGTGTTTCTTTACCGTTGTACATTTTGTAACTTACAATCCGACGGTCACGATATGTAGTGATCCGACGGTTCATTCTCACCTCGGTATTACCGACACTTGATCCGTGGCTTGACACCCGATTGGTCCATGAGTTCTATTTAAAGCGCATGGAGGGTCATTGTTCGGGCAATCCGTGCATGAGAGAAGCTTATGTAAATTTTCATTCTTTGATTAATAAATTGTCTGTACCCACGTTGGGACAGGCCGTGGACTGTTTCCCTCCTTGCACTCTGAGGGTTTTAACCACGTCAAAAATACTGGTGTATTGATTTGAGATCTGGTTGTGAGCGGTGTCCTTTTGGTATTCTTTCTGAGGAACTTACCCTGTAAATTCCTACATGGTATCAGAGCTATTTGAGGGCCGCGTCCGTTGGTGATCCAAATCTGAAGCCGGTAGAACTGCATGCGGCTGTCGTTTCCTAGATCTGCTGTTTCTGACTGCTTTCGGGCTGAGAGGACTGCTCTGTTGCGTTCAGAGCATCTGTTTCAGTGAGGAACCCCTTTCGTTTCACGCGAAAAGGTTTCCGGTAGCCCTAGCTGCGTCATTTTTCAGATCGGGAGGTATACAGTGTTTTTTTTTGCAGTTTACTGTCATTTTCTCTCTGCTTATTTCGGTTTCGGTTTATTTAGCCTTTTTTTTCCTGGATCTATACCTTTCATTTCTGCGTATGCTCTTTGCCCTGCGACTCTGTGCGATCTGGGCAAATCAGAAACAGAAAGAAAAGATTTTTCTCATGCGTATGCTCTTTTCCCTGCACCTTAGTGTGATCTTGGAAAATCAGAAACATTGAGAAAAATATTTAGTTTTTCGGTTAAAAGCTAACTTTGAGATTTTTTTTTAAAACTCTAGTTTTTTGGCTAAAACTAACTTTGAGCCGTAAGGTTCGTTTTTCTTTGCATATTCGTGTTGGGTTTTGTGTTTTGTGTTTTGTAGGGGAAAAGAGCCTTCCCAAGGCAAGCACGCAAATCGAGGCCCCCCCCCCTCTCTCTCTCTCTCTCTCTCTCTCTCTCTCTCTCTCTCAAATATTTTGTATAGATCAATTGGTTCAAAGACTTTTTAAGAGAGTAGAGGTCTTGGGTTCAAGTCTCCATTTTGTGGGGGCGGATTTTTTCATTCCCGCACATTCGCGCACTTTGCCGGCAACGTCAACAATTTTTTTTCAAAAAGCCATAACTTCTTCATCCGGAAGCCTTTTTCAGAGCCGTTTTTTTTAAAACCGCCTATTTTTTCGAGATCTATCCATTGGACCACTTACTTTCAGCATCTTCAGCTTCAGGTTTTTTTCAAAAAATGGAAAGTCCATGCCAAGTCATTCTTGACAGCACTAACTACTTCCAATGGGTAGCCTACATGGGAGATTTACTTAGAAGTAAAGGTCTCTTCAGAATAGCCACAGACCAAGAGAAGAAACCCAAAGATGAAGACAAGGCCGAAAAATGGGAAAATAGACAAGATCAAGCACGTGGTTTGATAGGAATGTCTGTTTCTCCTGATCTTAGATTCCACATTGCAGAAATTGAAACTCCTCATGAAGCATTAGAAAAACTTGCTAAAGTTTTTGGGATTAAAAATGAAATTAGAGCCCATCAACTTGAGAATGAGTTGCTTACTTTGGATCCTAATAATTTTTCTTGCATTGAAGATTTCTTGTCCAAATTCAAGACCCTTAGATATCTCTTGGAAGGTGTTAAAGTTAAGAAAGAAGATGGTAACCTTATTTATTCCATCCTTACTAAGTTGGGACCAGCCTACTCTGTATTTGTTTCCACTTTCCATTCTACAAGGGAAGCTTTCATTTGTCAAGGCAAAGACTACAAACCCCCTTCCTTTGACTCCTTTTGTGATTCCTTAATAAGAGAACAAGAAAAACTCTTACACCTTGGTCTTCTTAATCTTGGAAACTCTTCCTCGAAAGCGTTAGCCGCCCAGCAGCAACCAAATTCAAAGAATCCTAAGAAGTCTTATCCTCAAAGGAATGGTCCTAAACCAACTCAGCCTCAAGATGAAAGATCATTTCAGCAAAATGACAAGACCAATAAAAACAAATGGAAGAGGACTGACAGACATTGTAACTTTTGTAATCGAGATGGCCACTTAGAATCTAAATGCTTTAAGAAGATGGAAGCCTTGGAAGCCGCAATGAAGAAACATAACATCCATCTGGAGCCTACTTCAACTTCAACTTCCGGAACGGCACTTTCTGCATGTCATCGTCAATCATCTCAGTCTGGTTATGCATTAAATGTATCTTCTTCTTCTTCTCATTCTCATGAGTGGCTCATTGATTCTGGAGCCTCTTGTCACATGGCCAAAAACCAAGCCATGTTTTCTTCTTTAAATGATTGTAACACCAAAAATATATATGTTGGTGATGATAGATCTCTTAATGTTGTAGGGACTGGAACTGTTCATCTAGACAATGGTCAGTTCAATGATGTATTATGTGTTCCAAACTTATCCTGCAACCTTCTATCTGTCTATCAGATAACTCATTCAGGTGAAGGTAAAATTGTTGAATTTTCACCTCATGATGTTGTAATCAAGGATCTAAAAGATCCTAAACAGATTCTAGCTACTGGTCTTGCTGATGATTCCAAAAGGTTGTATAAGTTTCACAACTTTGGGTCATCCCATCTTCCCTCAGTATTTGTTGCTCATAATGATGAAGTGAGCAAACTTTGGCATGAGCGGTTTGGTCACTTAAACTATCGCTCCCTTCAGCATCTATGTAAAGAAAATATGGTGACAGGTCTTCCTATGGTATCTTGCAAAGATGGTGTTTGTTCCGGATGTGTACTCGGAAAACATCATCGGGACAGTTTTGACAAACGTGCCTCTTGGCACGCCTCAGCCCCTTTACAGCTTGTGCACAGTGATTTATGTGGTCCTCTTCCTGTTGCTTCATTCTCTGGCTGCAAGTACTTCTTAACTTTCATTGATGATTTCTCTAGACGCACTTGGGTATACTTCTTAAAACTCAAGAGCGAAGTATTTAGCACTTTTTTGGCCTTCAAAGCATTTGTTGAAAAACAATCTGGACATCAAATTCTTAAGCTAAGAACTGATAATGGTGGAGAATATGTTAAAAACGCATTCATCAACTTTTGCACCGAAAATGGAATTCAAATGCAACATACTGTTCCATACACTCCACAACAAAATGGTGTAGCTGAAAGGAAAAATCGCACCTTAAAGGAAATGGCTAATTGTATGCTGCAATCTAAAGGACTCAGTCTTAGTTTTTGGGCCGAAGCAATTAATTGTGCAAATTATATAATCAATCGCACTCCTACTAAGGTTCTAGAGAATATCACTCCAGAAGAAGCTTGGAGTTCCATTAAACCAGATGTAAGTCACTTTCGTGTGTTTGGAAGTGAAGCATGGGCCCATATTCCAGATGAAAAGCATAAAGCTTTAGAACCTAAGAGTGAGAAATGTACTTTTGTTGGATATTCTGAAGATGTAAAAGGTTATAGACTTATTCCATTTAAGTCCAAAAATGTTATCATTAGAAGAGATGTAAAATTTGATGAAAATAAATCGGCCTGCGAGCCTAGTCCGGCGGATGTGCCACCTCTTCCTATCTCTTCTATCTTTGAAAACATTTCTTCTTTTGATGATGAAAGTGAGGATGATAATCCTCCCCCACCTTCTCAGGATCCTCAACTTCCAAGATGGGTCCGTGCTACTCGGGATGCAGCAGGTGATCTTGCCGGTGATCCTACAGATCAGCGACGTACACGTTCTCAGTTTGAAAGAGCCTCTTCTTTACTGGCTCAAGCTCCAGTAAATCATGATCCTGACACTTTTGCAGAAGCTTCAGGCCATCCACATTGGGAAGCAGCTATGAATGAAGAATATCATTCATTGATGACAAATGATACATGGGATCTTGTTCCTCTACCAAAGGGACGCAAACTTGTTAGATGCAAATGGGTTTACAGAACCAAGTATGGACCAGATGGGAAAGTTGATAAACATAAGGCTCGTCTAGTTGCTAAGGGCTTTTCACAGGTTGAAGGCATTGACTACACTGAAACCTTCTCTCCAGTTGCCAAAATGAACTCTATCCGCCTTGTTCTTTCCCTTGCTGCCTCTTTAAAATGGGAAGTCCATCAAATGGATGTTAAATCTGCCTTCTTGCATGGGGACTTGCAGGAAGAAATCTATATGGAAAAACCCATTGGCTTCATACAAACAGACTCCAGCCTCGTTTGTCGACTTAAGAAATCCCTTTATGGCCTCAAGCAAGCTCCTCGGGCTTGGTATGCCAAAATGGATAGCTTTCTTTTAGAATCTGGCTTTTCTAGGTGTCATTCTGACAATACTGTCTACACCAAGAAAGTGGGCAACTCTCTTATCATCCTTGTTCTTTATGTTGATGATCTTATTCTTACTGGTAGTGATCCCAACCTTATAAACCATGTGAAGTCCAGCCTTAAAAAGAAATTTGAAATGACAGACTTAGGAAACTTACACTATTTTCTCGGTCTTCAAGTCTTGCAATCCCAAGAAGGTATTTTCCTTTCCCAGTCCAAGTATGCTTGTGATATTCTTCGTCATTTTCACATGGAAGACTGTAAGCCAGCCCCTTCTCCCTTTCAGTCTGGAGTCAAACTTTCAGTCTCTTGTACTTCTCCTGAAGTTGATGCTACCTTATACCGTCAACTTGTCGGAAAACTCTTGTATTTAACCCATACTCGTCCTGATCTTTCCTTTGCTGTTGGCCTTGTTGCTCGTTTTATGCAAAACCCCCGTGAAAGTCATTGGAAAGCAGCTAAAAGAATACTTCGTTATGTTCGAGGTACAGTACAGTTTGGGATTCATTACAGTGCCAAAGCAGCTCCTCTGTTAGTTGGTTTCACTGATTCTGATTGGGCTGGTGACCTTGATGATCGGAAGTCTACTGCCGGTTATGTCTTCACTCTTGGTTCAGGACCTATTACATGGGCTTGTAAGAAACAGGCTGCCATTTCTCTTTCGTCAGCAGAAGCAGAGTATCGTGGTGCCGTGGAAGCTAGTAAGGAAGCCTTGTGGCTTCGTCAGATCCTATCCGAATTTGGCTTTGAGCAGCAGCATCCAACCACACTTTGGTGTGATAATCAAAGTGCCATTCAGCTATGCAAAGATCCAGTCCAGCATCAGCGCAGCAAACACATTGAACTACACATGCACTTCATCAGAAAGCTCATTCATGACCATGTTCTTGAAGTGCAATATTGTCCAACGGATGATCAGGTTGCAGACATCTTCACAAAGGCTCTCACAGAGGCGAAGTTCACTAAACTTCGATATATGCTTGGAGTTCAGGAAGTTGTCACTAAGGGGGGATAGGCTCTAGTGCCTCCTTCCTTCTCCTATTGTGTCATATTTGTAAATCCTTCAATCCTATCCCAAGTTGTTCTTAAGGGGGGATGTTAGGATATTCCGACACATAGGATACAGTTAAGTTCAACTTGGTCTAGCATAGAGTTAGGTTAGAGTTAGGTAAAGTGTGTTTCTTTACCGTTGTACATTTTGTAACTTACAATCCGACGGTCACGATATGTAGTGATCCGACGGTTCACTCTCACCTCGGTATTACCGACACTTGATCCGTGGCTTGACACCCGATTGGTCCATGAGTTCTATTTAAAGCGCATGGAGGGTCATTGTTCGGGCAATCCGTGCATGAGAGAAGCTTATGTAAATTTTCATTCTTTGATTAATAAATTGTCTGTACCCATGTTGGGACAGGCCGTGGACTGTTTCCCTCCTTGCACTCTGAGGGTTATAACCACGTCAAAAATACTGGTGTATTGATTTGAGATCTGGTTGTGAGCGGTGTCCTTTTGGTATTCTTTCTGAGGAACTTACCCTGTAAATTCCTACAATGTTTCTTCATGTAGATGTCTTCTTCTAGTCCCTCGTGAGGTAATGATGTATTCACATCCATCTACTCTACCTAAAACCAAAAGTAGCAACAAAAGATAAAAGTAATATAATAAATGCTACCTTGGAAAGAGGAGAAAAAATATCACCAAAATCGATTTGTGATACCTGTGAATAACCTTTTCCTACCAACCGAGCTTTGTATTTCTCCACCTTTCCTTCTACATTCATCTTCTTCTTAAACATACATTTGTTTCCAATGGGTTTCCTTCAAGCTGACAACTCCACCAGATCCCAAGCGTCATTTTTGTGCAAAGATGCCATTTCATCAAACATGGCCTCTTTCCAGAGTTTTCCATCCTCTGAATCTACTCCTTTCATGACAGTTATGGGATCATCATCAATAATAGATAAATAAAAATTTGAATAGAAACAATATGGACTATACCTCTTTGGCTTCCTTCTTTCTCGAACTGATCTTCTCACAGCTGGAGTTTGTGGATCTTCATCTTCTGATTCCCCTTCCGCTGTAGAGTCTGATTCTTCCTCCTTTAGATCAAAATATATCTTCTCAAGTTCCTTTGATAGGAATTCATGTTTAATAACATCTTTCACCTCTTTAAAAACCACATCTCGGTTGTACACAACATTCCTTATTTATGGGCTCCAAAACTTATAACCTTTTAAACCATCCTTATACCCAATAAAGATGCACCTTTCATATTTACTATCAAACTTGATTCTTTTCTACTTTTGAACATGTACATATGGATCAAAACCAAATACCCTCAGATGTGAAAGAAGGTTTCTTACCAATCCATACCTCTTATGGAGACCTATTCTCCAACATTGATGAAGGTGATCTATTAACCAGGTAACATGCAATCTCCACAGCCTCTACTTAGAATTCATGTCCTAACCCAACACCACTCAACATAATCTTGCATTTTCCAAAAACGTTTTATTCATTCTTTCTGCAACTCCACTTTGTTGAGGTTTGTATGGAGTAGTATTCTGCTATGCTACACCACACTTCTTACAAAACTCTTCAAATTCCTTCTTGCATAATTCTCCACCATTATCTGTCCTCAACAACTTTATCTTATTTTTTCTTTTGTTTTCCACTAGAGCCTTAAATTATTTAAACCCGTCAAAGACTTCATATTTCTTCCTGAGGAAATATATCTATGTATTCTTTGTGAAGTCATCTATAAATGATACATAGTACACAGACTTACCAAGTGACGGGAATGACAAAGGTCCAAACACAACACTATTTACAAGATCTAATATTCCTTTTGCCCTCTTAGCACCAGAGGGGAAACTAACCCTATTTTTCTTCCCATAAACACAGTGTTCACAAAATTAGAAATCTATAGATAAATTAGACATACCTTCTACCATACCATTACCATGAAGTATTTGAAGGCCCTTCTATCCAATATGTCTAAGCCCTCGATGCCATTGCATGGTCTTTTCTCCAAAGGCCACAAGGTTTTCTGCTCCACTTTTAGGAACCACAAAACTGTTGTACCCATCAATAACAGTGTTACCCAAAAGCTAGTACAATGTTCCAATCCAGACTCCTCACATCAATACCAGTGCTCCCCAAACAATCTTGCAAGTATTTTTCTTGAACATTGTTTTTACACCTGCATCATCCATCTTGCTTACACAAATTAGATTTATGGCCAATGCAGGAATATGCAGAACACCCAAAAGTGTTATAATCCTTCCAGCTTGAAAATTCAACTTGACTTTTCCATGACCAACGATTCTAGCCTTCCTGGCATCCCCTAAGAAGACATCACTGCCATCATATTTCTCATATTTGCAGAACCAATCACTGTGTGGAGTGAAGTGAAATGATGCACCTAAGTCAATCAACCATGCCTCATGATCTACATGTGTGCTTGAAGAAGAAGCCAAGTACACATCCCCACCTTCATCTGTGGTTGTTTTCACCTCTGGAGAAGGAGCATCATCAGATCTCTTTCATTTATTAGGAGATTTAGATCAAAAATCCTTTTTGAAGTTCCCTTCCTTTCCACATTTCCAGCACACCTTTATAGGTTTTCTTGGAGATTTCGATTTCCCTATAGACTTAGATCTCCCACTCGAGGAATTATTTTTATTTCTATTCTGGGATCGTCTTCATATAGACAAGGCATATCCATTATGTCCCTCCATATTTTTCCGTCTCATATCCTCCGACAACAAGGATGAGACTATTTCATTAAATTTCAAGGTAGTTGTATTTACCTATTTCAACAACCATACTATTCCATGAATTTGGTAAAGAACACAACAAACTAAGGCAATTATCTTCATATGAAATTTTAATATCAACAGATAACAATTTTCTTACCACTGTATTAAAGGCGTTCATATGCTCTATCACTTAGTCTCCATCCTTCATCCTGAGGCTATATAACTTTTTTCGTAGGAACAATTTTTCATCAGAGATTGATATTGGTACAAAGTCCCTAACTTGTCCCAAAAATCCTTCACATAGCTTTCCATGATACATTCAACAATAATGAATCTGAGATACAAAACAATATTGTGCTCTTTTATTTCTGATCCAACTTCTTCTAATCTTCATTTGACATCATCATCAGTTTGATACCCAGATCTACCGGGATCCATTGATATTTATCCACCAACATATCCTCCATTTTGAGTTTCCATAACTCATAACTCTAACCATTAAATTTCTCGATCTCTATCTTTCCACTGCTCACCATCTTCTTTCACTGTAAGACTCGATCCCGCAAATCTCCCACTAAACAAGGTCTACCATAGGCCTGAGTTAAACCCCTCAGCAGTAAAGGAGTCCCCTTGAAGTCAAAATAACTCGCATACCAAATGTAGGTTTTAACCCTATACATAAACTACTTGCAAACACATTCTTAAAAATTGAAAATAAAAAATGGCGAGAGCATAAAAAATTAAACAGATATACACAAAGATTTTCCCCTAGATCCCAAAACTGGTACTACGAGATTGATTTTTCATTATATTTCTTTCAATGTTACAACACATATATATACATGTCAAAGCATCCATAAGCCATGGATCAGAACATAATCGTAGTTCCCTTGACTGGATCTACAAGATACCATGGGAAGAAAACCATCATGCCCAAAAGCATGTGAAAAACCCATGCACAAAACCACAGGTAGGTTCACCCACCTCATATATGGTCCAAAAAAAAAAAATTTGGGCCATTGCCTTGGAGTCCGTATAGGGGGACTACCGCCCCCCTCAAACCTCCTGAGAGGGGGCCTACCTCCCCCCATGTGTCTCCTTTGTTTCGCTCAACACAATGAAGGGGGTGCTAGCCATCGTCGCTCTAACCCCTCAGCATCGGGCATGGGCCTAGTCATGAAAATGATATAACACACACCATACAGTAAAAATAGTGAGTTTTTTCATTATCCTTATCATTTTTTATCTTTGGAATTTGGGATATCTACTTGCTTTCATGCATATTGGCAGGGGATTTGATGGTCAATTTGTTGTTCATGTGATGTGATAATGCATATTACCTCTATTGAACCCCTGAAATTATGAAGATGGAATTGTTTGCATTCACTTTTTTGGGAATTTTCATAATTCACGAGGTAATTTGCATCCCCCAATGTATTTTATTATCCACGAGGAATATTTCGGTTACTAAGGAATTGTTAAAAACATTTTGAGCTTGTTACCAACCAAAATTGGGTACCCATCAGAAAGATTTTATCCTATGCATCTTCTTCCAGCCAACAACTAGCCTCCCATAGCCGATGTGATGTGCCACATCATCTTCGCTCCCTAAATCAGTTGTATGTTTCCTCTCCCATCTTTTGAGAGCATATGTTAGAAGGTGGGATATCCTACCCAAAAGGTATATTTTTCATTATGGAATTGGGTGTGTCTGCTTGTTTTCCATTTAGGCATCTTAGGCATAGATTAGTGGGTGACTTCGAAGACAAACGGATTTGATTACAATTTTTTCCATTGCCTTAAATGGGGGTTAATCCTCAATCCTAAGCTCATGGGATCTACCCTATTGGCCTATAGATTTAAGAAAGGAGCTACTTGGGAAACCATGATTTTGTTACCATGGTCTCATTTTTCCATTCCAATTTTTTTACTCCCCTCCACACATTACAAGTCCTATTTCATCATTTTCCTTCTCTGGGTCCACAGGTCACCAGCACACCCCCTCCACTTGACCACATATCTGGGTTGGGCCTAGAAACATTTCACTAGATGTTAATGAAACTAAAAGAATGTTAAAAGCATATCATGCATAGCCAAAATCAAGAAACAAATGAATAATAATTGTATAAAATGAAAAATATGGCTAGGACATTTAATGTAGCACATGGAAAAAATCCAAAAATAAGAACTACCCCTTATCATGTCCATCATCTTGGTTCAAGGGGCCCATGAGTGACCCCACATAATTAAGGAATCCATGCACACCCAACCCGTGGAAGGTGATGAAATTCCCCACCTTAGGGGGGTAATAACTGCTTTACATCATTCACAACATGCTCTCATTTCCTCGAGCTTCGAGTAGTAATACAAAGAAAAATCAAGAAAGGGAAAAGGAAAATAAATATGCATGTTAAAACAAAGGTTACGGTAGCTAATGTATCCACTATTTCTCCCTCCTCATATTTGTATACCAAATATGTTGAAATCCCTCATCATTTCTTTCCATGTACCCATGGAATTGAGCCTTGAGACCCTGATGTCCCCATCCATTTCATCATTATTCATATGCTACCTACTAATTGAAGAACGTACCAAGGACCTATATTTCCCCTTAAGGGCTAGGAACACCTCATAGGGTCTCCTATTAACCACTCCTACCTAGTTAGGTAACACTATTATGAGATTAAAACCCAAAATTTTGAAGACAAACCCCATATGAAGTTTTAATTTGCCCTTTATTAACAAGTTTGGTTCACTTATATGCACTAATGAATTATTGTACCTCATGGTGAGGATGCATCATTGAAAATTATGTTTGATTAGAAGGTGCTTTCATCATGGGTTGGGCAACTTAACTGGGGCCTATGTCCACTAGAAGATCATATGAAACCCTTTAGGTGAAACACTAAGGGCCATGGGAATCTTGTTACTTGCAGAGTATCATTATTCCATTGCATGGGCACCTATAGCATAACAACAATCTGCAATTTTTTCCATATTATTCACGAGATGATGCACTTGGACCAATATGCCCCATACAACTTAGCAGTGTAGACATGGTTTCGGAGCAGATCTGAGGCCCAAATAAGGATTTTATCACACTTTGAGACATGGGAGGGCTAGCACTGACATTCTCCAAGCCCTCAATGATGGATCATGTTCAAGCTATTCTATCACCAGGAGACCCATAAGAGGCATTTTGTGACCCAAACACAAAACTAGGGCCCACATGATGATTTGCATGGATGTCTAGGGGCCAAACCCTAGTAGATGACTTTTGGAGCTCTCTTACCTCATTTTGCAATAGAGAGAGCACAACGCATGACTCCAAGAGTCTAACTCACAGATTAAATTGTCAATTTGACCCTCTTGTGGGTTTATCTTTATGCTTTTACATTGGCTATGTGGTTGGATTGTAACCAAAATTAGTTTTTCCCTCCATTTGACAAGTAGGAGGGGATGTTAGGCTATAATTAAACTTGGTAGAACATTTATAAATAGGAGAGATATCATTTGAGTCTCTCTTCATGATCACACTTGAGATTGGACTTCTTGAGAAGAACTCACACTTGTTTCTTTTAGATATTGGATATATTTCATATTCATTTTGATACTTGGAAGCTATTTTTATTGGATATACTTATTTGGACAATGGATGGATATACTACATGTTGTATTGTAAGTGCTTTTTGTTGAAGATTTTCTATATTGAAATCATCTAATGTATGGAGTTTTTGTTTCTAGGTTATGTTATTTTTAGACCTGATTGTTGAAAATTAATTTTGAAAGACTATATAGTTGATTATTTCATATGTTATTCATTGTAGAACATGTAATGAATGTTCCCACTGGATAAAATATTTAATATCTTCATCAAACCCCATTTTCTTTTGAAGTGGGTAAATGTTCAAAGCTAATACATAGGGAATCAATTTTTGGCCTCCTTAGAGAGGATGTATCTGATTTATTTCATCGTAGACTCCATAATCCCAAATGACTAGGCACCAATCCAAGTCCTCGGTGTTCAATCCTAATTTTTCTCCATAATTTTCTCTCCTAAAATTTGTCCTTTTAAGTCTAGGGCATAAATCTAAGTCTTGTAGTGAAATTTTAGGGACACAGAATTTTGGAGATTTGAGAGCCTAAAAATCATGCTTAGGGTCTAATATACCTATTCTCCAAGTTTGGTGGGTAGCATCACAAATTTCATCCATAAAATATCTATCCTAAGTGTTTCTCCACGGGGGAAACCCTAGTTCTTTTCTCGTGAACTTGAGGAATTCCTTGAAGGTTGTAAGAGCTCAGTACTTGTTGAAGTATATCATAAGAAGCCTTTCTCCCAGGCTTTGGTCGTATGAATACCTATCACCATCAAAAAATATTAAAACCCTAGGTCTTGAGCCTTCTTTTCTAGGGATTTTATTTGAGAGTGTTTTTCTTATTTGAAGCCTTGAACCATTGTTGTTTCTCTCCCTTGAATGAGTTCTATCTTGATTGCTTTATGCCTTATACCTAGAATATCTATTTTAAGTGATCTCCTTCCTACCAAGATTCCTCCCATCGGTGAAATTTCGTAAATAACAAGGGACCTTGGCTGTGGTGATAGTGCATGTCATTGTCCCAATATTAACACTTAGTCTATATGTTTTCATGTAGGGTTTCCCTCTCCAAATGCTACTTGTGGTAACTAGCTATTTATGCATGCATGGAAGTCCTCGAATCCTATAAACTTCTTACTTTTATCCTCTTTTTACCCTTGAGTTGTTGGCTAGCCAACTCATTTGGAAATCATACTAGCTATTAGGAATTTTATGGCCCAATTTATGACATGGAGGGTTGTTGCAATGCCTGATGTAGGTAACTAGGACTAATATGTAAACATGGTTATTATTTCATGAGATAATTTGAGGGTTTATGAGGATTATTGTATGATAATTCCCATTTGGAGGAATTTATTTCATCATTTTCAAGACATTTATGCCCTGGAGGTCCACTCATCCATAGTGGAGCAAACTTATATGGGTGTACCTGCAAATTTTGCTGAGGTGGTTGGGAATCTACACACTTTTAGAGCCTTTGGACGTTATCATTGGACCTTAATCACTCTTTCTTCCTTAACTTTTCGAGACATATATCTAATGAGGGGAACATTTCACAATGGTTATTGTACATGTAGCCTGACCACCCTATATTTTATGTATTTTAGAATAATTATTTGTAGGAGAATTATATTTTTACTTTTCTTTGTTATATCCAAGGAATCACATGAAATATTATCAATTTATTGCAATGCAAGTTTACTATCACTCTATATAAAGAGATTTACCTCATGGTTTTATTTTTGAAGCTTTTACTCCTTTGAGCTTAATTGACATGCATTTCCTAGAGTATATGGTTGTTTAAAAAGTTATTTCTATGTGGATGAATCTTGTCAATTATTTATGTTTCTTTATCTTGGTTTTTTTTTGTGCATATTTATTAATGGTGAAATTATCAAGTCTTCTGCAAACCTTCAAGATCAATCCATTTGAGTAAGCCTACCACTTGGAAGAAATTATATGTTTTAGGGTTTCTCCTTCGTTCTTTCATTTTGGTTATTATTTTCTTCTGTTCTTTGTTCTTCCTTATGGTTCTTTATCAAAAGAATTGGTTTTGTTTGTGAAAAATTTCCACTAAAGGATCCCTTCTTGTAGACCTCAATATTCATTGTTGATATTGATTGGGTGAGAGATTAATCTTACTCTTTGTTCCATTTGATTCACCTTGAGTCCATTTCCCTTGGGTGATTTGCAAGTAATATCTAATTAGGTCCATCACTCATTTTAAAACCCTGAAATCCCTAAATTCTATTTTACTAAGGGTACTCTCAACTTCACATTGTCCCTCACTTCTTGGTTTTAGTTATCGTGTTGGGGATACCCACTTGCGTTAAGGAGATCCAACCTAAAGTGAAGAGGATAGGTTGTTGAGGTGACACATCCTAATAGTTTACCTTGAGTTGTACCTTGTGGATCAAGCCTTTTATCAATGACTATAATGGTGCTATAACAATACTTAAAGTTAGTCATATAAATATTAAATGATGCATGCAAACCATTCAAGAAAACTAACCACATTAGAGTAAATTGATATATATATATATTTTGAATACCATCATTAAAAATGAGAAAATTGACCATACTTTATATATTATAATTATATCAACATATCTTAAGAACATTGTAAAAATCACATTAATATTGATTATTTTTATTTTATCAATGGCATAGCCACTATTGTTCCATGATGATGACCTCAATATTGCAACAATAATGTTGCAACTCCTAAGGCTACCAAATTAAATTATCAACCTCAGGTTCGTACCATATGTCCCATATGCAACGTGTCTTTATTTTGTTGATCTAATGCAATGAAGTGAAGATCATGAAATCAAACACTAGCCTAATTGCAGAATGTAAAATCTGCATTGAAAATGAAATCTAATCTATGGAATGGAAATAATAGTGCTTGAAATAAAAAACCTAGCTTAAGAATTATGAAAGTAAGATAAAAGAACATGCATGAAGGAAAGAGAATGTAACCAATCACTGCATTCCACAGAGGTGAGATGCATTTACAAAGTTCATTAGATACTTAATTTGGAAATCAAGCAAATCATTATTGTGCTATCTAATTCATAAATTTGTCCATTAACCCTAATTGTTGAGATATGTTGCAAGGGGTAAAAAGGAAAATAATAAGTTTTCTTTGGTCTTCCTCAATCATGTATTTAGAGACTAAAGGTAATTATTCAAGCCAAAGGGACAAAACCAAAGCTCTTGGAGCAGATTTGCTCAAGTTTACAAGTGTTACAAGACTGCTACAAGACTGGAAAGATTGCTACAAGAGTGAGATAACTTGCCAAATGCCTAAGAAAATAAAATGAAAATGAGATGTGAAATTTTTTTTATGAAGTAGGATGTCCTAGGAATCAATTAGAAGTGTAATCACTCAAAAATACCATTGCTAACTTGTTCCAAAAAATATCAGAAAATTACTTCTCTAAAAATTAGAAATTCAAGAACTAGTGATCTAGTTAACCTACGAAATGCCTATACTAATCAAGTGAAAATGCTATTGGGTAATTTTTTTTTATTAATTTGAATATTTTTAGGATTTAATACAATTATAATCAACTCAAAATAGGCTCGTTAACATGTGCTAAAAAATAGCATAAAATTACTAATATTTTTCCACAGGAGACTTCCACAAATTCTATATTTGGGAACTAGTAAACCAATCCAAGTCGCTCAATGATGAATATGACTTTGAAAATATTTTATAAGGATGAATCATTCTTGTGACATGTATATTTTTATTTTAGATTCAAATTGTAGATGGCAATATGCTAAAACAATTGACTTGAATCTACTCTACTCATTAGCGAAAATAAAAATTGATTGATGAAATCAAGAAGCAGAAAAGGAAGAATTTCAGTCACACGTAACACAATAATGTTTTGGGGAAAGCCATAGCTAAAAACCCCTTTTATCTAAATATTTCATTAACCAAAAGATTTGAGAAGAAAATATAATGCTTGTTGAACCTGAACAACCTCTACACAAGTACAATCTATCTCAATGCTTCACAAACCAACTCAAGCCAATACTTAGCCAAATCTGTTGCCTGCCAAGATCCTACTTACTTGAGTTGTTCAACTTGGAATTAGCCCATATTTAATTGGGAAGTTCATTATTCATTACTGTGCAATCCATCCATAGGCCTTCCTCTGATTCCATGCACTATCAGTTTAATTTAGATGATTTTACAACTAACAGTACATTGTCCCTGAACTCTAATCTAAACTGGGCGTTCCTCTGAACTAACCTTCATGAGTTATTTATGAGTTAATTATCAATTATCTAATTGATCAATGGATGTGAATTAAATCCAATTTAATTCAATTGACCTCCCACTAGTTCCTCCAACAGTTAGAACTAGTTTGATTGAATTTAACTTAGTTAAACTGAATTAAATAATTACAACTCAATAAGAACTCAACCTGGGCCCCTAAAATGTAGGAATCACTCTTCATGACTGTAGATAGACCGCCAACTCTAATTTAATAAGACAAATAAGTTAACTTAACTTAGTTAACTGTTACAAGTTTCTATGAGAATAGAATGACAAATAAATTTCCTAATTTAATTCAAGCACAAATTAAATTATGATTTTTCTTGACGCTATTTTTAACATTTCTTGTTTCTATTTTCAACACTCCCTCTCAACAAGAAAGGAATTCAAATCTATCTGGAGCTAGTACCTTTGGAATTTTCTGCATGCAACTCTTGTCACTGTTGTTATTGTTACTTCAACATCTGTAACCAAAAAAAAAACATCCAAAAAAATAAACTTAATCAATTGTGTCTCCAACTGTCTATTGGGAAAATTGTGTTGTTGTTGACTCTACTACTAAGCCTCCTGCTCTTTTATCAATACTTCTTTGTACTCCTCAGTATCTCGCTAACACTAATCTTCCTACTACTAAATATTGTTGCGTGCACAGCGCCCCCCCCCATAGCAAGGTAATGATGCATGAGACAAAAAAAACACCTCAATGGATCCTACCCAATTTCTGAAACTCTTGGACTAAGGTTTCATATCGCCCCACCTCACAACTTGAGGTATGGCTGCATGTGCTCCTTCTTCCCACTTGGCTCAAAATTCCCCCATATTGTAGGTTTCTGCTTGAACGGATGTCTCTACTCAGTCTCCTCTCTACTTCTCCAATTGTGGTTGCTCCACAACTTGCCAAGGTTGCTTCTAAGGCTACATGTTGAGAGGTGATTCATGCTAACTCTTAGCCAAAAAGTCTTTAAACTTTTTCTTACTCCTTAAGGGTTTTTATGCATGTTGTTCCTCAAGTGCATACAATTTCTTGACTCACACGCCAATCTGTTTCACCTGTCTTGTGGTAATGTGTCTAAGGAAAAACATTCCTTTACTAAATATCAAATCGTAGCCACAGTCTTTCAATACTGCGATGGAAACAAAATTATTCTTTAGTCCTGGAACATACATCACATATGTGACTCTGAGAGGGAATCCAAACTCCCTCTGAAAATTAATAGTTCCGATGTGGGTCACATTATACCTCCCATCATCTCCAAACTGTATGTTTTGCTTGAGGACTTTTTCCTCCAAGTCACTGAAGATATCTCTATTCCCCATCATACAAAATGAGGAATCTCTATCGAGATACCACATTATTCCCATTACAATGCTTTCCATGCATGCAATGAGAGTAAAATCAAGTTTGAATTGTGAAGCTAGAGATTCACCTGTCACTGCTACTGCAGTTTCTGTGCTTTCATTCTTTTGTAGGTATTTCGTGGCATAATGCCTGAACTTGTGACATTGAAAACAATTGATGTTTGACAAGTCCTTCTTGATGCCCTCCTCACCTTGAGACTTCTTTCCCTTGGATTTCTTTTCTTTGTTTACTAATGCAAAGTCCTCTTCCACTTCTTTGGATGAGGTCCCATCTCTGGTGTTTCACCGAATCTCTTCTTACACCAAGTCTGACCACAATCTATCCAAATCTCATACCTTCTCCCTCCCATTAACTGAGTCCTGGTAGCTATGCCAACTCTTGGGAAGTTCTAGAAGTGCTAGGATCACTGGATCGTCTTTTGTAACTATAACACCAAAACTTCCAAGCTTATCCTGACATTGGGTGAACTTGGTTAAGTGCTTCGGTATTGTATTTCCCTTCTCCATCTTCATCTTTATGAGCGTGTCCTTCAATGCCAACCTCCTCTGGTCATTGCTATTTTAAAAAAGGTTTGTGAATGTCTTCCACATTGTAAACGGAGTTTCCTTACCATGGAGATTCAAGACAATATGATCTCAAACTCCTTCTAGGATAATCCTTCTCGCCCTTCCCACACACTTTCTCCATTGTGCCAGATCTTTAGCATCATATGTTGCAGGCTTTGGGAGATCATGATCTAAGGATTCCTTCAACCGGTTTTGTTCCAAGACTACCTCCATCCTGTCCTTCCAGGATATGTAATTCGATCTACCCTCAAGGGAATACTCAAGTCTCAATCCATATAATGACATCCTACTGGCTCTAAACTATGAAACTGCAAATTTGATTTCTCCTGCACAACAAACTCATATTCTCCTCTTCTATAGTGATTTTAGATGTGATACCATGTAGATTTTTATTATGGATTCAAACTGCAGATTGTAATATGTTAAAACAATTGTCATGAATCTACTCTACTCATCCGCGAAAAAAAATAAAATAAAAAATTGATCGACGAAATTAGGAAGCAAAAAAGGAAGAATTTCAATGACACATAACACAATAATATTTTGGGGAAAGGCATAGTAAAAAATAATTGCTATCTGTATATTTCATTAACCAGAAGATATGAGAAGAAAATACAATGATTGTTCAACCCAAACAATCTTTGCACAAGTACAATCTATCTCACTGCCACAAACAAGTTCAAGCCAATACTTAGGCAAATATGTTGCCTACAAAGCTCCTACTTCCTTGCGGTGTTCCCTTGGGAATTAGCCCATATTTAATTGGGAAATTACTTCCTCATAATTGCGCAATCCATCCATACACCTTCCTCTGATTGCATGCACCATTGGTGTAATTTAGATGATTTTACAACCGATAGTACGTTGTCCCTGAACTGTAATCTCAACTAGGTTTTCCTCTAAATTGACATGAATGATTTATTTATGAGTGAACTATCAGTTATCTGATTGATCACTGCATGTGAATTAAATTCAATTTAATTCACTTGACCTCTCAATAGTTAAATTCAAGTGAATTAACCTATCCATCTTCTTTCCCTGTTGTTCTTGTTTTATGCCTCATATCAACTTTCTAATGTCCCCCACTAATGTGGATGTAGCTTCCTCTATTGAATGGAACCTAACATGCTATTTAATTTTTTTCCTTTTGCTTTGGCTCATTTTTTATTTCTTCTCCTTCTTTTATTTGTCCCCTGTGAATCTCAACTTCTTCTTTTGTTAAGTCCTCCTTATTATGGTTTGAGGGAAATTTTGTCCACTATCAAGTTTCCTATAGCAACCTATAACTTTCCTAGAACACTTTCTCTTCATCCTATAGAAACTATGTTCTTTCCTGTAGCAACTTTCTTTTCTCTTGTAGCATCTTTGTTTTCACCCTTGCCATTTCCTTTGAATATTTCCTTGCCTCCCAAGGCTCTAGTGGTTAATTTGGGGTAAATTTTCCTTCCTATAGCATCTCCATTTTCTCTTGTAGCACTATTGGTACACCTGTAACAACCAAACTAAATGTTGTAGTAGCTATTCTTTGCATGTGAAGAGGTGGTGGGTCCACCTTTTTATTTTTTTTTGTTTTTTGTTTAATTAAAATATTCATCATTATATATTTATTTATGTATTTTCCCTTTTTTGAACTACATGATAAAATCCCACTTTCTTAAGTCATTTTTCATTTTTGTCTCATTTATGTCCCACTATGTGGCTGCCATTTGGAGAAAAGTTAACCGACTTGCTACATAACATTGATGCTTCCCGCTATTAATTTTGGCTATAAAAGACCTTTCCTTCTCACACTTTTAATGTTTTCTGAAGATAGAATAAGTTCGAAGGGTGAGGTTATAGATTTTCATACTTGTTCCTTACCATGGATGTTTATTTGTGTAGGCTGTTGCTATAGTTGTGGAGGTTTCCTTTAATGATCCTGAAGCTGCATGTGATAATATGCTAGAGGTCCTCTATGTTTTCTTGTTGTTAATGTTGCTCTACTCATAATATTCTCTTGATGTGAGTGTTGTAGCTAATCATATGTCATTTCTAAATAGATTTAAGGTTGTTGTGCATATCTTTTGCAATTTCTTAAGAAATATATGTTTTTTTTTTTATGTTCTCTTGTTGATTGATGTTTGATGATGCAGGTTTGTCCTTCATGGATATGTTCCTTGGATCAAATGTTTATATTGTTGAGTGATTAACAATCTTGTAGTAGTTAACATAAGGTCTTCTAGGATCTTGAGGATTAGAGTTATCATCTCCTAATTCTCCATGGTGGATGACTTTTCGATCTGGTACTCTAGCTATGGCCTCGCAGGGGATGTGTAAACTATTACAAGACTATTTGTCTTCCTGTAGCAGTCACATAGAACCTACTAAGATCATTATTTATTTCAGGTTCTTCCTTTAAAAATTTTGATAATTCATGAGTAATTTGTTGACAAGGATCGCGGGCCTTTTTTGTGGTGGAAGGGATGGAAGAAGAGGTGAAAATGGGTTCTTTTCATGGACAAAGATGAAAATGAGTGTGGAGAAGAGGTAAACTGGTGTGGAAAATGAATGATGAGGCTATAGTGGACCCCTCCTCTTTTTCCTAGATGAAAACCATAAGCTCTGAACCATTTTTCCATATCGATCAGATTCCTATAGCAATTATGGTCACTCTTGTAGCAATTCTCGAACACTCCTATAGAAAAATTGTTTTATCCATATCTCAAATGGTGCATTGGATTGACTTAATTTTTTTTATCATGTTTAAATCATCATTATGCATCTCCCCATAACAAATATTGGCCAATGGATCCATGAATGTTGAGAAAAATGAAAAATGGATGTAGGTGATGGAGGCCAATTTCTCGAAACGTATGCACTATAATTTGCTAAAATTTCTAGAGCATGTTAACATCATCCTTATGCATTTCTCCATGAAACATATCAGTAAAAGGATGCATGTTTTTAAGATATGGTAAAACCAATTTCTGCCCTATGTATTTTGGCAATCCTATAGCAAAACAAAACCTTCCTGTAGCACTTTAGAACAACAAGGAAAATGAATGGGAAATGATTAAGAATGATGGTGGGGTGTTGGAAATGGATGAGGATGATGGATTGACATGGCCTTGGTAATTTTGGATCATCTGAGCAATGGAAAAGAAAGCCCAAGTTTGACTTTCTTTGACTAGGTTTTTAATCAATTTGTTTCTTTTGTTTCTAATGTGTTCTTGTTTCTTGCAAAGGTTGGAGAGTACCTGCATTCATCAGAGAGAGATACATGGAACAACTATTTTTTTTTCTTCTCATTTTTTAATTATTTTCTCTTTTCTTAGGTGTACTAGATGCCTCAATGTGGTTTTCAACTAATAGGCATGCCTAGGAACCTCAAAGGAGGTTTTCACCTGTGATCTTTTCCTTTTTTCTTTCATTTTTCTGACCCACTGATGACCTCAAGGAGGTTTTCAACCAGTGAGCCAATCTCAGGCTCCTAAAAGAAGGTTTTCACCTGAGATTTTAATTTTTCTTATTTTATTTTCCTTTTTTTCCTTTGGTATTTTATTCCTCTATCCTAACCTACTTAAAAAAAAAAAAAAACAAACAAACAAACAAACTCTTTCAAGTATAGGAATACTTCCAATAGATCCATGTGCATAACAAGATGATCGATAAACTCATGTGTAGGCTCAAAACCTATGCTTTGACATGTACCTGAATATTAGAGACCAACTATTTTGACTTCGATGATATTAAGCATTGTTGAAGAAGAGAGTGATGTTCTATCTTGTTGATTTTCTGGACCCAAACCTCAGTACAGATTTTATTCCCTTAGTTTTCTTTCTCATCTAGATCATTATTCATGTCTTCTTTTTTCATTCCATTCAAATCTTCTACTATCTGTTGATTATTCTCTTGAACGCATAAAGGATCTTATGGTAAACATGATGGAACTTCCTTAATCTCATGTGAATCTTCTATTTTTGAATGTTTTCCTTCAATGAAATCAAGAAAATCAATTGTCTGCAATAATCTTCTTGATCTAAGATGAATAGAATTTAGATCAAGAGGAGTTGTTTGAAAGTATTGTACCTCAACACTGTAAGTGGGTTGAACTACTTCCTTCTATTTTTTGGAAATAGTGGTACATGTAGTTGAGTGAGAGCGGATATTTGAGATGAATGTGGTGGAGGTTGTGCTTGTGGTGAAGGTGGATGGTAGGGAGAACATGGAGTTGGGTACAAAGGATATTGAGGAAAATATTGAAGATATTGTGGATTTTTCCCATAATTTCCTTGCCAACCTTGTTTCCAAGATTGATTTTGTGGGTGAGATGGCCAAGGTTTCTAAGGAAGGAGTGTGTCCCAATTACTTTTAGATGGATGTGCATAATCTTGAAATTATGAATTAGATTCTTGTATCATATTAGGTTGACTAGGATGCCATGGTATTCTTGGAGCTACATAACATAGTTGTTTTGGTGATTGATTTGCTCCATTATCCTCTTGGTAAAATTCCTTCAACATTGGTAATGATGGACAATATTTAATAACATGTGATTCTGCAAGGAAAACACAAATATCAACATCCTCTTTTTGCTCATATTACATTCTTAACATTTCTACTTGTTCGCTTAGATTGCTAAGAGTTTCTGTTTTAAGGTGATGAAGCAAATTTGCAAGTTCATCTTGAATTATTGATCTTCGCGTTGATTTACGTACTCTTGCCCTTCCTCTTGATATGCACTTGCGAGTTTCACAAATTTCTTCAAATGATAATCGGTATGTGTCCCTGCTACTCATGAGATCAAGGAGATCAATCCACTGATCGCTAATTGTTCTAAGTAAGAGGGTTTTTAGTGTGTCGAATCCTAAATGATGCTTTTTTTCCCTCTTAACTTTATGCATAAATATATCTATTAGATCTTGAAGGCTCTCATCTTTTGTTTTAGTCATTCTAAATATTTCTTCTTTAAGATCACGATCTTCATATTTTTCTAGAAATATCTTTTTCAGATCATTCCATGGTCTTATTGAATTAGTCCCTAAACTCATGAACCATTTAAGAGCTCTATCCTTCATTGTTGTCAGAAACATTATCAATTTCTTAGTATTTAGTAAGTAACCATAAGATCTACAAAGGATTTCAAATTCAAAGAGAAAGGTTTACGGATCCTCTGACATCATACCATGGAAGTTGGGAAGGAAAGATGGAGGGATGTTGTTCATATGAACACTGCTATTAATATCTTGAATGAGAAATCCAAGAGGATATTCCTCATTGTCATCATATCCATCCATTTCTCCTACCTTCTACGTCGCCTCCTCTTCTTCTACCTATAAAACTAGATGGTGATGTGGCTCTTACTACACCACATGATCAAGGGGAGGTTGAAATATTGAAGATCTTTTTTGTTTTTACGATTTTTTTGAATGAAAATGTTAATGCAGTGAAATTTTTGTTTTCGAAATGAAAGATGCATAATGAATTTTTTTGTTTTTTGCAAAAAGTAAAAGAAATGAATCAACTAGGAAGGAAAACAATGGTTACATTGATACCTCCCTGACAATGGAGCCAAAAAAGTGATGAGACTCAGTATTGCAACAAGAATATTGTAACTCCCAAGGCTACTGATGTCAGTCTAGGTACAGGCAGGAGTGTTAATCTCCCAAATTGTGAGATTATGTCTTCCACCTCTAGTTGCAAGTGTAATTGTTGGTCCAATGGAATCTTTGTCATCCACTGACAACTTTAGAGCTTCTGCTAAATTAGCAAACCCTTCCAAAAGTCACAAAGTTCTGCTAAAATTCCACTAATCCGAGCCCGACGATAATATAAACCATAGTTCAATAAAGTTTGAAATCCGCCCTTCTAAAAATGCGTCGGCATTTGTTCACCGTTGATCAATTCAATATCTGACAATCACCCCACTTCCCAAGTTCGAAACTTGCTCCACATGTGTCAACCGTTGATTCTGCTCCACCAGATCTAACGGCTCACACGTATTTCGGCCAGTTAACTTGCGCACTCCAAATCCACCCGAAAAGTAGTTTTCCTCTCTCGCCTCACTGTTGCTGTCACTATTTGTTTGGAATCAGAGCCAATGGGGAATTACCGTTTACGAACTTTCCTCTGCCCGAAAACCACTTGTGCGTTTCTCCACCCTGTTTCTACTCGTTAACTATCGAGTAACTTCCCCACCAAACACCATAGATCTATCTCAACCAAGATCTAACGGTCCAAATTCAATATTCATGCCACTGTGTCCTTGGTCTTCCTCCACTAATCTCGACCGTCCGCTCAACACACTCAGAATTCACGAGAAACAGTTAAAACACAAAATTTGACACAGTCAACCCAATTTCATTCAATCTCACAGAACACCAAATAACTTCAAATTTTTCTATAAACACAGAGGTTTCGAAGGAGATTATCCTTCGGGATTTGATAGGAATTTCTCATTCACATACACAGAGACTAATTTTCCCCAATTCACTGGATTCACTCCTGGAAAGCCAAATTTCTTCAACAGTCAAAATCCTCTTACAATAGTGTGAAAATTACATAAGTATTGGTTCATCCTAACAACCAGATCCTAAATCAAAGGCTAAAATTTATTTACCCTATCTGTCCTGTGAGGCATTCTCCTCAAGAATCTACCCTACAACTAACTAACTAAAATTTATTACATCATTATCAAATCCTATATTCTAGCTCTATGATTAACTAGAAAAACATGGAAATTGATGGCTAAAGGGTACCACTCCTTTGCTTGTAATATTTTTTTTTTTTTTTTTGGTATTTTTGGAATAATTCCTCGAATTCGTCTTCAAGACTTATGCTCCTACATCAGAGTTCTGAGGAAAAAATTATTCATGGGCTCCTGTCCATGAGCTCTTCTATAGAACTACCCAATTTATGTAGCATGTTTTCTACTACCCAAGTTACTTCAACAATTGGCTGATCCTTCCATTTGAACAAATACTAAATGTACTCCTATCCTCTGGTTTTCTTGAACACTTTCTTGTCTAAAGTCCTTTTTCGCTGTAATTCCTTTACTTTAGGTAACTATTTTACCCAGGCAATTTCCTGTGTCTCTTGGTCTTCTTCTGTATCATTTGCAATTTCACCTTCATACTTGTACAAATCAGCAACATTGAAAATTGGAGATATTCCAACATCAAGGGGTAATTCAATTTCATATGCATTTGCAGAAAATTTCCTTAATACTTTGCATGGTCCAATTTTATTGAACTTCAATTTGTTATACTCCCTCTTTGGAAATCTTTCCTTCTTTAGGTGTGCTAAAACCAAATCCCCAACATCAAAGTTCACTTCTCTTCTTCTCATGTCTACTATGTCTTTGTACTTGATGTTGCTATCTTGTAGCCGTTGTTTCACCTGTTCATGTATTGCTTGTATTTCTGAAGCAAAATCTTCTCCCTTTGCACTTCTCATCTCATCTTTTCCCAAGTTTCTTAACTCGGACACTCCTATTGGATGCATTCTATAAACTATATGGAATGGCCTCTGCCTTGTACTCCTGCTAGGTGAGTCATTATACGCATATTTAGCCTGTGCCAATACTTGATCTCACTACTTTGTATTTTCTCTAGTAAGACTCCTTAAAAGATTACCCAAACTCTTGTTCACAACTTCAGTCTGTCCATTGGTATGTGGTTGATAGGCAGAGCTGAAACTCAGTCTAGTTCCCAACTTTTCCCATAGTGTCCTCTAGAAATGTCCAATAAATTTTGAATCCCTGTCTAAGACAATACTCTTAGGCAACCCATGCAATCTTACAATCTCCTTGAAAAATAAATTAGCAATTTGAGTAGCATCACTAGTTTTATAACATGGAATAAAATGTGCCATTTTTTAAAATCTGTCCACTAAAACAAAAATTGAATCATTTCCTCTTTGAGTCTTTGGTAAGCCCAAAACAAAATCCATACATACCATATCCCAAGGCCTATCTAGAATTGGTAATGGAACATACAAACCTATGTTTTGGCTTCTTCCCTTTGTATATTGATAGACTTTGCAATTTTTCACATACTTTTCCACTTCAGATCTCATTTTCTGCCAGAAATAAAATATGTTCAACTACTCATAAGTCTTATCTATACCAAAATGTCTTGCAAGTCCACCACTATGTTTCTCTTTGATTAAGTTCCCCCTCATAGAACAATTTGGTATGCAAAACTGATTTCTCTTAAACAATAGTCCATCTTGTAAGAAATAATCCAACCATTTATTCCTATCCATCAAAATAGGATTCTTACAAGCATCAAATGCCTCTTTAAAATCTAAATTTGTCTCATACAATTCCTTAAGAAAATCAAAACCAAACAATTGAATTTGACTCTCTTGAAATAATGTATTTCTCCTACCTAAAGCATCTGCAACTTTGTTTGATTGGCCATTTATATGCTTCAAGATGAAATGGAAACCCTGAAGATACTCTACCCATTTGGCATGTTTCTAGTTAGGCTTTGGTTTTTGCATAATATACTACAACGCATGGTTATCTGAATAAAGTATGAACTCTTTTGACATTAGATAATGTCTCCACTTCTTCAATGACATCACAACTCGATAAAACTCTTTATCATTAGAAGAATACTTCTTCTTTGAATCATTCAACTTTTCACTAAAATAAGCTATAGGTATGTCTTCCTGACTTAAAACACCTCCAATAGCTTCTCCACTGGCATCAAATCTCACTTGGAAACATTTACTAAAATCAAGTAGAAACAAAATAGGTTTTTCAATGATCTCGTTCTTCAATGGCTGAAAATTCTTTTCTGCTTCAGTAGTCCATCTAAATAGTTGTTTATCCTTCTTTATAGTCTCAACAATAGGAGCATTGATGTTACTAATATTCTTTATGAATTTCCTATAAAAACTAGTAAGACCATGAAAGCATCTTACCTTAGAAATAATTTTAGGTGAAGGCCACTCCATGATTGCCTTGATCTTCTCTGGATCCATCTTCAATCCTTCAACGGAAATAAAAAAACCCAAATACACTAATTCCTCTTTCATGAATGAGAATTTCTTCAAATTCAACAATAATTTATCTTTCTGTAACCTTTGTAAGACATAATTCAGATGTCTCATGTGCTTCTCCTTAGACCTGCTGTAAAATAATATATCGTCTGGATATACTATTACAAATTTACCAATAAACTCCTTAAGAACTTCATTCACGAGTCTCATAAACGTACTTGGTGCATTTGTTAACCCAAAAGGCAATACTCACCATTCATACAATCCTTCATTTGTCTTAAAATCAATTTTCCACTCATCCCCTTCTCTTATCCTTATCTAATGATGCCCACTCTTAAGATCTAGTTTTGTAAAATACTTTGATCCACTCAAACAATCCATCAAATATTCAATTCTAGGTAAAGGAAATCTATACTTGATTGTGATTTTATTGATGGCTCTTGAATCAGTACACATTCTCCAACCTCCATCTTTCTTTGGACTCAACACTGTTGGTACTGCACAAGGACTCAAACTTTCTCTGATCAGTCTTTTGTCAAGCAGTTCCTGAACCTACTTTCTAACCTCTTCATTTTCTGTGGGAGTCATTCTATAAGCTACATTGTTTGGTAGATTTTCTCGAGGAATCAGATCTATATGATGGCTAATTCTTCTAATGGGTGGTAACTCATTAGGCAAATCATCAACAATGATATCACAATAGTTGTCCAACATTTCTTGAATTTCAATGGGTAAATCAGAAACTTTAGTAGAAGTCATTATTACCTTGGGCTTTCAAATTACAACAAAATTTACCTCATTTTCTTCAATCTGCTGTAAGTATTCCTTTCCTCCTAGTAATAGAGTTTTTGGATTAGTCTTCTTTCCTGATGCATCCTCTTCTTTCATATGCAACAATGTATGATTGACACCATCTTTACTAAACTTGTAGTTTTTTTTTTCCCATCATGCATAGCTCCTTTGTCATATTGCTAAGGTCTCCCAAGAAATATGTGACACACATCCATAGGCATCACATCACATACAATTTTATCCTTATATTTGCCCAACTGCAACTCCACTTCACACTGTTCATTCACTAACAACTGATGTCCCTTTTGTAACCATGACACCTTGTAAGGTGTTGGATGTCTCATTGTCTTCAACTTCAATTTCTCTACCACTTCTGTAGAGACCAAATTATCAGTGCTGCCACTATCAACAATCATCTGACAACATTTCCCTTCAACCTTACACACTCTTCTGAACAAAGTCTTCCTTTGTGATGGCTCAATTATCTCCTTTGTTTGCTTGAGTAAAAATTTATTGACTACCAAAGATTCTCCTCTCTCTGGTACATCTTCTTCCTTTGTCACTGGTGCTGCTTCTTCCTCAACTTGAGCAACAATCACATTCCTCTGACTTGTTCCTGCATTCTCTGGGAACTCAAAAGCTTTGTGTCCCAGCTTGTTACATCTATAACATCTTACTTATCTTCCTCTGCCTCTGTCTCCTCTTCCTTTAGAAAAACTCCCTCTATCACCTCCTGTGGCTACATGCTGGTTTGAGCTGTTGCTAGCTCCATCTCTTGGTGTTGTAGATCTTCCTCTACCACCTTGACTTCCTTTTCCTTGGAAAGTACCTCTTCCTATGGCAGACTACTTCCTCATGAGTTTTTGTTCAGCCTTCAATACCATCTGATAAGATTCTTCTACTTTTTTAGGAGACAATATATTTATCTCATCTTGAATGTCCATCCTAAGACCATTCACATATCTAGCCACCTTCTCATCTATATCCTGAGTTTTTCCAGCTCTTTTACTTACCTTATAGAATTCCTTTGTATATTCTCTCACTGTCATAGACCTCTATCTAAGATTCCACATCTATTTGAACAAGGTTTACTGATAATTACTTGGTAGAAACTTACCTCTTAGCTTTGCTACCGTCCTATTCCAATTTCTGATTGGTTGCTTGCTAAGACTCTTTCTTTTTGCCTACACTCCATCCCACCAAAGTGTTGCATGTCCTTTTAGCTTGGTGACAGCAAACTTTACTTTCTTCTCATCTTCTGTTTCTTCATAATCAAAGAATTTCTCCATGCCATTAATCCAATCTATCAATTCTTCTGGACTCAATGCTCCTGCATATATTGAAACCTTAATTTTTGGCCTAGCTATGAATCTCAACACTGACTGGAAGAATCTCATCTCAGGAGTAACTACTATAGTTTCCTCCTCTTCATCAGTTTCAACATCAAGTCACTAACATCTCCATCATCTATATTTCTCCCTATTGTTAATGCTTCTAATCTAGCCTGCATCTATTACGTAGCTTCCATCACCTTAGCATTTGCAACTCATCATCCTCTTCTACCACGTCCTCATCCTCTTCCAACTCTGAAAGCCATATTGGATTTCCTTCTCTTGCTTTTGAGATTCAATTTAGTGTCAACAAATTGCTCTGATACCACTAATGATGGCGGTCTCAGTATAGGCATGAGTGTTACTCTCCCAAATTGTGAGATTATGTCTTCTACCTCTGGTTACAGGTGTAATTGTTGGTCCAATGGACTCTCTGTCATCCACTGACAACTTTAGAGATTCTGCTAAATTAGCAGACCCTTCTAAAAGTCATAGAGTTCTGCTAAACTTCCACTAATCCAGGCCCGACGGTAACATAAACCATAGTTCAATAAAGTTTGAAATCCGCCCTTCTAAAAATGCATCAACATTTCTTCACCATTGATCGATTCAAGATCTGATGATCACACCACTTCCCGACTTCGAAACTTGCTCCACGTCTGTCAACCGTTGATTCCGCTCCACCAGATCTAACAACTCACACGTATTTCGGCCGGTTAACTTGAGCACTCCAAATCCACCCAAAAAATGGTTTTCCTCTCGCGCCTCATTGTTGTGTGTCATTGTGAGTGTGGAATTGGAGCCAATGGGGAATTACCATTTATGGCCTTTCCTACACCCGAAATCCACTTGTGGGTTTCTCCAACCCGCTTCTACTCATTAACTATCGAGTAACATCCTCGTCGAACACCGTAGATCTATCTCAACCAAGACCTAACGGTCCAAATTCAATCTTCACGCCACTACGTCCTTGGTCTTCCTCCACTGATCTTGACCGTCTGCTCAACCCACTCAGAATTCACGAGAAACAATTAAACACAAAATCTGACACAGTCAAACCAATTTCATTCAATCTCACAAAACACCAAATAACTTCAAATTTTGCTATAAACACAAAGGTTTTGAAGGAGATTATCCTTTCGGATTTGACAAGAATTTCTCATTCACATACACAAAGACTAATTTCCCCCAATTCACTAGATTCGCTCCTGGAAAGCCAAATTTTAAAATCCTCTTACAATAGTGTGAGAATTACATAAGTACTAGTTCATCCTAACCACTAGATCCTAATTCAAAGGCTAAAATTTATTGACCCTATCTGTCCTGGGAGTCATTCTCCTCGAGAATCTCCACTACAGCTAACTAACTGAAATTTATTACATCATGATCAAGTCCTATATTTTAGCTCTATGCTTAACTAAAAAAACATGGAAATTGATGGCTAAAGGGTCCCACTCCTTTGCTTGTAATATTTTTTTTTGTATTTTTGGAATAATTCCTCGAATTCATCTTTAAGCCTTATGCTCCTGCATCAACTACTAACTTAAATTATCTACCTGGGTTTCATACAAACTAAATAGGTGTAGACACTATATGTGCAACATGCAATGTGTCCTTATTTTTTTGATCTGATGCAATGAAGTGAATATCATGAAATCAAACACTAGCCTAATTGCAAAATGTAAAATTTTCTTTGAAAAGGAAACCTAGTCTACGTAATGGAAATAATATTGATTGAAATAGAAACCCTAGCTTAGGAATAAAGAAAGTAAACTAATCTAACATGCATGAAGGAAAGAGAATGTAATAAATAACTACATTTCAGAGAGGTTAGATCCATTGACAAATTTCATTATATAGTTCATGTGGAAATCATTATTTTGTTATACAATTCATAAATTTGTCCATTAACCCAAATTGTTGAGATGTGTTGTTGGGGTAAAAAGGAAAATCCCAAGTGGTCTTTGGTCTTCCTCAATCATGGATTTAGAGCCTAGGGATCATTATTCAATCCTAAGGGAAAAAAACCATGCTCTTGGAGTAGATCTGGTCAAGTTTACACGTGCTACAAGATTGCTACAAGAGTTGTAGGATTAGTATAGGAGTAAGATAACTTGTCGAATTCCCAAGAAAATAAAATGAAAATAAGATGGGAAAATTTCTATTACGAATTAGGATTTATTAGGACTCCATTCCTAGCAGGATCACTCAAAAATACCCCTCTTAACATGTGCTAAAAAATAGCAGAAAATTTCTTCTCTAAAAACTGGAAATTCAAGAACTAGTGAGCTAGTTAACCTACCAAATGCCTAACCTAGTCAAGTGCAAAATTTATGGGGTAAATTTTTTTATTAACTTGAATTCTTTTAGGACTTAATATAAGTGGAATCAACTCAAAATGGGATTGTTAACACGTGCTAAAAAATAACATCAAATTACTACTATTTTGCTACAAGAGAGTTCCACAAATTCTAGATTTGTGAACTGGTAAACCACTCTATGTAGCTCAATGATGAATATGAATTTTCAAAGATGTTCTAAAATGAATCATGCTTGTGATTCTGTAAATGATCTTCAAAACATCTCACTTCAATCATTTAACCAATATGACGTACAAAAAAAAGCATGAATAGTAAGTGAAAAAATAAGAGAAGCAAGTGAAAAAGACATTCAAAGGAAATAAATATATTGTACAAGGTGGATTTGAGACTTCTGGGATGGACAAGCCCAAAGATACTTAGAGTCCTATGATGGAAACTAAGACTTAGAAGCCAAAAATGGCACCAAACTTCATTATTTGAATCAATCCAAGTATATCCCTACCAGAAATGAAAGTGGAGATGCTAAATAACAATGTTTCTCCACAAGAAGACTAAAAAATACATGCCCCTAGAGGAAAGTTCGAATTGGTAATTATAAAAAGTGATGAAGAAGCATTATCCTTGAAAGGAGGCAACTTTCCCCTCCAAAGTCCCTCAAAAAGTGGGTATGGTTCCCAACCTTAGCAATCCTCATTAAATGATAAAGAACACATTCATAGAAAAATCTCAATTTCTAGAGCCCAAAAATTTGTCAATAATTTCATGATATTTAGTTCATTTATTATCCAATATTTGTCCATCTTGTAGTAGGGAACAAGTCCCTATATTATGTTATTCAAAATTTAGTCAATATTCTCTCAATATTCTTCAAAAATAAATAATATTAGGCTCATAATATGCAATTATCTCTAAACCTTCCTAAGGTCATATTAAAGATAAAAAAAAACATTATTAAGTGTAGAAGGAGATATTTAATATAGCCTTCATGTGCCTAAGAAAGGTTACATGAGACATAGTTTGTGTCTAATTTGGATGCCCATCACCTGAGATGCCCCTAGATGTAAATGAACTATGATGAAACATCTAAAACCCTACTTGTTGGCACAAGCTAGCTCTTGGACCGAAGGGGTCTACCTTAATAAAATTGAAGAAACTAGTTTCCCATTTTCACCTAAGCAAAAACTTTAACATTTAGCTCAAAATGTCAAATTTATAGTGGTAAGGAATGAGACAAGGCTTGGAGACAAAATGACTTGTGACTGGAATTAACAAACTATAAATTTCTCAGAGCAAAGGCCTTTCCTTTAGGTAGGAAAACTCATTTAGTAGAGTAAAATAGCTAATAATAGATGGTGGAGGAAAAGAAGAAGACATTAAATCTCAAACTTAACAATAAGGTAGTATCTATGAAGCTAATATGGAGAAATGTGATTTTGATTGGAATTAATAAATCAATGCAACAAAACAAAATGCAAAAGTACACAATAGGTGAATTCAACTATAACATTTGTGAAGTAACTTTCAATTTTATGTATATATAAATGTGATTCATTCATCATTGCAATGAAAATGAGTAGTAGTACCAAATCACAATCTCCAACACATTTAAGTTTCATTGCAAATTACACAAACATAGCAAAAAACAAAGCGAAACATAGCAAAAAACAAAGCGAAATTAAAGAATCTTAATACAAAAGATATGAAGGAAAATAAGGGTCTACATAAAAAAAGAAGGCGAATGCAATGGGCAGTTCTGTCAAATAAAAAATAAATTCAAATATGGCCCATCGATATTTTTAAAGAGAACATGGTCTTAATGCTAAAATTTCTCCCCCTTGTGTCTTTTTGTTTCAATTTATACCTTTGATATTTTCTTGATGTTAAATTCATGACCCCCTTTATACATTTGGACTTTAAATTTAGACCCAAGTGTTAAAGTGACTAATGATGATCAAGGATATTAGACATCTAATTGCATTTACTAAGAAAAAATGAGAAGTCACAATCCCTTAATGGATCAATTTAAAGAGTTTAGCTAACAATATACTTAATGCTTTATTTTCATTGATAATCTTCCATATTACGTCAACGAATTAACCTGCCTCTCGATCCTAGAAGAATTTTATGCATAGCTTATCTAGATCACTATAGCAAAGCCAATTCTATCATCTTCAAATTAGAAGAATTTTATGCCTAGCTTATCTAGATCACTATGGCAAAGCCAATTCTATCATCTTCAAATTATTCCTAATTGATTTCGAATTCTTCATAATTGATAACTATATATCTTTGTTATCCATCAATTGTGGGGTTCTCTTTTATCAACCTTTTCTTTTAAAAATGGGTTATTTTCCTAATACCAATATGCATAATTCAGATGGTCATGCACGTGAGTGCATGATGTAATGGTTAGGGCGGTCGGTTTACACGCCCCCGGCCAGTATAGAGTCCTGCGGAGCTGCGCTGCAGCATATTTGGGCCATGGCCAATGATGTATGTACTAGCATATTTGGGCCATGGCCAATGATGTATGTACTATGTACATAATGTATTTGACAATATATATCTTCTTCAGCAGGACCCCGCCCCCCTAAAAAAAAATTCAGATGATCATATTCATCACATATCTTTGCAAGTTTTTCTGTGTTAATGTTTTATCGATTCCTTTCACCTCAATAAATAGAAATGTATAGAAGTATCCACAATTCAAAAAAGTTCTTGTTTGAGGTAGCAAAAAGAAAGAATTTGGATACCGAAATCTTGAAAAGTTTGTATTGATTTTTTTATTTTTTTTTCAATGCCTAGAAATTATGTTAATTTAATCTAAATCCTTCATTAAGCTTGGTTGGAACCTTGAGGATTCAAATATCCTCTCTTTACCAGGATTTGGAAGTGTGAAAGTATTTTATTTATTGAAATCGGGAAATCCAAAAATCTACGACCTCTTAAGAATGCGACCTTCTCAAAAGGCCACATCTGAATGCAAAGTCAGCAAGTACACGTCACTTGCCACGAAACATTCCACATCACCTACCACCAAATCAATTGTTGTATTAACATCTCATTTGTATCCTACATTAGCGGTGATGAGTCAACAATGTTGGGTCAGGTAATGGAAATCTGTAAAAACTAAACAAAAACCTTTATGAAAAAAATCCAATTTATTTTATCCAAATGTCACTACAAAATTTTGGATGTTGGAATTTTGCAATAGAACTCATTCAGAATGAGTAGAAATATAGAAATTCTTCAAAGGGCCCCTTTCATGATTTTTTTTGGGATTTTGGATGTTTGACATTTCCTCTAGGTTAGACAACCATTGATTTCGAGACGATCCATGGCTCTGATTAAATTTTTATTTATACGTAGAATTGGGATTCTAGTAATCAGCCAAATGTTGAAATAAGTAGGGGTTTGGGACTTTTCACATACGAAACCTGCACTCTCGATCGGGTTCCTTAGTCTTTGACAACTCTCCTTTTTCTATTTTATGTATATTTCACGTCTTTAGCTAAAGATTGAAACTTTATGGTGACATGAAATAGGTCTATCTCTGCAAATTTACAAAATGTGATTTTTTAACAAAATATTTAATGTTATAATATTTATAACAAAGTTAAAAGATCTTAGATGGAGTGGTTTGGTGAATATTTAATGTTATAATATTTATAACAAAGTTAAAAGATCTTAGATGGAGTGGTTTGGTGAATATTTAGTTTTTTCAATTGTATGAGTTCAAGTATCTAACAACATATTGTGACTAGCCAAAACATTTATCATCCCAATTAAAAAACAAAAATTTATAATAATTAATAGATATCTATAATTCAAAACAAAAACATAACCTATTTAAATTGCAAAATATTATAAAATAAATATCTATAATTCAAAACCAGAATATTACATATTTAAATTGCAAATCAATTTTTCTTTGCATTCCAATGCCAATCAAACAGAAAATTCAACGTTTTTAAGGATAAAAATCGGCTAGGAAAATCAAAATTTTTAATTATAAAAAATCCTCTTAGATGAACTAGCACCACCATTTTTAATCCGTGCATATAATATCTGCCATCAAGGAATCTCAATCAAACATATTGTCCTTACTTATAAACATTCTTTCCAAAAATATAGATTTGGACATGGTTTATGCATATAAATGTGGGATTAATGGAAATTGTATTAAAACTTATTTTTAACATTTTTTAATTTAAGTAAGTGAATAAATATGTTTTATTATTATTTAAATTTATATGTTATTGTTAAATTATTTATTAAAATTAAAATTATATATATATATATATATATATATATATAAATTTGAAATATATATTAAAATTTGTAATATTTATGTAAATTTAAAAAAACATAATTTAAAAAATATATAAAATGTAAAATTTATATTTTTATATTTAATTAAAATTAAAACACATTATCATTCAGCTATCATATATTAATATGAAAACGAGATATATAATAAATATATAGATAAAATAAAATATACTAAAATTAAATATATAATAAATATATAAATAAAATAAAAGATGTATTAATGATATGTCAATGTAAGTGAAGAATAAATATAATATTTATATATATATTTTTTATTTTTAACAAATTTACAACTGTTAATAAGATAAACCATAAATTCAATAAGTAATTCACTTCCATAAATTCAATAAGTAATTCACTTCTAATTACACATTGGAGTAAGACTAAATTTACATGTGAATTATTTACTAAATTTGTCCAATTTAGTGCTAAACAATTCTATCTGTTTTGCTAACAAAATCTTTAGTCATCTCACACTACTCAACTCATATACATAGCAAGTTTCACTACCATGTATAATTAAGTAATATATTTAAATTAAATAAATAATATATTTAAATTAAATAACATCTATACACCTTCAATTGATCTCGGTCTAAATTTTAAATAAATTAGAAGCTTCAATTTTTTTTTTTTAAACATAAAACTCGTTGCTAAATTCTTCTAAGGATGATAACCATTTTATATAAATGTGAGTAAAATTCATATAGTGTGAAAATTTGTTAAAAGACCATAACATATACAGGGCATTAGGATATCGAAAAGTAAATGACATACGAAATAAATATATATATATAAAATAAATTTATAAATAAACCTAATATATATGAGACAAATTTATAAATAAACATAATATATATGTTATTTTTTTTTTTATAAATCATTAGTTGATTATTTTAATTAGTTGATTATTTTTTTTCTTTATAAATCATTAGTTGATTATTTTAATTAGTTGATTATTTTAAGTGATGTAGTTTTTTAATTAATTGTGATAAGTCAGTTTATATTTATGACTAGCAGAAAAATGATTGTCTTCACTACTATTTTAAGAATTAAATTATAATAAATTTTCCTGACTATATATAAATTAAAATTAAAATTACGATACTTCGCAATGAAAATATGCATAAATATAAATAATAAATAAATTTTGAAATAAAGCCAAATCTTTGGATTCCAAACTTTTAACAAAATCTCTTTATATAAAGATTAAGAAAACAGAACTTTATTTTATTTCAGAACATGTTGATCAGGATGTGAAATAACCATTTCCCAATCAGATGGACTTTCACGATTTTATTATCAACAAACGAAATGCCGTGGCAAATAAGTAGCGGATAAACTTTCAACGCGCTATCAATTTAGCGATCACATCTATGGGACAGATTTTCGGTGATGTCGATTTGAATCATAAATCTAATTACGATTAAGTTAACTCTTCAGCATTGAAATCTTTCTCCACGTTTCGAAAGATTTAGAATTATATCATGAAATTTACATCATGGATTCTATCAATCACAGAAGGGGCTAATCAGCTATATATTGGGTATTTAATGCCCTCAGAGCAGCACGCGACTTAACGCAATAACACAGGAGCAGGCAAATTCGGCATTAAATAATATTTGCCCACTCCCGTGTTATCGGGCTAAGTGACATGCTGCTCTGAGGGCATTAAATACCCAATATATAGCTGGTTAGCTCTCGCCATCAATCATAGTGACGCATGATGCTATTTGTGACATCTAACAACCCTGTTACGTCATCCACTACGAAAATATAAATAATATAAAGCGCTTTTTCCCAAATTACTGAATCTCAGGAACATCATGGATTATATCAATCACAGTCACGCGTGACGCTATTTGTGACATCTAACAACCCTGCTACGTTATCCATTACGAAAATATAAATAATAGGAGGGGGGAATTGGCAAAGTAAAAAGTCTCCGGAATTTGAATAAAAAAAATTGTGTTTGAAATAGATTTAGCACCATCAAAAATTTCTAAAACTTTGAAATTTAATTACTATAATTTAAAATTACAAAAATCTTTATAAATTTTTTTCTAAATATAATAAAAATTTTCATTTCCATAATTTTCCAAACAACTCCTACAAGTAAATAATATCGAACGCTATTCCCAAATTACTGAAACTCTCAGAAAAGACAATACCACATAGATGAGAAGTGAAACGCTCTATTAGATTTAAAGGTCGATCCCGCCAACAGCGAACCCATATATTACTTAGATTTTAAGGTTACAATGTCTAGCACTATAGGTTATACATATAAAATATAAATGTCTTTTAACTTTATCGTGCTGGGATCATTGACTAAGGTGGGACTCGGGTTACAATTAGTTGAAGAATGTTACACCCATTGAAGTCGATGTGGCCCTCTCGCACCTCTGAGCTGTCCTCTTCATTGTGGTGTGAGACAAGCTATATATCTCCTATGGACCGCTATTTTCGTTCGGCGATAGAGCTTATGGCTAACCAATCCCACCTTTAATTCTTAGACGGACGTACCACTCCCACGATTGCTCTGACCCACATGGGATTCGTGATTCGACTCCTCACCTTACCACGTTGTCTATTGTTGCTCGTGGATTTTTAATAAATAACTGCTAAAAGGGATAGGAATAATGTAGTATTTAGCAAATAGGATGAAAAGTTATTATTCTATTAAATATTTGTTCAATTTAAAAATTTAAAACTTTCTATATAGATTATATATTTACACATTGTTATAAGTAAGTGGGAGGATGAAGTTTGAAATTATATTGAGAGGTTTATTTTACTTTCTATTATAATGAAGATGTGTAATTTTTTATGGTTCATTTGATTATAATAAAAAAATGAATATATATATATATATATATATATATATATTTAGTTAAAAGTATTATAAAACATTAATTTTATTTTTATTGAATTGACTCTCTCGATATTACAATTTAGTAAGAAGTAAATATAACAAGAGTATTTCCTTCTAGTTATCAACGAAAAATATAATATTCTAATGTTTTTATCAAATTATATATAAATTTAAAATATAATAACTTTATATCAATTTAAAAAAAAAATTGATTAAAAATAAACAAATAATATATTTTAAATTAACATAATTTTATATTACTTTTTATAAAAAATAAATTAATTAAAAATAAAAAAAATATTATATCTTATTTTTTGAAATATAGAAAAAATATATCTCTTATACTGTTTTAAAATTATTTCCATATAAAACCTCAATTTCGTTTGAAAATTCTACGAATTTCGGAATTGCATCCATATTCCCCCGCGCCTACTCCCCTCCTCCCCAAAAAAAAAGTCGTGACAGTGATCATTCATGTACATCCATATTCCCAAAAAGAATTGGTGACTATAGTTACTCTTAATTTCTATCTTATGGCAAAGCCATTTTCTAAAACTAGCTTGGTCTAGTTTTAAAAATTTGGGAGCTTCGAAAAATTTTGAGTTCCTGCAAAATGACTTACAATAGAAAACTGGAAATATGAAAATACATCACAGGCAATAGTGATATTATAGGCATGTCTTCATTGATTCAATCTAGACTCTATGACAAAATTCTTCATGGATTTAATTTAGACTTTAACGCAAAAGTCATATAGATCGTTATGCTTATAAGTGTTTTTTTGAATAGTGAATCAATTTAATATAAGTTATTAATATAAGTTATTACCGATATAATTACATTAAAAAAATATAGTTTAATTTATAAATAAAATAATATTTTTATTGGAATTTACTCAATTTTGGTAAGAGAATTTTAAAATTTTTGTTGTTTAAAATACATTTTTGAATGATTAAATAGATTTAGCATTTTCAAAAACCAGTGGGGCATTTAAATTATGTAGATTAAATAATTTAAACAAGTTTTTAAAATTTTGATTAAAATTAACAGAGAAATGGACGTGAAAAATGACATTTCATCTATAAGTTAGACTAGGCCTATTAAAAATATTAATATGGTTGATATAGGCAAAGGCTTCATAGATATAACCAAAAAAACTATTGCAACACGAAGAATGTCAGTATGTCTTACTAATGCACACATTTACTTGGTTAACCATGTATAAAAAAGTTATGGGTCAACTTTAACTTAAGAAAAAAAAGTAAATATAAATGAATGTTATAAATAATAGTGAGGAACTTATCATGGAAGAACTTATTAGAATTTGAATATATCAAATTCTTAGGGAATTGCTTGGTGGGGAGCTAGTGGTAAGAATCTAATATTTTAAATTTATTAAAAGTAATGGACCATTTTGCTAAATAAAATTTTCTTATATATAAATGAGTGATATAAATAATAATGATGAACTTATCATGGAGGAACTTATTAAAATTGGAATAATCTCAAATCCCTAGGAAATTGGTGGGCTGGGAGCCACATGGCATGAATCTAAGGTTCTAAATTTTTTAAAAGTCAATGCAACCTAACAAATTCTTTAATACACTATAGGTGTTGATAAACATTAAGACTAAGCATATTCCCTTGAAAATCAATCTACGCAGTCAATTCAAAAAATTAAAATAAAAAGTCTACAAATCCTTATCAACCTTAAGTTGAAATAAGAAGTCTCCCACAATAAATTATTTCAATACTAAATATTTCAATGTCATATATATAATAGAAAAAAAAAAAATTAAACATTTCAAGCAACGTCACTATTTTACATTGTTTTTCTTTATAAATATATTTTAGAAAATATTAATTAGAATTGTAAATTTAATCTATGTAATGTACACAATTCAAATAACTATTTTTTTTAAAGCATTGAATCCATTTATATATTTAAAAGTAAAAAATTATGCACATAATTAGAATAAAGGATCAAAATATTAAAATATTTAAGAAATACAAAAACTTAAAAATATTTATATCTAAAACTATCTCATCCGTCTAAAAACTTAATAAATATATTATTAAAACTATATTGATTTTTAAATGTCAAACATGTCCATTCATTAGCGGAACAGGTAAAGAAATGTTATACTGGGTAGGTAATATATCCTGATATCCTACAATTACCTTAATGAAGTTGGTCGAAGATTTTGAAACAAATACTGCCCTTGATTGGCGATTTGATAGGGGAGAATCGTTAGTCACTGGTACTCGATAATGGGAAAATAATATCTACTATAACGAAATTAAAACGCCTATTGACATCATGGAGTCACCTCAATTTCAGAGTTAATTAAAACGCCTATTGACGTCATGGAGTCACCTCAATTTCAGAGTTAATTAGAACGCCAAATTGACATCATGGTGTCAGCTCATTTTCACAGTTAGCAGACAACAAATAAGGGACGATTCCGATTCTTTGGATACCGAGGATTCGATTAATTCTAATACTAAAATCATATGTTAGGGCAATATAAAGTTTGCACGTGAGTGCATGATGTAATGGTGGGGGCGGTCGGTTTACATGACCTTGGCCAGTTTCGAGTCCTACAGAGCTGCATTGCAGCGTATTTGGGCCATGGCCAGTGATGTATGTACTATGTACAGAATGTATTTAACAATATATAGCTTCTTCAGCGGGGCGCCGCCCCCCCTTGTTGGAAATAATACTGAGAGGGGGGGTGAATCAGTATTATCAAGTCAAATATTCCTTTCTCAAAATCAAATGATATATGCTACTTCAGTTAACTAAACCCGCGTATATACACAACTATGCAGAAGGAAACCCGTGTATACAATGCAAACCTTTAAATGACTTTATCTTTCTGATGATGAATATTAATTTGTGTTTGATAATCAAATAACCAATAACTAGAAACAGTAAAAACAGAGTAGAAAGACAATCGCACACAGGAACACAAGATATAAGGTGGAAAGCCAATGTGGGTGAAAACCACCTACTGCAATTCGACTCTATCTTCTCTTTAATTAGAAACTTCTTTTTATAATTGTATTGGTGCAGTCCTTTACCAGTACGCAGGTTGCAACCTGTAGAGAGCTACAACCCTCTCTCGTTTTCCAGCTTCTCCTGGAAGGGAGCTACAACTCCCTTAGCTCTTGCACTAGCCAAGATAATAGTACGTAGGTGCTGGCCTACAGAAGGCTACAACCTTCTCTTTCTTTCAGGGAACACGTTTCATGAACTTTTAGACTGGATCCACAAATAACATCAATCAAACATCAAGAATTTCTGCATCAACCAATCACCTTTTCACCAATCAAAACTGAATCAAAATAAACACTTCTCTGACGACTGTACCCAGATCACAGTAACAGTAACCACACACCAAATCTGAACCCAAAACACTGCAGCAATAAACAGAAGCAGCAAGATCACAACTCAAAATATATACGCTACTTTAATAGCCTGAAGCCTGCGTGCATACGCTTCTGCGTATGGAACAACTTGCGTATACGGTGTTTTACTTCACTGACCCAGCGTGTATACACGCCTTCTCTTCACTGAACCTGCGTACAGATCTATAAAGGATAATTCTCTCTTTCAGATGTTCAAACACTAATTAACCCAGATTATCAGTTTTATAGAACAAGCAAGCACCACATATAACAGATCAAAATCGTACAAAGATACTATCATTCAAGCTTAAGGATTACGATCCATCAATAGAACTTATCCATCTCTTTGCGCTAAGGTTCCTCCTTCATTCAGATCCAGATCTGCACCATAACCCAAATACCAGTATTCCAGATCTACCACTTTATCAGATATTCAATAACAATTCAGATAATACCTTGCCACATGATCTCCTTCCTCTTTTATAGTTTTAGGCCTTCCACAATACCATGGTCCAAAACCATGATAAACCAATACCAGGGACCCAATACTACGTCTGATGAGGTACCATGGTCCAAAACCATAGGTTCAAATACCAAGGACTAACTACCACAGACCAAAGGTAAGTTCTCCAACATATACGCGCTCTTCCTTGCATGAAAGTGCATGTATATGCACACGCGCCTTTGAAACGACTAACTCGCGTGTATACGCGTCTTTGTCTAGATGAACTTCGTATATGTCTTTCCCTTCATTATGAAAGCTTGAACTGAGATCTGTTACCAAACAGAGTTGCCATCAAGGACAACACTTGTGCCATAGCTCCAAACCTGTGCCATAATGCCAACAATCTCCCCCTTTGGACTTGATGGCAACCCCACAATCCTCAAATTCAATCTCCCCCTTTGTCATCAAGGGCAAAGGGTTGTGCTCCCCCTGAGTACATGCTGAAATCTCTGCCCTGCTGTGCTGACCATGCTCCCCCTGACTGTAGGCAAGATCTGCAAAAGATGTTCTTCAAGAAGAACCATGACTCATACATCATAAAAGATCTTCCGATCACCAAAAGATTCAATACATACATCCATCTCCCAACCAAGTGGGGATATATCAGAAATTTACATATGACAACCAAGTTCATTACATATTCATCCCAGGCATAGTGGGGAAACCAAAATAGACCATTACATGACCTTGACACTGTAAAAGAGATATCACAAAAGAGATACATGACATAGAGACGAAATATCTAGAACAAGACTTATGACAGTCACCAATAACTGATAGCAACAACATCTGTCAATCACCATTCAGATCAACAACCAAGATGTCCTTATGTTCTTCCTTTGCCTCTGTTCCACCTGAAACCAATAATAGTTGTGAACTAGAGCCAAAAGCTTCTAAGATAATGCCAACAATGGATTATTAGAAGATTATCTGCTCCCTCTGAACCTGTGTCGGATGGTCTCTGTCGGAACCATATCAGAATATCTTCAACCAGAGCCTCTCCCTACTGATATCCATCAAACCTTCATATACGCGACTGTCTCTACACAAACCGGCGTATGTACGTGGATCCTCCTGAGGCAACACGCGTACACCCATTTTTCTCTGAACCAGATAAGTTTTAACAGCAAGATGATGCATCAAATACTCCCAGCTTCTGTCTGAGGTATTCAAATGTCTCCGTAGGCAGCGGTTTGGTGAGAATATCAGCAACTTGGTCCTTAGAAGGAACATACTCCAATTTGACCTTTTGTTCCAACACTTGTTCCCGGAGAAAGTGATACTTGATCGGTATGTGCTTGGTCTTTGAATGCATGACTGGGTTCTTTGAAATGCTGATTGCACTTGTATTATCACATAAGATGGAGATAGGTGGTGTACAAGTGATTTGAAAGTCCTGCAAGGTTTGCATCATCCAAAGAAGTTGAGTGCAACAAGATGCAGCAGCCACATATTCCACTTCAGCTGTAGATAAAGCAATCAAACTTTGTTTCTTGTTGAACCAAGATACTAATTTGGAACCCATAAAGAATGCACCACCACTTGTGCTCTTCCTGTCATCCACGCTTCCAGCCCAATCTGCATCTGTATAAGCATGAAGAGTGAGATCTGTATCTCTAGGATACCATAAGCCATAGTTTTGAGTTCCTTGAAGATACTTGAAGATTCTCTTCACTGCTTGAAGATGAGTTTCCTTTGGATTTTCCTGAAATCTCCCAACTATTCCCACTGCATGCATGATGTCTGGTCGGGTACCTGTCAAATAAAGTAGACTTCCAATCATAGATCTTTAGGTTGGTTGATGCACTGCTGCTGATTCATCATTCGCACTGAGGCTGCATCCTGTGACCATGGGGGTACATACTGGTTTTGAATTTTCCATGCCATATTTCTTCAAAATCTGCTTGAGATACTTGGTTTGAGATAAGAATATCCCTCCTTCATTTTATTGGATTTGCAATCCAAGGAAATATGTCAGTTCTCCAAGCAAAGACATTTTGAATTCTTTCTGCATCACCAAGGCAAAGCTTTGACTCATAGCTTCTTCATTGCTGCCAAAGATAATATCATCTACATACACAACAAGTATTAGCAATTTTTCATTTTCAATTTTTATATAAAGATTGCTGTTTGCTGATCCCTTTGAAAAACCTTGTTGATGAAGATATTTGTCCAAACGGTAGTACCAAGCCCTTGGAGCCTATTTAAGACCATAGAGAGCCTTTTTTAGTCTGCATACAAGCTTTGGATCATTCCCAAGGATGAAACCATCTGGTTGCTCAATGTACACTTCTTCTTCTAAGTCTCCATTCAGAAAGGTTGATTTCACATCCATTTGAAATACTTTGAACTTCTGAAAACTTGAGAGAGCAAGGAACATTCGGATGGCCTCAAGTCTAGCAATGAGAGCAAAAGTTCCTTCAAACTCTATTCCTTCTTGTTGAGCATACCCTTTACACACAAGTCTGGCCTTGTTTCTGATTACTTCTCCATTTTCATTCAACTTATTTTTAGAGATCCATTTTGTCCCTATGACATTCTTATCTTTTGGTCTAGGAACCAACTCCCAAGTGTTGTTCTTTTCGATCTGCTTAAGTTCTTCATCCATTGCCTTGACCCAACATTCATCTTTGCATGCCTCTTTTACATTTTGTGGCTCAGTGGAGGAGAGCAATGCCAAATAGCTTGAGGCTTCTGCAATTGTTCTTCTTGTTTGTACACCTACCTCTTTCTGCCCCAAAATTTGAGATTCTGGATGATTCTTCTGAACATACCTGGATAGAGTCTTCTCTTCTATCCTTATCTTTTCCTCTGGTGCCTCTTGAAGTTCTTCTTCATCATCAGTCTAATTTGGAGAGTAGTCTTCATCCTCTTCGATATTTTCATAATTTACTTGCCTAGGAATGTATCCTTTTTCATCAACCACTACATCAATGCTGTCAACAATTCTTCCAAGTTTTTTATTGTAACACTTATATGCTTTGTTGTGGGAGAATAACCAAGGAGAATGCCTTCATCTGCTCTAGGTTCAAGTTTGCCAAGTTGTTCATAATTATTCTTAACGTAACATTTGCTTCCAAAAATTTTGAAATGCTTTACCGAAGGAATCTCACCATACCAGAGCTCATGAGGAGTTTGAGTGTTGTTCACTCGGAAATTTGTTTTGTTGAGAATAACAACCGCAGCAAATGCAGCTTCACCCCAGAAGGTTGCGGGAGTTCCAGACTCATTAAGCATAGCACGAGCCATTTGTTGAACCGTTCTATTCATCCTTTCCACCATTCCATTTTGCTGAGGAGTCCTAGCTGTAGAGAATTCCCTTCTTATTCCATGTTCTTCACAGAAATCGAAAAATTCATTTGAGGTAAATTACCCACCTATGTCGGATCTGAGGCACTTAATTTTGTGATCTGATTTGTTTTCGGCCAAGGCTTTGAAGGATTTGAATTTTTCGAATGCTTCGTCTTTGTGCTTCATAAGTCCTAACCAAACCATTCTAGAGAAGTCATCAATGAATAATATAAAGTATTCTTGTCATCGAGGTGACCTTGTCCTAAATGGACCACATACATCTGTATGGACTAGTCCAAGAGGTCTGCTGGCTGATCCTTCTTTCTCAGGGAAGTTAGTTCTGGTTTGCTTACCAAACTGACATGATTTGCATATGGTGTTGTCTGGTATTTTGATATCTGGAAGACTACGAACTGTTTGGTATTTGCATGCTTTCCTTATTTGTGAAACGATTAGATTCCCCAACCTCCGGTGCCATAACCAGTGTTCATCATCCTTGCTCAAATAACATTGTTGTTGTCCTTCTTCAAATATGTATAGATTATTTGGAGTTCTTCTGCCTTTGGTCATTGTTTTTCCTGTATCAAGATCACGAACACTACATCCATTTGATCGAAATATTACCTCGGTTCCTTGATCACACATCTGACTGACACTCAGTAGATTATGCTTCAAGCCATCAACATACAAAACATTTCTAGCTTTGACCTTTTCTTTCAACTGAGCAGTGCCTTTTCCTTTTATGGCTGCAGGAGTATCATTTCCAAAAGAAACTTTCTTTCCCTTTTCTAAAGCAGTATATGATTCAAGTTTTTCTTTATCACCTGTCATATGCTTCGAACATCCAATATCAATGTACCATAGATTTTCCTGTCCTTCTGCATAAAAAGCTATCCTGCATCCTTCTGGTTGCGGTTCTTTTATTCTCCATGTTCTGGAACTTGAGGTTTGTTCTTTCTGAGTTGTCTTCCAAAACCTGCTCCTGCATTCAGAATCTTCATGACCGAAGTTATTACAAATAGAACATTCAATTTCATTTTCAAGGGCGGAAAAGTTGTTATAAGTCCTTTTTGTGATTCCAGTCATACTTCTTTGTTTTTGGGCTTCTCTAGTCATGATTGTCTTATAGGCAACACATTGAGCTGATTTGTGACCAAAGTTATGGCAAGAGAAACATTGACCATTGAAGAAAATTCTGCGATTATCAAATCTACCAGCCAAATGATTGTAGTTTCGATTGTCATCCATTCTTGAAGAAAATTGAGAAGTTTTTACCTGTGGCTGGTTGTAGCTTTTGTTCACCTTTAAGATAGATTGCCCCTGATTTACCTGGTGGTCTTTGTTTATTCTTGATGTAATTCGTCCCTGTTTTACCTGGTGATCTCCATTGGGATTTTGCTCATTCCTCCTTGCTGCATCAAGATAACTCTTTGAGGTGGATGCTTGAGATGCTTCTCCATTATACCCCAGACCTGTCTTGATTAGTGGAGAACCTTGTACATTGATAACCTCATCCAGAGTTTCAGATCCTTTAACAAATTTAAGATTAAGAGACTTTGTTTTCTCAATTTCTTTTCTAAGGCCAACAATTTCACATTCTAACTTCTCAAGAAATTTTTATTTTTCATCAAGTTGAAATTGCAGAGTATCAATGATCACATTCTTTTCTTCTAAACATGTCTTGAGTCCAGAAATCTCTTCATAAAAGCTATCCACATTTATAGCATCCATGTAATCATCATCTTCAAAAGCCATTAAAAGTTTATAGTCATTACCTCGTTCATCTTCATCACTATTTGATAGTCCATCACTGTCTTCATGAGTGTAATAGCTTTTCTTATTTGCATTCTGTTTCTTGTTCCATCTAACAGGTTCCTTTCCGTTGTCAATCTTATCTTTATGAGGACATTTGGCAGCATAATGACCTACTCTTCCATAAGCAAAGCTTTTGAAAGATGAATTACCTCTGAATCTTCCAGTACTCCGTTGAAGATTTCCGACAAAATTTGATTCCTCTTCTTCTTCTGACACGTGTCCTGACTCATAGTACTCTCCTTTTCCTGAAGCCTTGAATACAACTTCTCTCCTGTCTGATGGACCTCCTTTTCTCATTTCATAAGCAGTTAGAATTCCATGCAGCTATGAAATTTTAAGGTTTTGTAGATTCTCTTTTTCTTCTATTGCAGAAACTTTAGATTCAAACCTAGGGGACAAAGATCTTAGAACTTTTTCAACCACAACAGCCTCTTTTATTTCTTCACCCAAGTTTTTCATACAATTAACAATCTCATCTACACAAAGAAAATACTTAGCCACACTTTCATCATTGTATATTCTAAGATTTTCATACTGAATTCTGAAGGTTTGAAGTTTTGCTCGTTTTACCTGATCATCTCCTTCATAGCTCAGTACAATCTTGTCCCATATTTCTTTTGCGGATTTAAACTGCATAACCTTGACAAATTCTGATTGAGATAGGCATCCTAATAGAGTATTGACCACCTTTGCATTTGTTTCATATTTCTTCTTCTCAGCCGGATTTGTAGGAGTTGCTGATGGAAAAGTATACCCTGTTTCTATGATATCCCAGACTTCTGTACCAAGAGATTGAAGATAGGCAGTAACTCTTACCTTCCAATATACGAAGTTTGTCCCATCAAAAATTGGTGGCCTGATTGATGCTTCCCTCTCGTAGTTGCTCATGATGAAAGATCTTCCTTCAAGCGATCAAGCTTCTTCTGAAGGACCTGCTCTGATACCAATTGTTGGAAATAATACTGAGGGGGGGGGGTGAATCAGTATTATCAAGTCAAATATTCCTTTTTCAAAATCAAATGATATATGCTACTTCAGTAAATTAAACCCGCGTATATACGCAACTATGCAGAAGGAAACCCGCGTATACAATGCAACCTTTAAATGACTTTATCTTTCTAATGATGAATATTAATCTGTGTTTGAGAATCAAATAACCAGTAACCAGAAATAGTAAAAACAAAGCAGAAAGACAATCGCACACAATAACACAAGATATAAGGTGGAAACCCAATGTGGGTGAAAACCACCTGCTGCAATTCGACTCTATCTTCTCTTTAATTATAAACTTCTTTTTACAATTGTACTGGTGTAGTCCTTTACCAGTACGCAGGATGAAACCTGCAGAGAGATACAACCCTCTCTCGTTTTCCAGCTTCTCCTGGAAGGGAGCTACAACCCCCTCAGCTCTTGCACTAGCCAAGATACTAGTACGTAGGTGCTGGCCTACAGAAGGCTACAACCTTCTCTTTCTTTCAGGGACCACATTTCATGAATTTTCAGACTGGATCCACAAATAACTTCAATCAAACATCAAGAATTTCTGCATCAACCAATCACCTTTTCACCAATCAAAATTGAATCAAAACAAACACTTTTCTGATGACTGTACCAGATCACAGTAACAGTAACCACACACCAAATCTGAACCCAGAACACTGCAGCAATAAACAAAAGCAGCAAGATCACAACTCAAAATATATACGCTACTTTAATAGCCTGAAACCTGCGTGAATACGATTTTGCATATGGAACAACCTGCGTATACGCTATTTTACTTCACTGAGCCAGCGTGTATACGCGCCTTCGCTTCACTGAACTTGCGTACAGATCTATAAAGGATAATTGGCTCTTTCAGATGTTCAAACACTAATTAACCCAGATTATCACTTTTATAGAACAAGCAAGCGCCACATATAACAGATCAATATGATACAAAGATACTACCATTCAAGCTTAAAGATTATGATCCATCAATAGAACTTATCCATCTCTTTGCACTAAGGTTCCTCCTTCATTCAAATCCAGATCTTCACCATAACCCAATTACCAGTATTCCAGATCTACCACTTTATCAGACATTCAATAACAATTCAGATAATACCTTGCCACATGATATCCTTCTTCTTTTATAGTTTTAGGCCTTCCACAATACCATGGTCCAAAACCATAATAAACGAATACCACGGACCCAATACTACGTCTGACGAGGTACCATGGTCCAAAACCATAGGTTCAAATACCAAGGACTAACTACCATGGACCAAAGGTAAGTTCTCCAACATATATGCGCTCTTCCTTGTATGAAAGTGTGCATATATGCACACGCGCCTTTGAAACGACTTACCCGCGTGTATACGCGTCTTTGTCTAGATGAACTTGCGTATATGTCTTTCCCTTCATTCTGAAAGCCTGAAGTGAGATCTGTTACCAAAGAGAGTTGCCATCAAGGACAACACCTGTGCCATAGCTCCAAACCTGTGCCAACAAGGAAGAGCCCCGAAAAACGTCTCCCCCCCCCGAAAAAAGTTTAAACCCTTTTAAAATTGATTACACTTATCATTAGAGGTGGCTGAAAAACATTTTGCTATTACAATGGTCACACCAAAATAACCATTGAGTTCGGATTTTAATTGAAAATATTTCAATTGAGGAAGAATTAACCACTATACTAATAAAATTGGTTTACATTTCTAGTATTCTCTTATAGATATTTATATTAAATTTTATGGTTTTTAATTTTACAATTATTTTTTTTATATTTATTTTATTTATATGTATTTTATTTGGATGGTTTTTATTAAAATATAGTAATAGAGGCATTCCTAAACTAACGTAAAGTAAAATTAAATCTCTGATAGTAAGAGAGCCATGTCATCAAATTTATGTGTTATTTTTTTATTAAATTTTCATTTTACATTAAAAGAAAATTTATATATTTATATACATTTTTATAAGAAATATAAATTTACATCTTCATTTATTAAGATTACAGAAAACAATAATACCTTACTTTTGTACAAAAAGCTGGACAAATTGATAGTAAAGATGTCTTACCATTAGGAAGAGAATTTGATCCTGCAGTTATTTCACCTTCCTTGAATGAACCCATCTGATCAGCACTGCCTTTCGGGACTCAATTTTATTTTCAGTTGGAAATAATTAATTCCTACTTGTCTATGGTTGTAATTTTCTAATTGAGGAGTTTGTTCCTACATAATAGGAATAAGCTAGAATATAGTTTCTCCTAGTTTAGTGTGTGGTTGAGAGAATCTCTCAACCACACTACTGTACGTCTAAGATAGCATTCCTATCTTGAGACTATTGATTGTATAAATATGTGTGTAATTTCCTCACTCAACAATATATAGAATATATTTTGAGTGATTGCAATTTTATCTTGGTATCAGAGCCCGTGAGGGCCTGGCCCCTCTTGAGCTTGGCCCTTCCTGGGCATAGGATTTAAGATTTGTTTGTCCATTTTTTAGTCCTGCCATGTAGAAGGAGAGATGCCCTGAGTTGGAGAAAACACCTGGTATGGCTGCTGGGAGCATCGTGTTGTTGTCAAATCTCGGTTGCCTTGATGAGCCATCTACACAGGTTGAGTGATGCATCTCGTAGGAGGATGCAGCAGCTCCACGAACGGATCCCGCAGTCTCTGTTGCCCTCGTCTGATCTTTGCGGGAGCCGATCATGGAAGTGCAGAGAAGCGGAGGTTGAAATGACTCGAGTCGAATGATGGGGCGATAGACTGCCAAAGTTTGATCGCTGAAGAAGAAGCTGCTTGGAGTGGCCTAAGGTCCGTAGGAAAACATAAGCATTTTTTTTTTCCGCTGGGAAAAAGAAAAAGAACTTGATGCTAGACTTCAATGGTCAGACTATTGTGGTGAATCTGATGTGATTGCGGGAGATCTCGGATACACATCCCTGGATGTGTGGCTATGTGAGAACTTGCGTAATCTTGTGGGTGAGTAGCAGCGGATCCAGATTCAATCGAAGGAATCAAAGAATTCTTTGTGAAATTTTTCAGCGGATATCGAGACAGCAAGCCGAGGGGGTGTCGGAGAAAGCCGTGGGTAGAAACGAACTGAGGAGGGTTTTCTCGACCTTCGACAAGAATGGCGACGGGCTTATCAACATTCAGGCGATGAATTTGAAAGGGACACTACCTGCGGATCTCAACAAGCTGAGCACCCTGAATTCGATTAGCATGGAGAGGAATTTGTTGTCAGGGTCGTTGCCCAGTTTCAGCGGATTGTCGAATCTGCAATCGGTGTTTCTTCGCAGCAATGCGTTTGATTCCATACTGGGAATCAAGGGGCACTAGTCGGTGGAGGGGGCGGTGCTGGTGGCTAGTCCCGTGGCAGCAGTCGATGGGAAATAACGCCAGCGTCAATAATAACAGATCCGGTGGTTGGTTTTGCGAATGCAAATACTACTGAGGTCTTTTGATCACGAGAATATGGGGATCAATTTTGATGCTACAAAGACATTCCCGTTGAGACCAGTGGTGACGACTTCCCTCCTCGGGTTAACACTTTCTCTGAGATCGACTTGGAAGAGAGCCTGAAAAACAATATACGAAGGATCCACAGGCTTTGGAGTGGGACTCCGCAGTCCCCTGAGAAGAGAGAGGAAGCCCGCTGCTTCTGGCAGAAAGGTTGACTGATTTCTCTTGCTTTCGGGCTCATTGAAACCTGTCCCTCTTTAATGGAGTGCCCTCGATCTGAAGTGTGATTGGGTCATTTGATTTACTTGATCAACTCAAGGTTTTGGCGAGGAGGCCATCTTGGGATACAGAGGGCCCGCACCGTGCCCAGTGGCGATGGAGAAGAGAACACTTTGCCGACTCTTTGGGATGCCCTTCCCTCCATAGTCGTCGTGGGAGGACAGAGTTTCCGGAAATACTCTGTGTTGGAGAGTATTGTTGGAAGGGATTTTTTACCGTGTGGATCAGGTATTTCTAATAGACGGCCACTTGTCCTTCAACTTCACAAGACTGATGAAGGCAGAAGGGACTACGGCGAGTTCCTTCACCAACCCAGAAAGAAATACACCGACTTTGCACTGGAGAGTGGCCGGTTGTGCTGGTTAATGTGCGCATCATGCTGGTGAGCAAGATGGAGAGGCAGGGGTATGTGTTGCTGAGGAAGGCAACTGCATTATTTGTTCAAGGAGGAGAGAAACTTTGTGTTCGAGTTGAAGGGAGCGAGTTGCTGGACTTATTCTTGTGTCCCCCTTATGTAGAGAGCCTTCCTGGACTGAATGGTTCTATACAAGGTTGTTGGATGAGAGGCAGATCAAAAATGTTATGCGGTTTTTACAAGCTATTGACAAGAGACATAACTTTTCTGAGGGATTGAAGAAGCTACGGTGTAGAACTTTGATATTTGTAGGATAAAATTCTCCTTTTCATCAGGAAGCTCTTCACATGAACGCCGTAATGGACAGACGGTCCTGCCGCGTCATCCTAAACCCCTACGCCCACGTCGATTACCAGACAAAGCTGTCGACGTGTCCCTTCTGCTTCAACTGCCAGGTGGTCAACCAAACAGCGGCAACAATCTTCTCGGCCTTCGGGGATCCAATACTGTGGTGGTCTGCGAACCCGATGGGGGTGTGTCCCATTCACGCAGGCGATGATTTTTCTGGTTTAAATCTGGGCGCCGAGGGAGGCAATCCGCTTTATGATGGATCGTGGAGGGGATCGTATCTGTTATTTTATCTGCTATGTTCAATTTCCTCAGATATTTGAGGGAATAGATCCCGGTGATTGGTGCGAGATTGTGGTGTGGCTGCTGGGATTCGAGCCCAGGTCTCCACGGCTCAAAAAGTGCGCTGCTCAAACTCAGTCAGAAGAGAGGCATCGCACGTGTGACAGCGTTGTCCACATGGAGTTTGACTGAATCTCTAGCAAGACAGCTCGATGTGCTGCATGGGGGTCGGATCTGCTGGTGTGCTGCGTGAACCATGGAGATCGTTGGCGAATCTTCTGCTGCTAGATCACCCGTGTCGATGTGTGAATCCTGCTCGGATCTGGTGCGGTGAGTGTGGAGACGCGATCTGCTGCAAAGGAAGCGTGGATCTGGAACGAAGGGGCCGAAGGTACGTGCTCACGGTGGTCGTTGAGATCGGTGTAGCCGCTGCCAAGCTGTGGTGTGGAGGTCAAGCCGGAGGCCAACCTGTGTGAGTTTCAATCCACGAGATCGAAGCACCGGAAAGTGGAGTAGATTAAATACATAATATTGGTTGAGGAGTATTTACAGCTGGTTGAGGTGGAAGAGTTTCCATCATTGTGAGATCATCAGATCATCACGTGTGTAGATTAGTAGTTTCGAACAGTAGTGAAAAGAAAACCGGAGACTTCCCTGGAGGCAGAGAAAGCCTGGGCGGAGGATTTCTTTTACTTGGCAAGGTGCTATGGAGGCCATCAGTTTGAAATGAGGGCCGGTTAGCATGGTGATGGACAAGCCATAACAGTTGGGTTCGAATTTCTTTGGTAATACGCTGCCACTGCAACAGTAAAATGTGGTATTTATAAATGTTTTGGAATTATAATCATTGAGCTTAGCTAACTCAATGGAGTGATTTTGTTAGAATTAGCTACTCTAACAAATCATGCACGTAAATCCAAGACAATTAAATCAGAAAGATGATGCAAATGTGGTGGGTAACAAGGTTGAATTGCACCAAATATTAATTTTGTGCAACAGTGACACTAAAGGAGCAACGACAACGTTTATGGTGGACAACAAAGTAGATTTTTTGTTTGACTTAGTGTGGTTTGTGGAATAGACTCCCTAGCATGTTATTGTAATAGTCATTGTATGTACCAGAAACTCCAAATGTTGAATGTAAGCCTTGTAAAGGCATTTGAAAGTTCGTGGTGATCTTAAAACCACTTTGTAATGGTTTATGGTCAGCCTGAAACCATCTTTTATCACTTGAAAGTGAGGGTTGGTGGTGAGCCAGAAACCATCTATATAGTCTTTGTGACTGAAGTGCCTTTGTGGCCAGCTTGCCCTTGTGGCTGAATGGTTGGTGGTGAGCTAGAAACCATCTATATGGTCTTTGAGGCTGAAGTGCCTTTTGAAGCTAGCTTGCCTGTGTGGCTTGAAGTGCCTTTGTGGCTGTGTGTACACGAGAGCTTTGTGCTCGTAGGAGCAGGTGGACTGCAGAACACCTGGCTCAGACTCAGATGATTTTCTCTGAGTAGAAGGGGATTGGCGCATTTTCCGCGCTAACAGCAGCGCCAGGAAGGCCAACTGGCGCGTATGTTAGGCCATTAATTGCGCCAATAGGCATGGGTTTTTCGTTAAGGATCGCGCCAATTCACCTTCAAGGGGATTTGCGAGAAGCCTCAACTTCGTTTGAGTGGATCTGTCCGAAGACGGAAAATTGTGTTTTTGGAGGTTTTGTACATGCAATTCATGTGATGATGGTGGATTTGACTATCATGACAAGTAGTCATTAAGGGTGGGAGTTGGAAATAATTAATTCCTACTTGTCTATGGTTGTAATTTTCTAATTGAGGAGTTTGTTCCTACATAATAGGAATAAGCTAGAATATAGTTTCTCCTAGTTTAGTGTGTGGTTGAGAGAATCTCTCAACCACACTACTGTACGTCTAAGATAGCATTCCTATCTTGAGACTATTGATTGTATAAATATGTGTGTAATTTCCTCATTCAACAATATATAGAATATATTTTGAGTGACTGCAATTTTATCTTTTTCTTCTTGTGCGTCCAATCCAATTTCATCATCTTCAGGGACCTTTATAACCACGTTGAGCTCTTGCACAGCATCTGTATCTCCTGGACTACTGTCACAAGCCATTCCAATAGTCCTCTCTCCCTCGCTTATTATGACAGACGTGGGGCTGCGGCCATCTCCAAATTATGCTGTTAAACCACAAAGGCGTACAACAGAAAGCCTGGGTTTTGGAGTTGGATTATTGGATTTTCCAACTCTCCACCACCCCTTCTTCATCCACAGAACTTTGAAACATACTATATATTGGCATCTGGCAGTGGAAGTTTGATAAACAATCTAATCTTGGTTTTCTATCATATTTAATTTACAGACAGTGATGAAACAGAATTAGTGGATTACAGAAAACCACAATGAGCGGGACCTGCGTAAGATCAGCTTGCAGTCAAAATCGCATTGCGTAGCGTGCATGTTTGTTGAGAAACTCGTATTCATTTGGTCAGGATTGGTGAGAAACTAGTATTCATTTGGTCAGGATTGGTGATATTTGTTAAATTTTTATTATTGAAATTTCCATTATTCCTTTTATGTGTCTTAGAGAATGTGTTATATTTCACTCGTTTATGAGTAATTATTTATAATAAAGTCTGATGGTATCAGTTGTAATTGGTATTGTTCGATATAGTAAATATTTGATTTTATTGGATAGAGTTCCAATTATTAAAAAAACCTTGGAATTAATAAAAGTAGAATTTATCTTTTATATAAACCATTTCAAATCATTCATATATATATATATGATTATAATAATTATAATTTTTAAATAAAAAAATAAATTAATTTATATTTATAAAAAAATTTATTTATAGTTTTACAAATAATTAAATTGATATGAAACAAAATAATCAAAAAAATAGTGATAAATATAATAACAATATATATAATTTATTTTGGAAAAAATTAATTGGGAAAACAATTAGTAACAAATTAATTATATTATGGTGTTAAAATAGTCATTCTTTAACTTAAAGATAATTAAATTGGTAGTCAGCATCTTAACTTGGACAAGTGAGACTTCCACTTAACTTTGATATTTCTACTCAAATTTAACACAGTACACAAGAGAATTTCCACGTTTTTTGAAGGCTTTAACTATATATAATAACACATTACATAAAATAATTTCCAAGTTTTTTTAAGGCTTAAACTATATATCATACCATAGGTTTAATAACACTGGGCACCAATATAAAGTGCCCAAAACAACCACTATTGACCTAACAACCTTGACTCTTTTACTAGGACAAATTTACCTAAGAATCCCCTTTGAACTTAAGTAGAAGAATTCCTTTGATCCAATTAGTAAAACCTACATGGTTCTCTTCCATATCAGCTAGATCTATGTCAATATTCTACTAGCAAGATTGCACATGTCTACAGATCTCTCTAGTTTCCAAACTTCCATCTTCATATATATATATAAAGCTATTCTATCATTCTCTTTTTTTTGTTATTTCTATTCTATCATTCTCTCTTTTTCTGCACACCTACTTACACAAAATTCTCTTATCATACAATTTCATCATAGCCAACATATTGAGCTAGTTGTTATGTAATCTTTAGTCTTTTCTTATACACTTTTCCCATAAACCAATAATACTCATCAAATCATACATGCACATCCAACTAATCATATATGTCTGTCTTACTTTTAAACCATTCATTGATTCAAATACAATTCATTGAAACCTTAACTATTTTATCTAATCAAATTTATTTAACAAATTTATTACCTATAACTTATTTTAAATAATATGATTTTTTAAATTTATTATTTATATCTCATTTAAAAAATATTTCTCTAATGAATAAATATAATGAATGGTATTACATTTATAAATAATTTAATTATAACTTGTTATTCTATTTACACATTAACAATTAAATACCAATTACTTTTATTATTTAATTTTTTTTTTTTTATAAATTCAAATTATTTAAAAGATCAAAGTTGTTCACTCACCTTCCTAGATGATTCTTCACCTTTTTTTATTTCTAAACCTGCATAGTTATTACTTGCCCAATGGTCATTTCTCACCAAATTGAAGGTAGTTTTGACTTGATTTTTTTCCCCTCTGTTATGCATTATTCTTCATTGAGAAAATGTACCGATGATTATTTTTGAGAGAGACAGGGAGAGAGATGGTTTATTGAAAAAAGTGTATTTGTAGTTTTATGATGGGCGAGATATTTTTTTTTAAGATAAGGGGAGATATCAATGACTGGAAAAATGCATTTAATACGTTGATATACGTTCTCATTGTGAGGTTATTTTCATGGACACTATACAGATTCGTCGTCTGCCACTGTACATATTTTGATGATGCCATACAGGTCGGGTAAGGTCGAATTCCTCCTAATTTGGCATGTTAAGAAAGTATCCTCTAGTTTGGTGTGTTGAGAAAGTTTGAGGTACTGCATTTTCCTTTGTATTAATTTGATTTAGGGCGGGAAGGCACAGTTAAGATTGAAACTACCGAAGGCGAAGAAGAAGGGAACCCAAAGTTCTGGTAAAATTGTTGCCTCTTTTGGAATGCTTAAAGTCAACCACTTCTCACAAATTTTGATCCCTCTTCAAGCATAAACTTAAACTTGAGAGTCATGTTGCTTTACTTTCTTCTCTTACCATTTGATTGATTTGATAGCTTTTTAATTGGTTTGAAACTATTGTTATCGATATTCAAGGCATGCTCTGTGATGGTGCAAAATAAGCAACAATACATGAAGGAAAACTATCGGGAGAAACATAGATTTAGGAATGATAAGGGAAATATTAGAGGGTGGGTCTTACTCTAGTAGCGTGGAGTTCTTCCAAGATTAGCTTCTGGTTTTCAACAACGCACTTTTATTCTATCCCAAGTCCTCTTAGGAACACGAAGTTGCAATGGTGCTTAGAGAAGTAGCAAGCAATGAGATGATGAAGATATTCCATACATAATCTTTGCTAAATTGGAAGGTCCATCCACTAAAAAAAGGGACCCCAGGGCCATCCGGGCCCCCCCTTGCAAATGCCAACAAGTTCAATCCCAGGGCCATCTGATGTGTGATCCCATTTTACGATATTATGACAAGCAAGTAAAGGTTGAACAAGGTTGATGGTATGTGCATGTCTTGTATACATGGGTACCCCTCTTGAGGAGGCATTGTAGTTGTATGCATACCGTGGAAGCCATGCCAATGAAGGGGTATGCACCATTGTTGAAAGTATCATGACAAACTTTGTGTAGGATTGTTTCTTTCTCTAATTATAGTCCTGATTATTTTGTTGTGAAGGACAATTTCTGCTCAGAGCTAGAAGTGTTTCCCTCGCAACATTGGATCCTCTCCACGTGGCTGGAGGAAGATATGCTACCCCAGAATCGATTTTGATTCCAATTTCTTTTTACAGGTAGCCATGATTTTTTCTTTGTTCCTTGCTCTGGTGCTTATGCTCGTATAAAAATATCTTAAGCCTACCGAGAGGAATTTGGGACAAGAAAAGGATATTTTGTTCAGACGCTAATAAAGCAAAGACACTCCAGTACGCACCAACAATTAGTGGGCCTCCTCTCCCATTGTAGGGTCGATCTTGGTTTTGTTTCATCTTTCTCGAAAGGAAGGAAGGAATGGCCATAATACTTTATCGATCAGATTGTCTATTCATTCTACCGTCGTCAAGCTCTGTTAGGTAGGTTCGATAGTTCACTATAGGCACCAGTTGGGCCTCATGCAAGAGAGGCCCTTGCATGAGGTCCACATTTCTATTGTTGGCATTGTTTCTATTTTATTTTGGTCGAGGATTGTATTTTGGTTTTATAAATATTAAAAACTTTTTATGTTTCTCTTAAATTTTATTTTTCTGATTGCAACGCCTGTCGAAGTCGAAGTTGAACCTTCACAGACTTTTTAAGAGAACATATTTTTTTTTGTTGTTTGGAAAGCCTATACATCTAGACCAATTTCCAATATCTCAACAACAACAACAGTTTGGAATTAGCTATAAAGAAGTCCCTAGTTTTCAGTCCTTCAAAATGAGACTCACGACGCCTTGGTAAATGTTTAGGATTATGGATAGAATGCTTCATCTGCAAGAAGACCCTAAAACATAGGAAGTTCCAGTAAGTTGCTCCATGGTGAGGTGCAAGACATTTTTCAATCGACATTCTTTAATCAATTACTACCTAAGAAGGTTGCTTAAAAGCCTTACTTCCCAACGTTTTTTTCTAAAAACTAACGAATATTTTCCTTGCAAGTCTATTGATGTTAGTGTTTATAACAATGACAAGGATGTTGAGGCTTCCCATTTCCTTTACAAAAATCCAATGTGGGAAGGGATCTTGATCTCTTCCAGTGACCAACTCAAGGGTGATGGTAACAAGTGTTGTTCTTTGTTCGGTATGTTTCATTGTTCTTTGTATAGATAATATTGCAACTTTTCTCATGTTATTTGTTTCACATTTATACCAAAACCTTTATTTCAACTGAAACATTTAATATCCTTTGAGTACTTTATGGGAATAATCATGGAATTTTTAGTAGCACCAATATATTGTATATATTCTCAAATTGAATGCTAAACTGATTCTCAAATTGAATGCTAAACTGATTGCGTTGCTTTTCTTTTTTGATTACTGCAACTCGAGTTCAAGCCCCAATGTTGTGCTCACAAGAAAAGTAGATGTGTAATTTGAGCAATAAAAGTATATAATTTTTTCCTGTCAATATTTCTACTTCACATAAGCATGGGATTTTTTGTTCCAATATTAAGATATTTTTATATACCCCCTACCAAATTTTATGATATAAGTGGCGAATGAAGAATACAATGGTTACTTCTTCCTAATTGGGAATATCTAAACTTATGGTACTTTATGTGGATATTGAGGCAAATGTCATTACATGCCAGAAGTTTTTTGTTATTTCTTTGGCTTAAGTTTTTGGAAGAAATTTCTTTCTATGGGTTTGTGACCTTTTTTTTATGGTCAAATTGCAAGTCAGGTTTTTTGGTCTAGAGGTCTGTGTGTGAATTCTCTAGGTGCCTAGGGAGCTACAATGGACAACATTGCCTCTGAAGATCAATCTACATCAGAGAGTGTTGATTGTGTAAGTTCTATTTTGAGCATAGACACTTCTGATGATAGCACGAGCTTAAAGACATTAAGCCTTGGTACAATAGAAATGCATTACTCTCATAGTCATGGAGATGATATTCCAACCAGTTCTGCATGATCATCACCATTGGGATGCCCTATAGGAAGCATGAAACCCAAAAATTGTGAAGTATCCATTATTCCTATTGCAATAGAAGGTGGCGAGGAGTGTGTAATATGGGAGGAGAAAAGAGAGAAGTTGGAGACAAATTTATTAGGTACAATTTGGTTCTTCAACAAACAAGATTAGAAGCCTGCATCTATTTTCGTTAAATATTATGCTTGATGAGGTGACATAATTACTCCAAGTTATTTCTCTAGTTCTAAACTAGTATAAATAAGTCTATTTTTTCTTAAAGAAAAATGGAAGAAAAAATATGTATCTTTCCATGAATATTTTCTTTAGTGATATAGGATTTTTCAATTACCTTTACCTCTTGGCACTTTAGAAATATTGACTTAAAGTGGGCATCCATTTCAGAATTGTGAATTAAAAGATTGGCTTTAGTTACACGTTTGGGATTTTCTCTAAGTTTTAAATATGTATTTACATTGTATCCTCTTTGTGGTCAGTTTTTCCTCAAATATTAGCTCATTTTTTCTATTTTTATTGATTTATATATATTAAGTTTTAACTCTTGTGATGGACATACATTTTCACGTTTGTCACTTTGAAGTGTATTTGGATGGTATCAATTTGTCTTGTTAAATTTGCTTTGACCACTTAACCATGAACTATTATCTCTTTATTTTGACCATTTTCTATACCAACAATAGACACATAATTTTTGGTGAAAAATGAGTAACTCGATATTGCTTGGCCTAACGTTATGTCTAATTTCAAGCAAGTAAACTTGTTTTCCTTAATGAGTCTAATGTTTTATGTTTGCAAAAGTTGAAGTGATAGAGAGAAATATTTTTGAAGTTGTTGTTGGGTGAAGACATGTCAGGTGGTGGTAAAGGAGTATGTACAACATGATGAACCCTAGTATTGCAATAATAATAATGCAACTCCCAAGGCTACCAACTTAAATTATCAATGTGGGGTTCGTACACACTTAATAGGTGTTGGCTCTATATGTGCAACATGCAATGTGTCCTTTCATTGATCTGATGCAATGAAGTGAATGTCATGAAATCAAAGCATAAACTAATTGCAAAAATGGAAATGTTGCTATATTTGCAAGAAATGGAACTGTTGTTTTCTCAAATGTAAATTCTAACCCTAACTGCATAAATGTAAAGGCTATACTACTTTTAGAAATGTAAATATTAAGCTACTTGCATAATGCAAATGTTGCATTGAAAGGAATCTTATTCTATGGAATGGAAATAACAATGCTTGAAATAGAAACCCTAGGTTAAGAAGAAAGAAAGAAAACTAATGTAACTTACATGAAGGAAATAGAATGTAATAATTCACTACATCCCAAAGAGGCTAGTTCCATTCATAGAGTTCATTAGATACTTCATGTGACAATCAAGAAAGTCATTGTTATGCTATCTAATTCATAAATTTGTCTACTAACTGTAATCATCGAGATGTGTTGCAGGGGTAAAACAACAAGTCCTAAGTGGTATTTAGTCTTCCTCGATCATGGTTTCATAGCCTGGGTGACATTATTCAAGGCCAGGAGGAAAAAATCAAGCTTCAATGGTAAATCTGGTCAATTTACACGGTTCTATAGGATGCTACATGATTGCCCTGTTTTGCCACAAGATTGGAGCCATGAGCATTCTAAGGGTGGACAAGGTGATATGTAGGTATTAGAGGGTGATGGATGGTATATGAAGGTTGCATGAGGCCTTTCCCAAGCTTAGTATCATTCAGGGGCCCATATTGCACAAGTACCAATCCACACGGTGGTCATCACCAACCCAGACATGTACTCTTGGTGGACAGTGTTTTGGATGCATTTTTGAGCTATAAAGGAAGGAGATAGTGGTAGGATATGAAGTGTAAATGAAAATTATAATCCTGAAAATTAATAGTAGTACCTGCACACTTAAAAAATATTATGATTTTTATACTTGAAAAGGCTAAAATACCTAGTCTTCTCGGTAGTTTTTCCTCCAAGTTATCTCATTGAATGACCAAGAAAATTGAATGAAAATGAGATAAGGTAATTTTTTTATTAAGTGGGATGTAATAGGACTCTAATACAAGTGAAATAAATGAAAAACACCACTGTTAACGTGCTAAAAATTAGTAGAAAACTACTACTGTAATAACCAAAAATTCAAGAATTGGTGAGCTAGTTAACCTACCAAATGCCTAACCTGATACAATGAAAATGATATGGGGTAAATTTGGTTATTAAGTTAGATGTTATTAAGACTCAATCCAAGTAGAAAAAACCTCCAAATATCATTTTTTAACATGTCCTAAAATTCAACATAAAATTACTACTAAGAAAACCATGAATTCCAAAATTGTGATTTAATGAACTAATCTAAGCATTCCAATGATGAGAAAGACCTTGAAAAGATATGAGAAGAATAAATCACACTTGTAACTATCTAAATGAAATAAGAAAACCGTTACTTCAATCATTGATTAATATAACCTACATCGAATGGAGCATGAATAGGATAATTAGCAATGAAAACTAAGAAATAAGTAGAGAAAGGTTAAAAATGAAAAATAAAATAAATGGTACACACTATGGATCTAAGGCTCTTGGGATGGACAAGAATAAGTGGACTCAGAGTCCCATGAATAATACCAAGATTTATAAGTTTAAAATGAAGTTGTCTTTCATGATTGACAACAAATCAAGTACGCCATTGTTTGAGGTGGAAATAGAATGGTTGAATATCAAGCGCTCTTCATAAAAATGATGAACATTTCTAACCCCTAGAGGATAATTTGAGTTGTTACTTATAAAAAATTATGGGGAATCATATTACTTCAAAGGAGGGAAATTTCCCCTCCAAATTCCTTCAAAATGTGGATCTGGTTCCCAACAGTAGGATTTTTTATTATATGACAGGGAACACATTCCTAGATTTTCTAAATCACCAGATCTCCGCAGTTGTTAAATAATTTCATAATATCTTGTTAATTTATTATGCCATCTTGGCCCATCATGTCGTAGGGAGCAAGTCCCTAGATTGTCTCATCCTCCAAATATTTAGAATCGTCCCAATATTCTCACAATATTCTACAAAAATAAATAATATTAGGCACATAATAAGCAAGGACAAATCAAATTCCTAAGGACACATTAATACTATGAATTAACTCTATAATGCGAAAGTAGGGGGTTAAGTGCATATTTTAGGTGTCTAGAAATAATCAAATGGGCCTAATAAAATATACAATTTTGGGGCCCATCATCTCCCCCCTACTGAAACTATTCCTCATGCCTGAGAAATTCAATCCTTTTCCTTTTGATTATCCTCCTCTTGCCTCTATTGTTGCTATGTTCCTGGTTTCCCTATATACTTCTCTGTCTTGTCTATTTTTCTTATCCATTTACCGCTCCTCTAATTGTCTTTCTACATGTTGCTCTAACATTTTCACATCCTTTCTACTATCTTAATATTCCAATGGTGCTTGACCTTTCGAAAAGAAGGATTTCTTGACATCATTTCCTCATGTCTAGATTCTTTATCCCATTTCACTCTGTTAGGTATCACATTCATTGAAATGTGTTTCTAATCCTCTCACTACTATTGCAAACTCTTGGTCACTTACATTCCTTAGGTTGATTGTAAATTCCAATGAAAGTACTTCATCATACCACTTTGATTTTTCAAGGAACCCCATCTAGTTGAAATTTTGAAAAATAGTGAGTAATATATCGTTGTGGAATGTATTTCGATTTGTCTTAGCTCACATTGTTTTGCCCCACAGTGGTCTAGGTGTCCCTTATGCTTCCCAATAATGACTTTGAGGGTTTCTCTTGATATTTTTGCCTCCAAAACTTTGTGGAAACTCATTCCATAGAAAAAAATGGTTAAGGGAAGAAAAAATTACATACCCAATTCAAAAACAAGTCCATTGCCCTACTATCATACTCAATTCACAATAAATACTCATACTCCAGTTTCCTTTTGTTTTCAGATATTTCTTATAGGATTTTCGATGGAAGAAATTTGAACAATTATCCAGGCCTCTTGTCCATAGGAGGTGAGAAAAAATAGGTACTTACCATCCCCATTGAGTTTCCTTTGCGACTTTATGCTTTTGTGGCTAATTTGTCAAGATCAAATTATAACAACTAAGTGATATCCTGTAGGACACAGTCTCAATCGTGTAGTAAACTGCCTTAATTCTATAAGATAATTGTTTAACCCATATCTCTCAAATGGTGGATTGTGTTCATACAAATTTTTCTTATCATGTTACCGTAATCCATATGAATCTCCCCATAAAATATCACGGCCAATGGATGACAAATCTAAAAAAAAATGGAAAAATGGTTGTAGGTGATGGTGGCCAATTTCTTTAAAAATATGCATTGGAATTTGCTAAAATATTTTACACATATTAGCATAATCCTTATGAATCTCCCCATAAAACATATTTGAATTTGAATTCACAGTTTTTGAGATATCGTTAAAATAATTTTCTGCCTTGTGTGTTTTTTGCAATCTTGTAGCAACACAAAACTTTCTTGTTGCAGCAATAGGGCATCGAGAAAAATTAATGGGAAAGGCTCCAAAATGATGGATCAAGGTTGGAAATGGATGAGGGTTATGGGAATGGGGATAATGGTGATAAAAACAAGGTTGTTGGTTATGAAAATGAGGTTTATGGGAGATGAAAATGAGGTTGTTGATGATTAAAACAAGGTTGGATGAAAATGAGGCTAATGGGAGATGAAAAGGAAGCTAGGTAAAGATTGAGTTTGGCCAAGAATCTAGCATGTGGATGGATACCTTTACTAACCCATGATACTTAGACACATGAAAGAGAAATTACATAGAAGTCATGAAGCCCACAGGATTTGATTACATACCTTGCCTACATGTGGAGCTTCAAACGTCCCATAGTGACAAAAATTATGTCAATATGAAAATCAACAATGGATAACCATGGTCCAAAGTCACATTATGATAAATATTGTCTTAATATGAAAATAAACCATGGTCAACCATGATCAACTGTTCTCAGCCATGGTCAACGATAGTTAATAACCATGGTCACATTGTGACAAAGATTGTCTCGATATGAAAATCAACCATGGCCAACTGTGGTCAATAATGGTCAACCACGGTCACATTGTAGGAAAGATTGTATGTTGGTCCAATGTCACATTGTGATAACCATGGTCATCCATGGTCAACCATGGCCCAACATTGCATTGTGACAACGGTTGTCTCAATATGAAAATAAAACATGGTTAACAATGGTCCAACGTCGCATTGTAACAAAGATTGCCTCAATATAGAAATTGAGCATGTTCAACTGTCTTCCAATGTAACATTATGAAAATGATTGTGTTAATATGAAAATAAACCACTGTTAACCATGTTTATTTTAGGGTTTATAATATTTATCTTAGGGTTTATATACCTTGAGTTTATAATATTAATCCCTTGGGTCTAATATTATTCCCTTGGATTTTTAGTATTAGTCCCTTAGGTTTATAATATCAATCCATTAGGTTTATTAATCTAAGGGTTCATATTCCTAGGGGAAAAAATTAATCATAAGGTTTATAATATTAATCCTAGGGTTTAATATCAATCCCTTTGGTTTATAATCATGGTCAACTATGGTCTAACGTCACATTGTGACAAAGATTGTCTCAATATGAAAATCAACCATGTTCAACCATTGCCAACCATGGTCAATCGTGGTCAACTGTAACACCTTCCTCCCACATCTACCCAAGTAACCTACCAACTAGGGTAAACATGTGATGAGAAGTTGCTATGATATGATTCAACCTCCTAAGTCATGTTAAGGAAGTCAAACCAATGGAAACACAACATACAAACCTTCAACATTAGAAACAAGACTCTTAAGAACTATCCCAACCTTTTTGGTAACTAGCCCCTAGGTCCCATTGAGGTTTTCAACCACTTGACCCCCCGACACTCCCATGATATGGGCCTAATAACATCCAGAAGGTTCTTGATGCTCTCATGACAAGGAATACCAACATTTAGGGACTATTTTAGTCAGTGTTGTGCCATCGTCCCCATGGTTTGAGCCACTTTTTCAATCCCAGAGCCCAAGTCACTTCCCACAATTGAGTGACACCTTTATAACTGAAAGATAACAAGGAAGCAATTTTGCAAATGCAAGTACTTAAATAATTCCTTAATTGGACCCCTACTAGCCTTGACAGGAATTTCGTCAAATATATCACAAATATGTAATCTACGGGTGTGAATAACAGATCTAAGCATAGGGGTCTCATACTTAACTAAGAATCATTAAGAAGCATTGACGCCTCAACACATTAGTTGTAGTTTCATCCATTAGGTCATATATACATTGTTCATTCATTTTCAAGTAAAAACATTATGAGAGCCATAAATAGCTATTATCATAAAAAATATAATAACAAACATAATAGAAACACAAATACCAAGGAAATAATAGCCATATGATCGACATGTAAACAATATAATACTCATAGAAATACAAGGAAAAATAAACTTTTATTGATTATGCTAAATCCAAACCCAACATGGGACTACCACTTTCCACCCAGCCATAGAATGGTTGAGCCAAACCTCTCTTCATTCATTCACCCGTTGTTGGAAATAAGACTGAGAGGGGGGGTGAATCAGTATTATCAGATCAGTAATTTAATCTTCCAAACATATTTGTATATGCTACTTTAGCTAAGTGAACTAGTGTGTATACGCGACTGTACTTAAGGAAACCAACATATATGCAGTAAAATTTTTGATTTACCCAATTTATCATGCATTGAACTTTAACTAGTATATCAGAGACTTATTAGACAATGCAATAAAAGCATAATAAAGCATCACACATAAGCAACACACATGAACACCAAGATATAAGGTGGAAACCCAATGTGGGTGAAAACCTCTTGCTGCTGTTGTCTTTGTCTTCTTTTAATAATAAGAAGATCTGCTTACAATTTTGTACTGGTGCAGACTTATACCAGTACGTAGGCTTCTACCTATAGAAGGTTACAACCTTCTCTCATTCTCCAGCTTCTCCTCGAAGGGAGATACAACCCCCTAACTCTTGTACGAGCCGATATGTTTACTAGTACGTAGGCTACGACCTACAGAAGGCTATGACCTTCTTTCTTCCTCCAAGGACCACATCTCATAAATTTTCAGACTGGATCCATCAACAACATCAAAATTGTAATTCAATCATCACATACATATGCATCAACCAATCACTTTCTAAACCAAAGACAACAGAATCAATCAATCACTTTGACAACCCATCAATATGATTATTCAAAATACTATCACCAGAATATAGTAACCACAACCGAAACCAGAACCCAGAACTCTGCAACAGAAAACGAAAATAACTGAAACATATTTTGTAAGGTATAGGCTACTTCCATGTGTCAATCCTGCATGTATATGCACTTATCTCAAAGCCAACTAGTGTATACATCTACAAATATTAATTCATAATTCTGCAGCTATTCCAGACTTCAGTTATACCCAGATCATAATATTAACAAAGCAACACATGCGTCAGTATTCAGATATAGAATAAACATTATCAAACCATATAAAGATAATTCATTTCAAGCCTTAAGATCTCGATCCATCATTAGATCTTATTATCCATCAACCGCTAAGGTTCATCCATGGTTTAGATCAAGCACAGAACCATAAGCCAATAACCTGCATACTAGATCTCACACTTCTTTAGATATTTGATACTTGCACACCTAGCCTAATGATCTTCTCCTCCATTTATATTTTTAGGCCTGCCTCAATACCATGGACCAAAACCACTTAGGACCAATACCTTGGACCAAATACCTAGGGTCAATACCTCGGACGAGATACCTTAGACCAATACCATGGATCAAAATACCATGGACCAAATACCCTGGACCAAAAACTTATTTTTCCAAGATATACATGCTTTTATTTTTGTGAAAATGCATGTGTACGTATACACTACTTATGTTCAGTGAACCTGCGTGTATACGCACCTTGGTCAAGGTGAACCTACGTATACCTCTCTTTATTCATTCTTTGTAGTTTGATCTGTAATTTTTTGTTGTTAACCTATTGTACTGTGACCTTTCATTTGAGTGAGTTGCCATCAGGGACAACACCTGTATCATAATGCCAACAATCTCCCCCTTCAGACTTGATGGAAAAAACAACACCAAGTCACTCTCCCCCTTTGACATCAAGGGCAAAGTGTCATCCTCCCGCTGAGTACATGATGAATTCTCTGATATGCTGAAATGTACCGATTGAGCTCTCATGATTGAGTCCATGCTCCCCCTGAGCATTAGCAAAGTCTACAAGAAAATTTTCTAAAAGAGTAACATGACTCTATAAATCAACTATGTGAGGATGACCTTCCTATCACCAATGACTCATACATCCATATCCCAACCAAGTGGGGATATATCAAATTTGACTCATCCACCTAACCAAGTGGGGATATACCAATTGTTTATACATGACACAAACAAGAAATATTACATCATCCATCCCATGCATAGTGGGGTTACAAATTAGGTCTTTTCATGACCTTTACATTAAATGATATACATGAAATTTATAATAAGGAATCGATCTTAAAGAAGACCATGATAATCATCAACAACTATCATACACCATATATGATCTACACCATCAACAACATCAGGATCAATAGCTTGTATATTTCCATCATCAAAAGAGTCATCGGAATCAAAACAATTATGAAAACATGTACCAAGATCTTCTAATATAATGCCAACAATGCATTATTAGAAGCATATGCTCCCCCTAAACCTATGCCAGATGTTCACTATCAGATCTTATTATTGCATATATCAGTAAGAAATATCAAGGCATCATCATCAATCAGATATACATCAAGTTATCAACAACTTTTGAGGACCAACATATTTCCACATGTTATCAGTAGATTATAACCATCATCAAATAGAGCAGATAATTGACAAAACTATATAAGACCCATTTTTCCAGAGTCTGGCCCACTCCTTTTCCTCAAACCAATATATAGGCGACTGTGCCCACAGAAACCTGCGTATGTATGAGACTATGCTTCATGAAACTCACGTATAACAACCTTTCTCTGAAAAATAGGATTTAACAACAGGATGATGCAACAACTACTCCCAGCTTTTGTCTGAGATACTCAAATGTATCTCTGGGCAGTGGTTTAGTGAATATATTAGCAACCTGTTCTTTGGAGGGAACATACTCTAATTTGACCTTTTGTTCAAGAACTTGTTCACATAGAAAATGATATTTGATGGGTATGTGCTTGGTCTTGGAGTGCATGACTCGATTCTTTGAAATACTGATGGCACTTGTATTATCACATAGAATGGAGATGGGTGGAGTACACGTGATCTAAATTTCTTACAAGGTTTGCATCATCCAAAGTATTTGTGTGAAGCAAGATGCAGCGGCCAAATATTCTACTTCAGCTATAGATAATGCAATTGAACTTTTTTCTTGTTGAACGAAGACACTAACCTGGAACCCATATAGAATGCACCACCACTAGTGCTTTTTTTGTCGTCAACACTTCCTGCCCAATTTGCATCTATATATGCATGAAGAGTAAGATCTATATCTCTAGGATACCATAAACCAAAGTTCTGTGTTCCTTGAATATATTTGAAAATCCTTTTGACTGCATGAAGGTGTGATTCCTTTGGATTTGCTTGGAATCTTCCAACTATTCCTACTACATGCATGATGTCAGGTCAGGTACCTGTTAGATAAATTAGACTGCCAATCATGGATCTGTAAGTTGGTTGATGTACTGCTATTGATTCATCATTTGAGCTGAGACTACATCTTGTTACCATTGGGGTACATACTGGTTTAGAATCTTCCATGCCATACTTTTTCAAGATCTGTTTGAGATATTTGGTTTGTGAAAGAAAAATACCATCTTTATTTTGTTGAACTTGTAGACCGAGAAAATAGGTAAGCTCACCAAGCAAGGACATTTCAAATTCTTGCTCCATTACCGAAGAAAAATTCTGACTCATGGATTCTTCATTACTACCAAAAATGATATCATCAACATAAACAACAATTATTAGCAATTTATTAGTGTCAATATTTGTATATAGATTGTTATCTGCTGACCCCTTTGAAAAACCCTATTGGTGGAGATATTCGTCAAGACGGTAATACCAGGCCCTTGGAGTCTGTTTTATACCATAGAGAGCCTTTCTGAGACTGCATACAAGTTTTGCATTATTTCCAAGAATGAATCGTTCTGGTTGTTCAATATAGACTTCTTCTAAGTCTCCATTAGGGAAGGTAGATTTTACTTCCATTTGGTATACTTTGAATTTCTGAAAACTAGAAAGAGCAAGAAACATCCTTATGGCTTCAAGTCTAGCAACAGGGTGCAAAATTTTCTTCAGAATCTATACCCTCTTGTTGAGCATATCCTTTACAAACAAGTCTGGCCTTGTTTCTAGTAACTTCTCCATTTTCATTCAGCTTGTTTTTGAATATCCATTTAGTTCCTATGATATTCTTATCATGAGGTCTAGGAACTAATTCCCAAGTATTATTCTTTTCAATTTGCTCAAGTTCTTCATTCATGGCCTTGACCCAACATTCATCTTTGCATGCTTCATTTACATTTTGAGGTTCAGTGGAGGATATTAATACTAGATAGCTTGAGGTTTCTATAATAGTTCTTCTTGTCTGTACACCTACCTCTTTTTCCCCTAAAATTTGAGTTTCTGGATGATTTTTCTGAACATACCTAGACGGAGTCTTTTCTTCTACCATTATCTCTTCTTCTGGTGCTTCATTGGTTTCTTCTTCAGAATCATTGTGATTTGATGTGGGAAAATAATCCCCATCTTCTTCATTTTCACAATCCTCAGTTTTTATCTGTTTTGGATATTTGCATGCTTCATAAAATACAACATCAATACTTTCAACAATTTTCCCAAGTCTTTTATTATAACATTTATATCCTTTACTTCGGGAAGAGTAACCAAGAAGAATACCTTCATCTGGTCTGGGCTCAGACTTACCAGGTTTTTCATAAGTCCTTTTGATATAGAATTTGCTTCCAAAAACTTTAAAGTATGTTATCATAGGAGTCTTACCATACCAAAGGTCATGTGGAGTTTGAGTGCTATTTACCCGAACATTTTCTTGGTTGAGAATAGTTACGACGATGAATGTAGCTTCACCCCAGAAGGTTGCAGGACTTCCAGATTCATCTAGCATAGCTCGAGCCATTTGTTGAACAGTTGTCTTCATTCTTTCTACCACTCCATTTTGTTGAGGAGTCCTTGCAGTGTAGAACTACCTTTTTATTCCATGTTGTTCACAAAAGTCAAAGAATTCATCCGAGGTAAATTCCCCTCCTCGATCAGATTTGAGGCATTTGTTTTTGCGATCTGATTCATTTTCAACCAAAGATTTGACGGCTTTGAACTTTTCAAATGCTTCATCTTTATGCTTTAGAAGACCTATCCAACACATTCTTGAAAAATCATCAATGAACAATATAAATTATTCTTTTCCATGAGGTGACTTTTTCCTTGATGGTCCACATAAATCAGTATGAACAAGTTCAAGAGGATTACTAGCTGACCCTTCTTTTTCAATGAAGTGAGATTTGGTTTTCTTACCAAATTGACATGGTTTTCATATTGTATTTTCAGGAATGCTGATATCTGGAAGATCATGAACAACCTGGAATCTGCATGCTTTTCTTATTTGAGAAAACCTTAGATGTCCCAATCTTCTGTGCCATAGCTAGTTTTCATCATTTTTGCATAGATAGCATTTTTGTTTTCCTCCCTTGAGTATGTATAAGTTGTTTGGAGTTCTTGTAGCTTTGATCATGGTTTCTCCTATATCAAGCTCACGAAGAACACATCTGTTTGATCGAAACACCACTTCATTTCCTCGATGACACATTTGACTGACACTCAACAGGTTATGCTTTAGACCGTCCACATACATAACATTTCCAACTTTAACCTTTTCTTTCAAGAAAACAGAGCCTTCACCTTTTATGACAATAGGAGTGTCGTTTCCAAATGAGACATTCTTTTCCTTTTCTAAAGCATTATATGAGTGAAGTTCTTCTTTGTCCCCTGTCATGTGTTTTGAGCATCCATTGTCGATGTAGCACTCATTTTCTTGTTCTTCTACATACAAGGCTATACCACATCTTTCTGTTTGAGGTTCTTTCTTTCTCCATATTTTGGATTTAATGGAGTTTTCTCCTTTTGAGATATTTGCTGAAATTTACTCCTGCACGCAGATTCTTCATGGCCAAAGTTGTTACAGATTGAGCATTCTATTTCATTTTCAAGAAGAGAAAAGTTATTATCGGAACTTTTCTTGATCCCCATCACATTCCTTTGATTTTGTGCTTCTCTAGTCATGATGGTTTTGTAAACAACACATTGAGCAGCTTTGTGTCCAAAATTATGGCATGAGAAACATTTACCATTAAAGAAGTTCCTGCGATTATCGAATATATTGACCTGACGATTGTAGTTTCTATTGATATTCATCTTCGAAGCAAATTAAGTATGATTTACCTGAGGTTGGTTGTGGCTTATTTTCATCCTTGAAGCAAATTGAGCCTGATTTACCTAGTGATTTGCTTTATGCCTTTGCTGACGATTGTCATACTGTTCACTATTCTTTGTTGTATCAAGATAGCTTTTAGTGGAGGTTGACAGCTTTTGTGATTGAGATGCTTCTTCACTATATCCAAGACTTGTTTTTATTAGAGGAGAACGCTGCACTTTGATAATTTCATCTAAGGTTTCTAATCCTTTAGCAAATCTAATATTGAGAAATTTTGTTTTCTCAAGATCCTTTCTTAGACCCACAATTTCACATTCTAGTTTTTCATTGTGTTTTTCTCTTTCAACAAGTTGGTATGTCAAGATATCTATAATCATATTATTTTCTTCTAAACATATTTTGAGTTTATAGATTTTTTCATGAAGGTCATCCTCTTCTAAGTCATCCCAAAAATTATCATCTTCATAAACCATTAGAAGTCTATAGTCATTACTATTTTCATTTTCATCACTATTTGATAAACCATCACTATCTTCATGAGTATAGTAACTCTTTTTACTTACACTTTGTTTTCTATTCCATTTTGCAGATTCCTTCCCTTTATCATATTTATGTTTATGAGGACATTTGGCAGCATAATGACTGACTCTATCACAGGTAAAACATTTGAAAGGTAGTTTACCTCTAAATCTTCTGGAACCCCGTTGAAGCCTATTGACAAAGTTTACTTCATCATCTTCTTCTTAAATATGTCCTGATTCATTGAGTTCTTCCTTTCCTTTTGCTGAACCTTTAAATGCGGCTTCTCTCATATCTGATGAACCTCCTTTTCTCATCTCAAAGGAAGTTAAGATTCTGCGAAGTTGTGTCATAGTGATAGTCTGTAGATCCTGCTTTTCTTCTATGGCAGATACTTTTGATTCAAATTTAGAAGACAAGGATCTTAAAACTTTCTCAGCTAAGGTAACTTCCTTTATCTCTTCACCCAAATTCTTCATGTAATTAACAACCTCATCTATATGTAAGAAGTAACTAGCTATACTTTCATCATTGTGCATCTTAAGAGTTTCATATTGAATTCTGAGAGTTTGCAATTTAGCACGTTTTACCTGAGAGTCTCCTTCGTAGCTTAGAATGATTTTGTCCCATATTTCTTTGGCTGATTTGAGATACATAACTTTGAAAAACTCTAATTGTGACAAACTTCCCAATAATGTATTGACAGCCCTGGCATTGGTTTCATATTTCTTTTTACCTAATGTATCTATAGGAATTGCTGATGGAAAAATATATCCTCCTTCCATGATTTTCTAGAAATTCGTTCCAAGTGATTGTAGATAGGCTGTGGTTCTTATCTTCCAATAAACAAATTTGCCCCCAGCAAATATTGGCCGTCTGATGGTCCCACGCTTTCTTGATTACTCATGATGATGGATCTCCCTTCAAGCGATCAAGCTTCTTTTGAAGGACCTGCTTTGATACCAATTGTTGGAAATAACACTGAGAGGGTGGGAGAATTAGTATTATCAGATAAATAATTTAATTTTCCAAATAGATTTTTATGCGCTACTTCAGCTAAGTGAACTAGCGTGTATACGTGATTTTACTTAAGGCAACCAATGTATATGGAGAGAACCTTTTATTTACACAATTTATCATGCATTGAACTTTAACCAGTGTATCAGAGATTTATTAGACAATGCAGTAAAAGCAGAATAAAGCATCACACATAAGCAACACACATGAACACCAAGATATAAGGTGGAAACCCAGTGTGGGTGAAAACCACTTGTTGTTGTCGTCTCTGTCTTCTTTTAATAATAAGAAAATTTGTTTACAATTTTGTACTAGTGTAGACTTATACTAGTATGCAGGCTTCTACCTGCAGAAGGTTACAACCTTCTCTCATTCTCTAGCTTCTCCTAGAAGGGAGCTACAAGCCCCTAACTCTTGTACTCGCTGATATTTTTACTAGTACGTAGGCTGTGACCTACAAAAGGCTATGACCTTATTTCTTCCTCCAAGGACCATGTTTCATAAATTTTCAGATTGGATCCATCAACAACATCAAAACTGTAATTCAATCATCACATACATCTGCATCAACCAATCACTTTCTGAACCAACCACAACCGAATCAATCAATCACTTTGACAACCCATCAATCTGATCATTCAGAATACTGTCACCAGAATACAGTAACCAGGACCTAGAACTCTACAATAGCAAAATGAAACAACTGAAACATATTTTATAAGGTATACTCTAATTCCATGTGTCAATCCTACGCGTATACGAACTTATGTCAAATCCAACCAGCATATACATCTGCAAATATTAATTCATAATTCTGCAGCTATTCCAGACTTCAATTATACCTAGATCATAATATTAACAGAACAACACATGCATCAGTACTCAGATCTAGAATAAATATGATCAAACAATATAAAGATAATTCATTTCAAGCCTTAATATCCCAATCCATCATTAGATATTATCCTCCATCAACCACTAAGGTTCATCCGTGGTTCTGATCAAGAACAACACCATAAGCCAATAACCTACATACTAGATCTCACACTTCATCAGATATTCGATACTTGCACACCTAGCCTAAGGATATTCTCCTCCTTTTATATTTTTATGCCTTTCTCAATACCATGGAAAAAAACCACTTAGGACCAATACCTTAGACCAAATACCTAGGGTCAATACCTCGGACCAGATACCTTGGACCAATACCATGGCTCAAAATACCATGGACCAAATACCTTGGACCAAAAACATAGTTTTCCAATATATACACACTTTTCTTTCTGTGAAAGTGCACGTGTACATATACGCTACTTGTGTTCAGTGAACCTGTGTGTATACACACCTTGGTCAAGGTGAACCTGCCTATACCTCTCTTTCTTCATTCTTTGTAGTTTGATCTGTAATTCTTTGCTGTTAACTTGCTGTACTGTGACCTTTCATCTGAGTGAGTTTCCATGAAGAACAACACTTGTATCATAATGCCAACAGCCCCATGCCAATAGCAGTAAGAGACAGAGGCAATAACAGTCAGACACCTTGATGACAGATGCATTATATTGATTCAGGTTGGATGTTTTTTTTGTTTCTGAATTTGCTGGAGCAAAAACACTAGAGAGAAGTGGTGCATGCAGAACATTCCAAAGGTTCAGGATCATGATTGAGTTGAATTCCTTTCTTGTTGAGAGGGAGTGTTGAAAATAGAAACAAGAAATGATAAACATAGAACTCAAAATATTCTAATTTTAATTTGTCCTTGAATTAAAATTGTGAATTAAAATTCGAATTTAGTCTCACTAGCTACTTGAAAAATAATTAATTAATTCATTATGGATTAATTACTTGGAGAAATTCAAGTTAGAAGTCTTTCTGAAGTCATGAAACAGTTATCCCTCAAATTAAGGAGATAATATAGTTGTATTTGAGTTGTAATTAGTTAGTTCAGTTTACTCTATTAAGTCCAGTTAAATTAGTTCCAAACTGTTTGAGGAACTAATTGTGAGTTCATTCAGTTAATGCATGCATGCATCCAACTAGTGTACTCCAGATAACTGAAGATTCTCTCATCATTAACTCATGCATGTCTATTCAAAGAAAGACCCAGTTGAGATAAATGTCAAGGACATGTTACTATCAGTTGCATGTGTTTTCCTATAAAGGAAACTCATGCATGCAATCAAGGTAAGGTTCTTTGAGTATTGCGCAATTTTACAGGGTGTGAGATCAGTGTGAGAGATCAGTGTTACACTTGGTAACAGTAGGATCACCCAGGAGAAACTGTGCTAGGAAATAGGAGGCTTGGAGTGTAGAGGAGAAGGTTTGTGAGAAGCCTTGTTTTCCTGTGAGCATCCAGGAGGATTGTACTGAGAGCTGACTAGCTGTGAGAGCTAAGGCTTTGTATTATTTTGATATATTTCCACTTTTTACGATAATACAGATAGTGGGGTTTTTAGCTGAGGCTTTCCCCTAAGTATTTTCCGTGTTTCATGTGTATTGATTCTTCTTCTTCTGGTTATATGTGTTCAACTCTGATTTATCTCAATCTTTAAGCTTCCACAAGTTTGATAGTAGAAGTAGATTATTGTATTTTGCTTTGGTATATTGCATTATCGAGTTAATCTACAGTCATATTTTCTACATAGTTCTTAGAGGTAGATTTTTAGAGAATATTTAGGAAATTCTACATGGTATCAGAGATGATTTTATCGGAGCAGTGAACAATATACGAAGAATAGAATTTGAAGTTTTAAGTTCAAGGTTGCAGGTGCAAATTGAATTCATATCATACTTCAGGTTGGTCAATGGAATTTTATGGCTTGAGACTCGAGTATGCCTTGGATGGTAGCTCGAATTACATAGCATGGAAAGATCTCATGGAAGTTGTATTAGAAGAAAATGGCTTGAAGGATTTCATTGATCAAGAAATCCCAAAGCCACGTTCAACTAATGCACAAGAGTTAGTTGAGTGGAAGAAGTGTGTGGTGAGGGCGAGATGGATCATCCGTGAGGGAGTTCGAGACCATATTGTCTCGAGTCTCCATGGGAAGGATACTCCATATTCAATGTGGAAGACATTGAAGGACCTCTACCAGAACAGTAGCAACCAAAGGAAATTGGCACTCAAGGACAAGCTTCGAAGAATAAAGATGGAGAATGGTGATACTATTTCCACATATCTAAACAATCTCACCACTTGCACAGATGAGCTTATCAATGTTGGAATAACTACTTCCGATGATGATATGGTGAGCCTCGCTCTCCTTGGCCTTCCAAAGAGTTGGAATAGCTACAAGGACTCTGTGAATGGAAGCAAGAAATTGCCGGATTGGGAACGACTGTGGTCGGGTCTCATGTAGGATGATGATGAAGAAAATCCGGTCGAGATGGTTCCTCATCCAAGGATGATGATGAACAAAATTTGGCCTTAACAAGTAAGGAAACGAAAGGGAAGGAGAAGGACTCTCATTCTAAATTGAATTCTTCTCATGGAGGGAAGAAGGTTGACAAGTCTAAAGTGATATGCTTTAATTGTCATGAGACGGGTCATTATGCAACTAATTGCCCATCGGAGAAGTCCAAGAAGGGATCCTGAGAAGGACCTAAAGGTGAGGCATTGGCCTCTCAATTCGAAATGGAATTCAACCTCATCGTATGCATGGTGTCATCGATGATGGTTTGTGGTTGGTATCTTGATAGTGGAGCCTCATTCCACATGACCGGCGATAAAAGTTTATTTAGTACCTTGGAGAAGAAATACCTCAAGATGCACATAGAGATGGGTGATGATGAAAGGTATAGTGTTTCAGGAGTGGGCACAGTTCCTTTTCAAAGGGAGAATGGAGCTCTTATCACCTTGACAAATGTCAAGTATGTGCCTCGACTGAAGAAGAATTTGGTATCGATTGCGATGTTGGAGGACAAAGGCTACATTTTTGTCTTTAGTAAGGGAAATGTTTTCCTTAGACACATCACCACGTGAAAGGTGAAACATATTGGTTCACGAGTTAAGATCTAGTATGCTCTTAAGGATCAAGATGAATGTAAAGCCTTGAGGAGTAAGGAAAATTTCAGAGACTTGGTGGTTAAGATGGAGAGTAAATTACCTCTTAGCCTGCAATCCCAAAAGAAGTCTCAGGTAGTTGTGGAGGAGCCACAATTGGAGATCCTGAGAGGAGACCGAGTGGAGGCATCCACTCATGCAGAGACCTCCAGTAGGGGGAAATTTCTAGCCAAGTGGGAAGAGGGATCACATGCAGCCATACCTCCAGGTGTGAGGTGGGGCAATGTGAAGTGAGAGTCCAAAGAAGGTTAAAATTGGGCAAGGTCCATTGAGAGGTTTTATATCATGGATCGTACCTTGCTACGGGAGCCCAAAGTACATAGTAGCAGAAGCAATCAGTGGGATTGATGTAATCAAAGTTCAAAGTGATCGAGGCTAGAGCAGTTAGATGCTGAAGAGCACAGAGAAGGATTGACAACAATGTAGTAAGGCAGAGTCAACAGAAGCACGAAGTTTTCAGTTGACAGAGGCAATAGCAGTTAGAAACTTTGATGACAGATGCATCATACTAATTTAGGTTGGGTGTTTTTTTTGTTTTTGAATTTTCTCAAGCAACAACACTAGAGAGAAGTGTTGCATTCAGAACATTCCAAAGGTTTAGGATCGGGATCGAGTTGAATTCCTTTCTTGTTGAGAGGGAGTGTTGAAAATAACGACAAGAAATGATAAAAATAGAATCTAGAATATTCCAATTTTAATCTGTCCTTGAATTAGAATTGTGAATTAAAATTTGAATTTAGTCTCACCAGCTACTAAAATAATAAATTAATTCATTATGGATTAATTAGTTGGAGAAATTCAAGTTAGAAGTCTTTCTGAAGTCATGCAACAGTTATCCCTTAAATTAAGGAGATAAGATTGAGTTGTAATTACTTAGCTCAGTTTACTGAGTTAAGTCCAGTTAAATTAGTTCCAAACTATTTGAGGAACTAATTGTGAGTTCAGTCAGTTAATGCATGCATGCATCCAACTAGTGTACTCCAGATAATTTAAGATTCTCTCATCATTAACTCATGCATGTCTATTCAGAGAAAGACCTAGTTGAGCTAAATATCAATGACATGTTACTATCAGTTGCATGTGTTTTCCTATAAAGGAATCTCATCCATGTAGTCAAGGTAAGGTTCCTTAAGGATTGCACAGTTTTACAGGGTGCGAGATTAGTGTGAGAGATCAATGTTACACTTGGTAACAATAGGATCACCCAAGAGAAAATGCGCTAGCAAATAGGAGGCTTGGAGGGCAGAGGAGAATGTTTGTGAGAAGCCTTGTTTTCCTGTGATAATCCAAGAGGATTGTACTGAGAGTTGGCTGGCTGTGAGAGCTAAGGCTTTGTATTATTTTGATACAGTTCCACCTTTTATTGTAATACAGATAGTGGGGTTTTTAGCTGAGGCTTTCCCCTGAGTATTTTCTATGTTTCATGTGTATTCATTCTTCTTCTTCTAATTATATGTGTTCAACCATGATTCAGCTCAATCTTTAAGCTTTTGCAAGTTTGATAGTAGAAGTAGATTACTGTATTTTGATTTGGTGTATTGCATTATCAAGTTAATCTACAGTCAGATTTTCTACATAGATCTCAGAGGTAGATTTGTAGAGGATTTGCAGGAAATTCTACACTCTTGTGCTTTCCTTCCCTTCCTTTTGCTTCTTTCTCCAAAATTTTAAGTATGCCACAATTCTCCAAGAGTGCTCCAAGAAAACTCTAAGTGTAAAAGAATGAGAGAGAAAGAGAATGGAGAGAGAAATCCAAAAATAAACTGAAAAAAGTCATTGAACTAATCCTCATAAGCAGTTTTATTAACGAGGCCTCTATTTTCTTCATTTTATATTATTTTCCTTCATTTTCCTCGTCACATGCAACCTGTGACCTTTCACTTCCCTTTTCTCCTAATTTCCATTATTTTCATAAATAACTGTGCCAAAAATGCATTTTTTCCTTACCAAAGCCTTATCGATTTCATTTTCCAATTTCCTTAGCCATATTAACTGAAATGAATAGCCACACTAGGATTTCTTGCCCAACATTCAACTTGGAATAAGTTTCCCATCAACCGTGGTTATTATTTTGGCTTTATTAACTTTTATTACATGGAATTTTCATAGGGGCTATTACATAACCCTCCCCCTTGGGGGAACACCATCCTCAATGTTCAACAACACCTAGAACCATAGGATAGTTGTAATAAAAACATACTACTGATGGATATTTATAACTTAGCTCATTGCAGTATTTACAATGATCCACTTCTTGAGAAGCAAACAAACATGAAAACATAACAAGTAGTACATCATAATGAAATGGAAGCCATATTGCTTATTACATCTTTGTAACATATCTCATGGTGGTACTTACATCCATACACATATGTACTTATACCAAACATGACCAAAACATGTACCAAAACATATTCCAAGACATATACCAAAACACCATACCAAAACTGCTTTGCCTCAACCGACAAACAATGGGGGATACATAGCCCGCATGTGATCCACCATCTCCCATGTAGCTTCACAGGGTTGAAAGTGCTTCCATTGCACCATAACTTGATCGATTTCTTAGTTTTGGAGCATGAGCATATTTATTTGCAAAATGCACTGTGGGTTCGACTGGAATTCTCCTTTTAGTTCCACTTGCAATACAGACCAGTCAATCACATGACCAACATATTTAACATCCTTCTTAAGAAATGACACATGAAAAACATCATGGACTTTTACTATCAGAGGTAGTGCAAATTGATAGGCGATTAGCCAAATCCTCTCAATAATACTAAAGGGTCCACAAAACCATGTTGCCATCTTATCACATGATCCAATCTGCAAGGAGTTATTCTTTGGTTTGATGTGCAATTACACCTATTACCAACTTGGAACTCCTTGAACAACCTGTTCTGATCTGCATAGCTCTTCTTCCTATCCTATGCTGCTTTCAAATTCTTCTTGATTACTGACATTTCCCACTCCATTTCTGCCAACATGTCTAGTCCAATCAACACCCTGTTAACTGGATCACTCCAATTGATGGGAGTATTACAACTCCACCCATACAATTCCTCAAACAGAGTCATCTTCAAATATTCCTGATACCCATCATTGTAAGAGAACTCTACGAGTGGACGATACTCTTCCCACTTTGCCTACTGATTTATCACATACATCGTCAAAATGTCCTCCAATATCTTGCTGACCCTCTTAGTCTTTCCATCTATTTGTAGATGATAAGCTGTACTGAAAGGAAACTCTATGCCCAATCCTGCAAACAACCCCTTCCAAAACTTGGAAGTGAACTTTGCATCCCTGTCTCACACAATCTTCTTTGAAACACCATGTAATATGACCACATATTTGATGAATACATGTGCTACATCACTAGCTAAAAATGTAGACTTCATTGGAATGAAGTGTGAAACCTTTTGACAACAACCATGATGGAATCATGTTTTATCTCTTTCCTCAGAAAACCTATGATAAAGTCCATGGAAATGACCTCCCATTTCCACTACGGAATCATAATCAGCTATAGAAGTCCACTTGGACGCTTATACTCTGCCTTCTATCAATGTCTTCTGATAACCTGGGTGACTTGAACATGGTTTCACATGAATCCCTCTCAAGATCACCTTCTTGAGCTCACTATTGTTTGCCACATATATCCTTCCTCTAAATCTAACCAATCTATATTTTGTGAGACAATAGTCCTCATCCTGTGCATCTACACCTGTACCACTACTTGTACCTATAACTGTACCATCACCTATACCTATACCTCTACCACCACCTATACCTGTACATGCACTTGTACTACTACCTGTACCTATACCTATACTTGTACTACCATATGTACTCTGTTGCAGCCTATGCATAATCTCCATATACCTATCATCCCACTCACTTGGTTACAAGATCCTATCTTTTAACTATGTCCCATTGTAGCTCATAGCTGCTAAGTGATTTACCTGTATCTGCATATTAAGAGCATCTGCCACGCTATTCTCTTTACCTTTGATATATCTAATCTCAAAATTGAACTCATTGATTGTGGCCAACCACCAAGCCTACCCTCCATTCAGATTTGGTTGGTCAAATAGATACTACAAACCACAATGATCACTCATCAATACAAACCTTCTGCCAAGAAGATAGTGCCTCCACATCTTCAATGCATGTATGATCACTGCCAACTAAAGATGATTAGTGGGGTACTTCTTCTCATGCTCTTTTAGTTCCTGTGACTCATAGTATACCACATGTCCATCCTACATAAGGACCCCACCAAGTTCTCTCTTTCAAGTATATGTACATACTACAAAATCCTTGTTCTTATCTGCAATCTTTAACACTGGTGCATGTGTCAACAACTTCTTGGGGTGCTGAAAACTAGACTCACACTCCTTTGTCCATTCAAACTTCTTACCTTTCCTCTGTAATGTTGTAATAGGATAAGAAATCTGTGAGAACTTCCTAATGGACCTCTTATAATATCCTACCAATCCCATGAAAGTTCTCACCTCATCCACATTCCTGGTAGTTTCCCACTCCATGATACCTCTTATCTTTTCTGGATCTACTTTTATTCCATCCTTCGAAACCACATGTCTCAAGTAGTGTAGCTCAGTTTGAAAGAAACTGCACTTGTTGAGCTTAGCATACAATTGATTCTCTCTCAACAACCTCGACATTGCTTCTAAATGCTTGAAACACTCTTCCCCATCTTTAAAAGGTACCAATATGTAATCGATCATCACAATAACAAACTTATCTAAATATGGACACAACACACTGTTCATCAATCACATAAAAGTAGCTTGAGCATTATTCAAACTGAATGGAACTACAACAAACTCATATTTCCGATACCTGGTTTGAAAAACTGTATTGTAGATGTCCTCTTCTTTAATGTGTACCTGATGAGATCTCGATCTCAGATCAATCTTTGAGAACATTGCTTCTCGCTTCAATTCATCGAACAAGTCATCGATCCATAGTAACATCTACTTGTTCTTGATGGTCACTTTGTTTTACTTCCTTTAGTCAACGCATAATCTGAGAGTACCATCCTTCTTCTTCGCAAACAATCCCTATGTGCCCCATGGTGACACACTTGGCCTAATGTACCATTGTCCAACATCTCCTTCAACTACAACTTCAACTCTACCAACTCAAATGTACTCATCCTGTAAGGTTCCTTTGATGTTGTAACTTCCCCTGGCACCAACTCAATAGAAAATGTTGCCTCCCTCAGAGGTGGAAACTCTCAAATGTCCTCATGAAATACATCCTGGAACTTTTGTAAAATTGGGTACTTGCTCAAAACATCTGCATCCTCAACTTCCTTACCTTTGTCACTAGAAATGTGCACTACAAATAACACACACCCTTTCTTGCAAGTATGCTTTTCCTACATAATTGTCATTATCCTAAATGTTGTCGCTTTCTTCTTAACTCGCAGAACTCTTGGTTCTCCATTTTCATCCAAGAACTCAATAGCTTTATCATAACAATCCACCTTGGTTCTATGAAGGTACAACCAATCCATGCCCAACAACATATTGTATGATCCCAACAGTAATACATTCAAATGTGCTAATGTAGTAATACCATTCAAATCAAATGCACAAGATCTTACCCAATGGTGAACTTGCTTCTTTGTACCTATAGCCAATTCTACTAACCAAGACTCTGCATGCACTTCTTTATTCATAATAGGCATAATTAGATCCAGGGCCAATCCAAATAGAAACAATTTTATCACAAATCTTACTGTGCATCTCAATGATAGATGCATGATGGTCTCCCTGTCTGTTATCCATCACTGCATATATACAAGGAATTCTCTGACCAACATCCCTAATATTTTGTGCCTCCTATGCACTATATATATGAGGCCTACCACCCTGATTCTGCGAATAATCTCTCATGCAATGGTCCTTGCCACAAGTCCAACATTCTATAGGCTTCCAGCCTGCATCCCTATTCTACTCCTAAGATCGAAATCCTTGCCCTCTGTATGATGCATTAAACTTATTAGATAGCACTACACTCTCTTTGTTACTTGTACCCTAAGGTCTTGCTCACTTCTTGTCCCATTTTCCTTTTTTATTTGCATTACCTTTCCACTCTAGCTTAGTCTTAGATCCATGCTTCAATTGTTCATATCACTGCTTTAGCTTTTGGACGGCCTCCTCCAATGATCTAGGCTCATCGAACACAATTGTGTATTTGAATTCAATCAAAGATCCACTAATGAATCTCTGAATCTTAGCCTTATCCTCCTTGAGTTAACACACATATCTCAGCTCGAAGAACCTCCTTGTGTACTACTCATTTATCATCGATCCCATCTTTAGCTCATAGAACTCCTTTTCCCAGTCATCAAAGTATCTCTGCAATAGGTATTTGTTCGGCCCTACTTTTCTACCCATTTTTCACATTTCATTCCATTGATTTAACTGTCATTTACCCTACTCAACCCGTTTTGTACCCTAAAACCACTCCACACTAGCTAAAACAACACTATTATACAGTGGAGGTAAGATTTGTTGCAAAGTAATATTTTTCGTCTTTATTTAATTGGTTTTAGTAGAAGGTAAATGAACCTATAAATTTAGAGTTACTTTGAATAATATTTAGAAGGACTCACTGACATTTCAAGTGCATGGATAAGTCAACAAACACTCCAACACATCACTCAATAACACAATGTATAGTCGTTTTTAGACCCATTATCCTTTACTATGTTTTGTACCTCATTCAGTACTCTACTTAGCTGTAGACATCCAGTCAACCTTTGGCGTCCAAGAATAGGCCTCCTCATTCTTAACAAGGAATCGGTTGTATAGATGGTGCTATATTCAGGTTAAGTTCGGTTGCAATCTCTATGAAGCTATCTGGGAGATTTCACATGGCTTAACTTAGTTTTGATTTTGTATTTTTACTTTTCTTAGTCAATCGGTTATAACCATTTTCATTGGCTAAACTCTTTAAAAAGCCTGATCTTCTGTATGCAAAACTTAGTCATGCATAACTTTCTATAAGGAGATATACGCTCAATACGAACTGGATTGTGGCACAAATTCTTGATTATATTTAGTTAAGATCCAACTCCTGGACTACTGTTTCATTGAAACTTTAATATAATTATTGCCTTGGCTTCTATTTTCATGTCATTTTTATGTCTCTTGATTCATAAGGTACTGAGATAGATTAAGACTTTCTCTGGGAAGTGGCAAGAGCCCACCACGACCTAGAATCGAGTCCTATAACCATTGTATTATAAAGGAGTGCATTTTTCTTCAGTAACTAGACCTACTTTTTATTTCCAAATCGATCTGTTAGATAGTTATCAGAATTTCAGTACTTTACTCCATACTTAAGCTATTACTATGTTTTCATAAATCTCAAAAAGAACGAGTATATTGTTGCTAGGTCTTTGCGAGATCAAGACATTGCTATAAATATCTCCTGTACATGATCAATTTCGCAATTATACTTTACAGTCATGAATGGTTAGAAAAGGAAACTTTTCATTTTAAAGTGATTTTTCAAGAAAAAAAAACTGTCATGTTTTGAATTTTATCTCTTGTTTTAAATAGAGATACGTTTTCATTGCTAATGGCTATATATGTATACTAGTGACCCGAGGCTCTTGTAACATTGTGCTTGGTGTGGAATGTCCAAGAACAATAGAGAAAGAGTGTTATTTATATAGGTTGTGTGTTAACATCCTGGGAATTGTATGGAATTCTTAACATAGTCATTTTTGATTTCCTATGTGGGATTTATTTGACTTATAACGTAATGATTGTTTGAATAGATCACTGGTTATTTTCTCCTTTTCGTAGAAAGTTATATACTTATATTAAAGTTGCTTGGATTCATTTAGATTAGCTTTGAATTTGAAAGCTAATATTTGTCTTTTGAAGTTAAGCATGTTGAACTAAGAAATAGGTATTGATTTGAGTTATCATTGAATTTCCCTCATATCATAGAATCCCGGGATTAGTTTGTGCACTTATTTTGAACCACGATATTGCTAGATTGGTTTGAGAGCATTAGTGGTGTAGCTCTTAGTTTCATTTCTGAAAATAGTTCTTGAGTTAAATAGGTTATTGTTAAAATAGAATAGTTATTTAGGATTTGAATGAGATGGATTAAATTACAATAAAATATATTTCTTGACTTCATCTTTCCAAATTTTAATTATTTGATATATATATTTAACGTTTCATACATAATTTCATACTAAGTTGTTTAGAACCTGAATGGGAATGCAGTGCAACTTGAAGTTTACGAACTCCGGTTGAAAATTTAATTTAGGGAATCTAATGACATATAAAATCCCTGTAAAGCTGTCAGTAAAAAGCGTGCGAAGTGAGAAAGACTTAGGAAAATGAGGATAAATCCAAAGAGGCATCTAGAATTGACACTCTAAAGAATCTACTATTCAGAACAAAGACGTAAAATGACCCTAAATCACATATCACAAGGATGTTGGTCAAACTAATAAAAAATGCTAAATGCAAAAGGAGGGTTGAAAGGTCTATAGGCACCCCAGTGGAGTCACCATTTTGTTGTGAAGAAAATCCCTCCTGTAGACAAAAGTGATCTCTCTAGTCCTATGAGAGGACCTGGAAACAAACCAGACAAACAAGTGTAATCTCTCCTATTTTATGTTGGAAAATGCAAAGTAAGACAGATAAGGTACCTCATGTTGGTGCTAAGCGCTCGTTGATGGCGTTCTCGACCTTATCTCTTCAAGGTTAAATCATCTTTACGCCATCACAGATGATTACATATAAGGGAGATCAAACAAAAGAGACAAAATCATACATATCATAGTTCATTCTAACATGAACTACATGATAGATCAAGGAACATCATGCTAAATGAATAATGATTTATACACTTATGAAAAGTAAACAACTGATGTATTTATTAATAGAAATGAGCAAAGAATACAACCATAGGTGCCTTGATGTTGGAAGCCTCCTTTGTGGTGGATTTCCAAGTCCAAGCCAAGACCATTCAAGCACTCCTTCTCCTTAGTTAGATGGGCAACATTTAGGCATAGCTTTAGCATAGGAATCCAACCAAGCAATGACCAACCTAGTCTGACCAACCATTTGAGGGTATAAGGGAATGCATTTATATGGAAGGAGGGGGAGTTAGGGATCCACAAAAAGGGGAAGAAGATCCACATCTTAAGGTCAATATCCCTAAAGGTACGATCAAGGAATCAAAATGGGAGACATTGACCATATCCTTACTCAACAATAACCAACTCATCATTCTCGAGGATTATAGTAAAGGAAGCTTCTGCTCCATCTTTCGAGAAACTTCCTGAAGAGGATCAACATGGATTTTTCTATCCAAAGTCACATTGCTAACACTAGTCACTAGTTAGACCAAAGGGTACTAGCATAGGTTTTCTTGGTAAAAGTTGCATTGGGATTGCAAATAGGGTTTTTTGACAAGCTCTTTTAGAATTACTTCAAGGAATTTATTCTTCTTTTCTTCAAGGATGCTCTGATTAATGTTTTTCATGGTGAATTCATTAACAAAATTTGTCCCTTTGTGACATTTTGGGCAATGTTCGATAGCTTAGGGCATGAGACAGGGAGTGTGACAAATTATTGTATAACACCCTATCCTTCATGGCCTACTCAACCACCTCAAAACTAACCTTGGAACTAGGGGTTCAGAGGGACTGCTTATGGGAATACATTTCAGCCTCAAAGCCAAGACAATCCCCAGTATCAATTCCAAACTTGCATGCCTTATGTACCAAATATGCCTCAATTTCAACAAGGATATAATTCATCCTACTATCAACAACCTTTACTTCCATTACCACCTCCAGAACATCAACCGTTGCCTTTACCTCAAATTTCTAATTCATCTTCACAGCAAGTGAAGAAATCACTCAACCCTCCTCGCCTAACTCAACTACCTACACAACCAATTTCTAATCCTAATAATAGACCTCCTCAACCTGTACAAAATATTAAGTTGCAAACTTTTCCTACATATGTTATTACTGCTTTTCATTGTAACAAAATTAAATTAAGATCAGGAAAAACAATTAATAAAATAAAATCAACTATAATTACTCAAGAGGTGGATCGCCATGAAGAACCCAAAAATAAAAATTATAAACCAACAAAAAATGAGAAAAACAGTGAACTAAAAGAATCACAAGATGAAACTAGGGAGCCTACTTATCCAGAGAGTTTGCTCATAAAGAAAACTGAAGCTCCCATAGAATATGACTTGCAATCTGAATTGAGGATTGTTTTCATAAAAATTTCTCTGTTGAAAGACATTAAAGACATTCTAATTTATACCAAGATCATTAAGGATCATTTCATAAAAAATAAAGGAACAAAGAGAAGTAAAAGTCATAATATTAAAGTAATTATCTAGATGTCAGAAATGATCTTTGTATTACCACCAAAAAATAATGATCCAGGGAACCCTGTGGTAACCATAGAAATCAATGGAACTATTTTTCCCAATACTATAGTAGACTTGGGGTCAATCATCAATGCCATGACTATTGATACCATGTCATTATTACAATTAAAAGAAGTAAGGCCCACACCCATAGTGGTGGAGTTGGAAGATAAGTCCATTGTGAAACTTGTGGGGGTCCTAGAAGAAATAGTGGTAACAATAGCTTCTAAGGATTACCCAATTGATTTCATTGTAATTTCCGCAAAAAATTCTAAACCCAGACATCTGGTAGTTTTAGTGTGACTTTGGCTAGCCACTATTGATGTTGTTATTGGGTGTAGAAATGGGGAAATGGCTATTTCATTGGATCACAAAATCAAACATTGACCATTTTTCCATCTGCCCAATTGGGTGTTGAAATACCTCTTTGGTTGGAGAATCCCTGTGGGGAAGAAGACTGTATTCTCCCCTTATTAACTCTAGAACAATCAAGAGGATGTCAAGAACAATTTGAAGACCATGTTTTTCAACAATTCTTGTCTCATCCTAATTGCATTAATTATCTTGTTTCTTTTAATGTCTATCAACATCTTTTTAGTAGTGAATTTCAGGAAACTTGTCACCCTATTGTGTTTGCATCATTTACTATGGAAGCCATGGAAGAAGTGAAGAAAGTGCTAAACCTGTTGAAATCAGCATTGGGAAAACACTTTACATTGGTACAAAATTAAGTACAAAACATAAAAATAGGTAATAAATATGGTTCGAAAATAGTCTGGAGCATTTTATTGGGATTATTTGGACATGAAAGGTATTCATCTTGAAACTTGTACACATCACCATTACATGAATGAAGAAGTTAGGCCTCTAAGGCAACCATAAAGACAAATGAATCCAACTCTAAAAGAAATTGTTAAAGATGAATTGCAAAAATTGTTAAGTGCAAATTTTATATATCCTCTCGTTGATAGTAAATGGATATCTCCCTTAGTACTAGCTACCAAGAAAAATGGGAAATAGCGAATTTGTGTTGACTATAGAGAGTTGAACAAAGGTACCTTGTGGAACTATTTTCCTTTACCTTGTACTGATCAGGTGCTTGATACATTGTCAAGAAAAAAGTACTCTTTTCTGGATGGATACAATGGCTATAATTAGGTTCAGATATCTTGGGAAGACCAAGAGAAGAGTACTTTTACATGTCCATAGGGCACTTATGCCTACCGAGTTCTTTGTTTTGGTTTGGCAATGCTCCAACTACCTTTCAAAGAGTTTTTTTAGCTATTTTTTTTGATCCGATACATGCCTGTTTGGAAGTCTATATGGAGGACTTCATACTATACAATGATTACTTTCAAAATGCTTTGAAGAACTTGGAAAATGTATTGATTCATTGCCAGGAAGCTCATTTGGCCCTTAGTAATATTAAATGTAAAATCATGTGGACTGTTAGGGTCCTATAATAATAGGATTCATAATTTTGAATTGGCTATTACTAGTCTTGTAATATTGTACATACCTTTGCTTTTCTGCAAATGTTTTCCATAATCAATACTAAAAAATGTAAAGAGGGCATGTCTTAAAAGAATAAGAAAAGATCAAAAAGGTCAAAAAATATGAACCCCAAACAAATAAACATCATGAAAGTGTGCAAGTCTAAGTGCCACTACTTTTTTACTTTACTGTGCAAAATAATGGTTGTGTGTAGCTTGTCACAAATTCCACAACCCATGATAGTCAAACTGTTTAATCTTGACTAGTTCATGCTTTAAATTTAATGTTTATAGATAGAGGATAAAGATCTGGCCAAACTGTTTAACCTTGGCAGATCAGTAGTTAAGTAGAGAAATAAAAATGTGCTCATTAGCTTTCTGAACCATTGGAAGATATAAGGTTAGAATTATATAGTTTACTTTTGAAAAGAAAAAGGAAAGAAAGGGTCTACTAGCTTAAATGCACCCACTAAAGTGAAGAAAATATGTTAGGGTAAGTACAAGAAAGGTTGCAAAAGTACAAAGTTGATTGGAGCATAAGCACATTTATCATGCTTAATCCTATGTCTTAGTGTGTAGGAGAAGTTATGAAAGTGAAAGGATGTTCACAAGCTAATATAGTTAACTTCCCGTCATTTAATTTTCACCCCCCACTACATATTTACTAATTTCCCCCATTTTCCCCTCATTTCTTATAAAAGTACCCTTTTCCCTCCATTCTGACCCTTGCCCCTTGGTTTCACACATCTTCCTAGCAAATTACTCTCCAAAGGTCATTTTCCAACCCAAAACCCCTTTTCCCTAGTGTGAAACTGATTCCCCTTGAAAAAATGCCCTTTCTCCTCATTTTAACCTTCTTTCATTAATTTCAACCCTTTTCCCTAGACATTTCCCTTTAAAAATCATCTCGCCCTTATTAATTTCCTTTTTCCCTTGTAAACTCACTCAAACCCCTTATCCTAAGATTGAATAGTGTATCGGACCCCATTCAAAAAACCCTCCCCGATGCCCTTTTAACTTATATCCCTAGTGTATTTATTCCCAGGTCCCGCATTTTATTAACCCATCACAATATGTTAAATCCCACTCATATACTAATATTAACATTTAACTCTAACTATTTAATTCCCCTTATACATGTATCCTGTATTAAAATAATTCCCACATATATATTAATCCCAAACCCATATAATATAAACCCGTTTAACCACCCCCTTGGTGCAGTTAACAAACCCCACTACATACAACCCCGGTCCCACTGTATTAAAACCATGCTTTATACTTTTAACCTGCACTATATTCATTAATTAATTACGATTATTTCTAATTAATCCCCTGAGGCTCACTAATCTCCGCCCAATTGCCCTCCGTGCAGCTTCACCACGCGATAGTTGTTAGATATTTCACCCCTAGATCTGACAACATGCATCCATATCATGCAGACTCCCTCTCCATTGTTTACTAGTTCGACAACATGCGAGATTCGTGGTTTTTCTTAGGCCCTTTTTCACTGTGTGGTGACACTAGGTGAACTTGCGTGCTCTCGGGAAAAAAACCACCCGACTGCCAAAAGCAGTGCGATATGAAATAAAACCGCCTCCCGACGTAGGATGAAACTGCCCACTATTCACTTATAATCACCATGCCCAAAAGTTAATCACCTTCAGTTAAAATCTAAAAAAACCCTCCTTTTCACCCTTTTTACTATTATTCCATCCAAAACTTACCACTCTCTGAATTGTGAAAGTGAAAAGCCATTGCCAACCCAATTAAGCCTCATTACATTTCGGACACTTTGCACAGACTTCCCTGTATCCTGAAGCCATTAGCACCTCCTTGCCAACCTGTGATCTTATTAACAATTTTTGCATTTTGCAGGTAATTAACAAGCACCATGAGATTGGATAAACAATTTTGATACTAGTTCCAAAACACGTTTACTCCAAGATTCGCAAGGAAATGAATTCAAAAGGATTTATTCAAGAAGGAAAAGACAATTATTGCAGAGTAGAAGGAAACAATTTACACAGTAAATGTTAAAACAGAGATGAAATCATTTTCACTAGAACATAAAAAGATTCCTACAAACTACTCTCCAAGAAACATTTTGTATTATGCATGTGTCTTTTGGTAGAAATCATTTTTACTAAAAAAAAAGAAGCATGAAAGAGTAAGTAAGATTTACAGTAAAAGGTAAAAATGAAAGCAGGTAACAGAGCAGGCAGGTGAAATATTTACTATATTTAAAAGACAGAGGAAGAAGAAAGCGTGAGAGAAAACCAACATAAAAGAAACAAATAAATAACAACTATCAAGTAAAATAGGGACAATTTTCAGTCAGTTGAAAGGTGTCACTACCTTTTAACATCTAGATATTTTACTCCTAGAATAAATCCTAGTTAGTTGACAAGATATTTTGTAACAATTTTTGTATAAATACTTCGTAATTTGAAGTATTGGTGTGGGGTGTGGATTTCTGAATATTGTTATAGCTGACTGGTGTACTACCTAAGGGTTATTGTACCAATTTCTAGTTGACAGACAAGACAAGTTATAAAAAAACTTCTTTACAGGATTCATGTGTTGAGCTATCTCAGTGAAGTACAAATTTCATCTTGTTTATGTTGTTTTTCTAAGTGTTTCATAAACTTAAATGTTATCCAAATTTAAATGAACTAAACTGGAAATTTAACTCAGAACTTTTTAAGTACACGTTGTTTTTCACAGTTGATCATTTATATGTTTTCTTCTGATATCCGGATTTGAGAACCCTTAATTTCTCTCCCATTTTGTTTGACCTATTGCATTTCTCTTTATAATTTGGTTTAAGGAATCCTTAAATGCTCCTTGGTCCTGATTGGAAATCATTTCACCATCCAACCTTTGAGATCTGATATTACTCACTTATCTTGCCCTGTAACATTTGCTTTATGGTTTGTTGATGTTCTGTTTTCAAAACCTGATTAACTCCACAACTCAATGGAAAATAGACATTCATCTATTCATCTAAGTAAGTGATCCCATCACCGAAATTAAAATAAAATCCAAAGCACAATCATAACCAACCTAAAATCAAATAATTAAACAAAGTTAAATAAAAAATAGAGAGCCCTCTCTGAGAATTAGGAAGGCTAGATCCTAATATCCAAGGTAGGTTTGTCGTTACCTCGGTGATTTCTTTCTTTAACCTTGAGAAATTTTTGAGTGATAACATAGTGGTGACCATTCTAGGGAAGATAACATTTTCTTCAGAAATATTATACAATGATCAGATCTGATCTATGATGGTGGAAAGTGATCAGACACACAAAGGTTAAAATCATCCACCTGGTGACACCAGCTCCAAATCAATTTCACAATCAAGACTCCACTAGAAGAATGAACTTGAAAGAATATAATGAAAATATCAAGCTTGTAATTTGGATTACAGTCCAAGAAATTATGGTCTTTCTCGTCAAGAAGGTTTTTCAATGTATATTGTATTTTAGTGAAGATCTTAGATTAATTTTTTATTATTTTCCTTGGAAGATTGTAAATATAAATTCTCCTTATCAATTTGAGCAGCTTCCTTCTAAATCTTATGATGATCATTTTCCTATTGAGAAGCCTTAAACAATCAAAAGTACATATTCCTGTACCTTGTAAAGTTCCTGATAGATATAAGCCCCTTATGTTACCTGCTATACTCCATGATTTCCCTGATAACTATTACAAATATCTCCCCAATTTTGATGGAGAGAATGGTATCACTGCCCAAAAGCATATTCAAGGCTTTGAGAATTATCTGGACCTATTTGGGATTGATGAAGATGATGTTAGGATTATAATTTTTGCTCTTTCTTTGCAAAGTAGAGTAAGGACTTGGTTCAAGAATCTACCTATTGAAAGCATCTCAAATTTCCAATAGTTTGTCAATTTTTTTTTTGATAGATAGATAATCAAAGTCAATATTTTTGTGATCACAGGAGAATATAATCAGTTGAAAAGACAACCAAAGGAAACAATACAAAAATTTTCTGACAGATTTAATCAAATATGTTATTCAATTCCATCAAATATAAGACCTCCTCCTGATTCAACTCTCTTGCATTATCCAGAAATAGAATTTCAGCTAAGAGAAAGAAACCAAACAACTCTTGAAAAGTTGTAGAACATTGCGGTACATATAGAAGTTAATATGTAAATTACAAGAGAAAAGTTGAAAGCAGAAGTAGAGAACAACAACATTGCAGAGGTAAAACTCAACATTTTGGTAAGAAAAATAGAGGAAAGGATACAAAATATCACTATCCAAGATAAAATTTTTGTGCAAGATCACCATGACACATTTATTTCACAAAAAGAAGAGGTTGATAACCATGAACAAATTCTTGCTAATTCGAACTATCATAGACCAGAAAATGGATTTACAAATCAATATGTGGAAGAGGAATCTACTGACTTGGTGTGTATGTTTTATTACATTCCTCCTTTTAGTGATTTTCCTAAGTGTGATTAGTATGATGATAATTATGTTCTTCAAAATCAAGCTAGCTTTACAGAGCAATCAGAAACTAGTTTGGGGAATGAGGAAATTTAGTTTTAGCAAATTAAATGTAGCGATCAGCCCATACATATCAGATATGAGAATGAGGAAGAAACTGTAGAAAAATTGGAAATAAGTAAAGAATCTTTACCTCTTTGTTTTGCTCCATTTCAGTTCATCAGAGAAAACTTTAAAGTAATAAAAAATCTGCAGTCTTTATGTATTGATATTGACAACAAAGAAGACAATGAAAGTCTTAATCAGGATTCTTCGTTTTCACAATTACAGTTATATAATTTCCTTGAAACACCTAATCAAAGGACACAGGAAAGTTCTATACCACTATGTTTTGAATCATTTCAGTTTTTAAAGGAATGTGGTATAAAATCTCTAATGAAAAGGATGAGCAGATTCTAGAAATCTATGAAGTTCCATTCAAACCTATGAGCAATAAGTTGCAGCAATCCTTCCAAGTTTTTTATCATCCAATAACTGATATGTTGTATAAAGAATGCAATCAGAAGTTTTCTTCATTAACTAACTATGAGATTCAGGATCAAGATGATAAAGGTTTCATTAGTCAAAAAATTCAATCAATAGAAATATCATCACAAAGCTTGTCTAAAAATCTGCAGGGGGATAATGATAAAAATGAAATTTTAGTTTCATGGCATGGAGGCCATCCAGAACAATTGTACAGTTGCTTAAATCAGTTGAAAAATAGTGTATATACTTTGGAAGATCCTTTTGTAGAGTTTTTCGAGTCAATAGAGGAAATCAAGTATTTTCTTATCTTCTCATTTGTTGACAAGGTTATATTGGGTTGTAGAATCTCAGTTTTGATCACAAACAAGCACATGAAACAAAATACATCAATATTTATCATGTTTGAATGGTCGCATTGGTTGTTTCATTTTACCTAACCAGCAATCGGACAACTAATTAGAGTAAGTAGGTAGGATTTCAGCTTGAATAAATTCAGTTTTCAACAACAAGTTTATTTTAGATCAGATTTCAGTACAACATGTGTTGGATTTTATTTTGCAGAAAGGGATTTCAATTCAAGATTTTCAGTCACAGAGATTATATAACAAAGCATGTGCAAGCTTGGGATTGGCCCAATGGTTCAGGCCACTAGTACACGGTGTTCTTGACATCTCATAAGGAGACTCCATCCCCAAATGGAGTCACTGTTAGGGTCCAATAATAATATGATTCATAATTTTGAATTGGCTATGATTAGTCTTGTAATATTGTAAATACCTTGGATTTTCTGCAAATGTTTTCCATATTAAAGATTAAAAAATGTAAAGAGGGTATGTGCTAAAAGGATAATCAAAGGACAAAAAGAATAAGAAAACATCAAAAATGTTATAAAACATGAACCCAAAACAAAAATAGACCATGAAAGTGTACAGGTATAAGTGCCACTACTTTTTACTTTATTGTGCAAAATAATGGTTCTCTGCATCTTGTCACAAATGCCACAACCCGTGATAATCAAACTGTTTAATCTTGACTAGTTCATGCTCTAAATTTCATGTTTATAGATAGAGAATAAAGATCTGGCCAAATTGTTTAACCTTGGTAGATCAGTAGTTAGGTAGAGAAGTAAAAATGTGCTCATAAGCTTAATCTGAGCCATTAGAAGATATAAGGTTACTATTAAATAGTTTACTTTTCAAAAGAAAATGGAAAGAAAGGGTCTGCTAGTTTAAATGCACCCACTAAAGTGAAGAAAAAATGTTAGGGCAAGTAAAGGGTAAGTAGAAGAAAGGTTGCAGAAGTACAAAGTTGATTGGAGCATAAGCACATTTATCATGCTTAATATTATGTTTCAGTGTGTAGGAGCAGTTATGAAAGTGAAAGGATATCCACAAGCTAATTTAATTAACTTCCCCTCATTTCATTTTCACCCCCCACTACATATTTACTATTTTCCCTCATTTTCCCCTCATTTCTTATAAAAGTACCATTTTCCCTCCATTCTGACCCTTCCCCCTTGGTTTCACACATTTTCCTAGAAAATTACCCTCCAAAGGTCATTTCCCAACCCAAAACCCCTTTCCCCTAGTGTGAAACCCATTCCCCTTGAAAAATACCCTTTCCCCTCATTTTAACCTTGTTTCATTAATTTCAACCCTATTCCCTAGACATTTCCCTTTAAAAATCATTCCCCCCTTATTAATAAACTTTTTCCCTTGTAAACCCACTAAAACCCTTATCCTAAGTTTGAATAGTGTATCGGGCCCCATTCAAAAAACCCTCCTCGATACCATTTTAACTTATATCCCTAGTGTATTTATTCCCGGGTCCCACATTTTATTAACCCATCGCAATATGTTAAATCCCCTCATATACTAATATTAACATTTAACTCTAATTATTTAATTCCATTTATACATGTATCCCGTATTAAAATAATTCCTGCATATATATTAATCCCAAACCCATATAATATAAACCTGTTAAGCACACCCCCCTTGGTGTGGTTAACAAACCCCACTACATACAACCCCAGTCCCACTATATTAAACTCGCGCTTTATACATTTATCCCGCACTATATTCATTAGTTAATTACGGTTATTTGTAATTAATCCCTTGGGGCCCACTAATCTCTGCCTGATTGCCCTTCGTGCCACTTCACCATGTGATAGTCGTTAGATCTTTCACCCCCATATTTTACGATGCACATCCATACTGCGCAGACTCCCTTTCTATTATTTACCAAAACAAGAGAACGTGAGATTCGTAGTTTTTCTCGGACCCTTTTTGGTTGTGTGGCGGCACCAGGTCAACTCGCGTGCTCTCGGGAAAAAACCACCTGACTGCCAAAAGTAGTGTGATATGCAATAAAACCGCCTCCCTGCATAGGATGAAACCGCCCACTGTTCAGTTATAATCGTCGTGCCCAAAAGTTAACTACCTTCAGTTAAAAGCCAAAAATCCCTCCTTTTTACCCTTTTTACTATTATTCAGTCCACAACTTACCTCTGTTTGAATTGCGAAAGTCAAAAGCCATTGCCAACCTGATTAAGCCTCATTACATTTCGGACTCTTTCCACAAACTTCCCTGTTTCTTGAAGCCATTATCACCTCCCTTCCAGCAGGTAATTAACAAGCACTAGGAGATTGGATAAACAATTTTGATACTAGTTCCAAAACTTTTTTACTCCAATATTCGCAAGGAAATGAATTCAAAAGGCTTTATTCAAGAAGGAAAAGACAATTATCACAGAGCAGAAGGAAACAATTTACACAGTAAATGTTAAAGCAGAGATGAAATCATTTTCACCAGCACAGCAAAATATTCCTACAAACTACTCTCCAAGAATTTTTTTTTATTATACATGTGTCTTCTAGTAAAAATCATTTTTATTAAAGTCAAAGAAGCACGAAAGAGTGAGTAATATTTACAGTAAAAGCTAAAAATGAAAGTAGGTAATAGAGCAAGCAAGTGAAAGATTTACTACATTTAAAAGACAAAGGAAGAAGAAAGCATGAGAGACAAACTAGCATAAAAGAAATATATAGATAACAACTATCAAGTAGAATAGGGACAATTTTCAATCAGTTGAAAGTTGTCACTACCTTTTAGCATCCAGATATTTTACTCCTAGAATAAATCCTAGTCAGTTGACAGGATATTTTGTAATAATTTTTGTATATATACTTCATAATTCGAAGTATTGGTGTGGGGTGTGGACTTCTGAATATTTTTATAGCTGACTGATCCACTACCTAATGGTTATTGTACCAATTTCTAGTTGACAGACAGGACAATTTATAAAGAAATTTCTTTACATGATTCATGTGTTGCGCTATCCCAGTGAATTACAAATTTCATCTTGTTTATATTCTTTTTCTAAGTGTTTCATAAACTTAAATGTTATTCAAATTTGAATGAATTAAACTAGAAATTTATCTCAAAACTTGTTTAAGGACACTCTATTTTTCATAGTTGATCATTTATATGTTTTCTTCTGATATCTGGATTTGAGAACCCTTAATTGCTCTCCCATCTCGGTTGACCTCTTACATTTCTCTTCATAAACCAGTTTAAGTAATCCTTAACTATTCCTTGATCGCAATTGGAAATCATTTCACCATCCAGCCTTTGAGATCTGATTTTGCTCACCTATCTTTCCCTGTAACATTTTCTTTGTGGTTTGTTGTTGTTATGTTTTAAAAGCTTGATTGACTCCATAGCACAATGGAAAATAGACATTCATCTATTCATCTAAGTAAGTGATCCCACAACCCAAACTCAAATCAAAGTCGAAGCACAATCATAACTAGCCTAAAATCAAATAACTAAAAAAAGTTAAATAAAAAAGAGAGAGCTCTCTTTGAGAATTATGAGGGCTAGATCCTAATCTCCAAAGTAGGTTTGTGATTACCTCGCTGATTTCTTTCTTTAACCTTGAGAAACTTCTAAGTGATAACACAGACTAAGGGAATTGTTGTGGGACATTATGTATCACTATAAATGATAAAAGTTGACCCTAAAAAAATTGAGGCAATATAACATATTCCCGTTCCAAGGTCGCAAAAAGAGGTAAGACATTTTTTGGTACATGTAGGGTACTATAGGAGATTTATTGAAAAAATTTACTAAAATTGTAGCACCCATGTTTAAATTACTTATAAAGACGTTGATTTTTTATGGGATACTTAAAATCAAAGTACATTTTAGGAACTGAAAGAAAAATTGTCTATGGCTCCGGTGTTGAGAGGACCTAATTGGTCTTTCCCGTTTCACATTTGTACCGATGCATCAGATACTGCACTCGGATTTCTGTTGGGACAAAGGGAGAATCACTTTCCTTATGCTATTTACTTGGTTAGAAAAAATCTCTTAACTGTAGAGATAAATTACATAGTTACTAAAAAGGAATTACTAGCAATAGTCTATGCTATCAATAAATTTAGGCACTATATTACTGGTTACAATTTTTTTTTCATATTGATCACTCTGCTACTAGGTTCCTTATGAATAATCCCATTACTAGTGAAAGAATTACGAGATGGTTAGTTTTGTTACAGGAATTTAATATCAATGTGATTTACTATCCTGGACAAGATAGTTTGGCTGGAAATTTATTATCCTGAATGAAAATTGCTCAAAACATAACTTTAGTACCAGTTCCAGATGATTTTTTGGATGAGAATTTATTTATTGTCTCAAAACCTACTCCTTGGTTCACTGATGTGGCTAACTATCTGGTCTAAGGAAAGTTTCCACATAATCTTTCCACCACGGGAAAACATAATATTGTGTAGCGAAGTACTAATTATTCTTGGATAGAGGGAAACTTGTACCACACATGACTTGATTTAATCATGAGAAAATGTGTACGGGAAGATGAAATGTATGATGTCTTGAGAGATTTCCATAGTGAACCTTGTGGTGACCATTTTCCAGACAAGGGAACAAACTACAAGGTCCTACATGTGGGTTATTACTGGCCCACTCTTTTTAAATATTCCAAAAGGTTCGTTTTGAGTTGTGATTCCTGCCAAAGAATGGGGAGGTTGGTCCCAACTGATGAAATGCCTCTCCAAACTCAGATATCAATAGAGCCATTTGAAAAATGGGCATTGGATTTTGTGTGGCCCATTTCTCCCACGTCCAAAAAGAAGAGATAAATATTGGTTTGTAATGATTATGTGACTAAGTGGATGGAAACTAAGGCTTTTATATTCTTCCACCGGGAATTTTGTTGTCAATTTCCTTTTTGAGGACATCTTCACCCGGTTTGGGGTACCTAGAGAAATTGTCACCGATCAAGGGACACAATTTACATCCAAACTAGTGAGGGCTATTACTGAACAATATCATATCAAGCACTGGAATTCTACTCCATACCACCCTCAAGAAAGCAAACAGGTCAAATCCACCAACAAAGTCTCGGAGTCCATCCTCACCAACACAATTTAGATTCACCATGGCAATTAGGCTGAAAAAATACCCAACACATTATGGGCCTGCCCTATAACTTGGAGGAATGTGACAAGACATACTCCTTATGAGCTGGTATATGCGAAGTAGGTGCTGCTCCCCTTTGACTTTCAGGTAAAAACAATCTAGAAAACTACTCAATTACAAATGGATCTAAATGATGCCTAGAAGAAAAGGATACCTCAGTTGAATGAACTTGAAGCGATCAGACAAGATGCATTCCAAATAACCTTGTTAGTACAGGATCAGAGAGGTCGATGACATGATAAGTACATTAATAAAATGTATTTCAACCAGGAGAATGGGCATTGTTATATGATAATAAATTTAAACATTTTAAAGGGAAATTTGCAACTAGATGGTTGAGACCCTATGAAGTGGATTAAGTTTTCAATAATGGCTTAGTCAGGGTAAAAACCATTGATGATGATCAGACCACATTCATGGTAAATGGTCACATATTGAAAACCTCCCACCGATCGTTCTCTTGCCAATAATTTTTGTAGAATGTAGTGTGGGATACAGGAATGGAGTTGGTTCAAAAGGGGTACCCAACACCTATTGGCTGTTCAAATTGATTTTCTTATATATATATATATATATAACATTGGCCTGACTTTTTGTTTTTCTACACAGCTCATGTAGAATAAAGAGGAAATTCTTCAAGGGTAAGTTTATTCCTTTATCTTGACTTGACTTATTATTTATGAAAAATGACAATTTGGAGTTTCCTGTGAATGTTTCAGACTCCCGAAAATTGGATGTTTGAAGCAAGGACTGACCTGGGCTCATAAAATTAATGAGATGGTATTAGTTATGTATCAGTTGAGTACAAAATAATTCTTTTTCGGTATCAGTAGAATAAGTACAGAAAAGAAACCCATTTGGAGTCTACCTTCTTTTTTTTAGACTCTTTAAAAATGAATACCCTGAGCAGTGGCTAACTTAGGCTTGATAAATTAATGAGGTAGAAGTATCTAGGAATTTGGTGAGTAAAAAATTATTCTTTTCCAGGCTCAACAGAATAAGTACGAAAAAGAAAACCCCGTGGAGCCTTCTATTGTGCGTTTTAGAGTCTCTAAAAATGAAATACCCCAAGCAGTGATAATTCCAGGCCTGGTCAATATCCATGGAATGATAGCACAAAAATATTTTATAGCAACTGAATGTCAAATTTCTATAGCTAGTCTACATGAAATTTCAAAGAAAGGTTATGTTCATTTTTTAGTCTAGTCACAATGATCAATAAAAAGTTCATGGATTTTGTACTTAATTTAGTACTATGCTAAAACAGAATTGGGTACTGAATGATTTCTTACTAATTTATATAACAAGTTCAAAAAAAGTATACAAGGATCAACTTCAACCTACCAGCACCAAAATTAATGAAGATGGTAATTGCACGTTCTCTAAATTATTTATAATTATATGAACCAAATCATCATCTCAAATTCAAAAATGAAGATCATACTCAGCCAAAGATCAAGTTGTCATGGTCATCATTTTTCTCGAGTTCCTGAACATTAATTGGTAGTCAAATCAAGGTATGGGGTAAATTTTCATTTTCTTAGACTATATTAAAGGATATGAATGGTAGGCTAGTAACAATCTATATTTATTTATCGTAATGATTTACATATCTTCCCATATTCATGCTATCCTCTCCCCACTACCCTTTCCCTTCATTTCTACCTGTGTGGTACAAATGTCAAGTATCGATTCATCATTGCAATAGTCAATCCACACCACAATTCGAATTTCACAATTGTCGCTCAAAAATAAATTTAAATTTTTGTGAGCCCAATAGGAAAATCATCTATCTCATTGATAATTTTTAGCTGGAAGCTGACCTATGAGCCCTTGAATTCTCTTTTAGCCTCTAATATTTCTTTACCTTCGATATGGGGGCTGCCCATCATTAACCCACATTTTCTCAATTCTCCAAGAGCCCCAAATATGCTAAGTGTCAGGCATTGTTTGAAGAAAAAGGTTGGATGGGGTTTTTTCAGAAGTTCCAGGGTTACAACGATAAAGTGGTTATGGCCTTTGCACAGAGTTTTTATGGGGAAGTTACAAGGGTTGAGAGTCTGAAACTCAAAGTGACCAAAAAATCTATAAGCAAGGCAATTGGGTTGCCATTAACCGGTGAGAATTTTTTCAAAGGAGGGTCGCTTGAGCCAGATGACTGCACCAAATTCCTTAAGCCAACATACAAAACCATTAACTAGTCAAAAGGGGTCCTATAGAGATGCATGGAGGAAGAATGACACCCACTTATTATTGCATTAAAAATATTTGTTACTTGTGAAGGAAGGTATGTTGTTGTGTTTCTTTATCATATTCGATTGCTTTTGCATTTTTCAAATGGTTGAGAAGTAATTTTTTTTTTCTACATAAGTGTCTGTATAAGGTTACGAATGGGGTTCAATATGTTGTCAAAAACCCTAAGACCAATGTGTGCCATCACAATCTTATTAAAATATTGGTTGTCCATGAGTTAAGTAGACGAAAGAAATCCTAGGAAGAGTTTCTGGTGGAAATTTTTCCATGGGAGGAAACCCAAGTTAAAGGCCGACAAAGACTCATTAGTCCCTGGTCAAAGAAACTGAGCCTTGAAGTTGAAGCTCCACTCGACTCTAGTTCTAAACAAGGTCAGATCCCTGTAATAGCACCTGTGTCCACGAAGGAGGGGATTTGTTTGGTGAAATCCCAAAGAAGTCGGTGAACCCTAGTACATCTACAGAAAAAAGTAACCCTAGTGTTGAAGGGGAAGAAATGTAAAAAGATAAAGGTATAGAGAGATGAACCTATTCACAAGGAAGTAACAGTTGAAGAAGGCAAACCATGTAAATAGAAAAGGACTCAAGTGGAATTTATGGAATGGTTCATTGCACGAGTAGAGCAATATTCTGAGAGGGCTAATGTTGCCTCTAAGAAAAGAAAAAGCAAATTCTTCAAAGAAGAGTAGGGAGTGACATCAGTCCTCGTTACATGAGCATAGAAGAAGAAAGTGTGAGAAAATATGACCCTGTTACAAGGTCGACGCCAAACAAGAATCATGTCTAAACAACAACCACCCATTTCCAATACCTAAGACCAAGAGCCTACTATTATCCTATCTTCTGCAGAACAAGAGATGAAAATCCCTTCTCAGGCCAATGATCAAGCAAGGGGCCTTTCCCCCGAGGGATATGGTCCAATAAAATATTTTAATACCTTCTGAGTTGTTCACCACCACAAAATCTATCTGATAAGAATCTAGGTAAGAAGAAGCAAGTGCCTAAGTGTAAGAAGAGTCAAACACTGACAAGGTCATCTCATGGGGGAAGTAGTTCTTAGAAATAGACAACATTGGTTGTAAGCGCCTCGACTTGTGGTGAGGAGGATCTACAACTTCTAGTGGCTAAGTTACAGAAAAAAATACAAAGTTGAAGGATAAGGCTCACAAGTATAAGACACCATTTCTCTATGTGTGAACAATCAATGAAAAATATCGGAACACAAATCTATCCCTAGTCTCCAAGAATGATGCACTCATCCTGAGAAACAAGCACCTTGTTAGTTGGAAACTGAAACAACAGAGGCCCGCTAAGAATTTTAGTGCCCAAGAGTGAGTTTGATGATTTTGACATCCATTAATGAAAGGAAACCATGGTTTGGAGGTCTTAATAAGCACAACGGGAATTTGAATTATGGGATGACCTAATTTTTTATAACTAGCTACAGTTTGAGAGGGACCACTGCATGAGGGCATGCATTCCCATTGGCATGGTAGGTTGTTGCCTACTTTTGTATCCATTTTTCACAGTTTATTCCACTGTTTTTACTATCATTTTTCCTACTCTGCCCTTTTTGTACCCTAAAACCACTCCAAAGTAGCTAAAACCGCACTATTCTATAGTGGAGCTAAGATTTATTGCTAAGTACTATTTTTCATATTTCTTTAATTGGTTTGAGTAGATGATAAATGAACCTATAAATTTTGAGTTATTTATTTGATGCTTCTGCGATTTACGTTTTGTGTGTTGTCATCTTCCGGAATCATCGGATTCATATTTTTGGAATCGACATTTTGAACCATCCTTTGTGGTTCATCATCAGGATAGATCCATGAATGAATAAGACAAAACTCAATAGGGTTAATAAATAAAGGTGTGGACTAGGATGGGAATGAATGACAATCGACAAGTTCTGATGGAAGGAGAGTGAAACAATAGATAATGATTTAATTTTAATTTTAGTTTTTAATACCTAGTTTTCTTTAAAGGTTATTAATAAATTCTTGTTGTTTATTATTTAATGACTATAAAATATATTTAATTTTTCTATTAATTAATTTTCATTATTTTTTATTAGTTATAAATTAAATTTGAGTTTAATATTTAAATTAAATGCAATGTTTCGAATCAAATTAAAATATTTCATTATTTTATTAATTAATTTTCATTAGTTTTTAGGACTCGTAGACATTTGAAGTGTGTGGATAGGTCAGAAAACACTCCAACACATCACTCAACAGCACAACATGCAGTCATTTTTTGAACCACTAACCTATACTCATTTTTGTGCCTCATTCAATACTCTACTAAGGAGTAGGCAGCCAATAACCTTTGGCATCCCAAAATAGGCCTCCTCATTCTTAACACATAATAATTTTTATCGATGGTGTTGTAATTAGGTTAAGTTTGGTTGCAATCTCTATAAATCTATCCGAGAGATTTCACATGACTTAACTTAGTTCTAATTTTGTAATTTTACTTTTCTCAATCAATTAATTGTAACCATTTTCATCTACTAAACTCTCTAAAAAGCCTGATATTATGTATGTAAAAGTTACTCATGCATACATTTGTATAAGGAGATATACGCTCAGGCTCAACTGTATTGTGGCACAACTTTTTGATTATGTTTGGTTAAGATTGAACTCTTGGACTAATGTTTCATTGAAACTTTAATATAATTATTGTCTTGGCTTCGATTTTCATGTAATTGTTATGTATCGTAATTCATAAGATATTGAGTTAGCTTAATACTTACTCTAGGAAGTGGAAAGGGTCCATCAAGACTTGGTATCAAGTCCTATAACCATTGTAGTATGTAGGAGTGTGTTTTTCTTCAGTAACTAGACCTTTGTTTAATTTCCAAATCATTTTGTTAGATAGTTTTCAGAATTTTAGTACTTTATTCCGTACTTAAGATATTACTCTCTTTTCATAAATCTGGAAAAGAACAATGAGTATATTGTTTATGAGTCTTTTCGAGATGAGGTCATTTTTGTAAATTTCTCCTGTACATGATCAATTTTTCAATTATACTTTTACAGTCATGAATGGATAGAAAAGGGAACATTTCGATTTAAAGCAAATTCTCAAGAAAAGAAACTGTCGTGTTTCAAATTTGATCTCTTGTTTTAAACCGAGATATGTTTTCATTGTTTGTGTCTATATATGTATACCAATGACCCGAGGCTCTCGTAACATTGCGCTTTGTGTGGAATGTCTAGGACTAGTAGAGACAAAGTGTTATTTATATAGGTTGTGTGTTAACATATTAGGAATTGTATGGCATTCACAACATAGTCATTTCGATTTCATGTGTGGGATTTATTTGAGTTATAGTGTAATCATTGTTTGAATAGATCGCTGGCTATTTTCTCCTTTTTGTGGAAACTTTTGTACTTAGATTAAAGCTGCTTGAATTCATGTAGATTAGGCTTGAATTAGAAAGGTAATATTTTCCTTTTGAATTTAAACATGTTGAATTAAGAAATAGGGATTGGTTTGAGTTAACATTGAATTTACCTCGATTCATAGAACCCTAGGATTATTTTATGCAATTATTATGAATTAGGTTATTGTTAGAATGGTTTGAAAGCATTAGTGGTGATTGCTATCAGTTTCATTTCTGAATATAGTTATTGAGCTAAATAAGTTATAGTTAAAATAGAGTAGTGATTTCATTTTTGAATGAGATAGATTAGATTACAGTAAAATAGGTTTCTTCACTTTAGCTTTTCAGATTGTAATTATTAGATATATAGATTGAAAATTTCGTACTTAATTCCATACTATGTTGTTTATAACTTGAATGGGAATGCAGTGCAACTTGAAGTTTACGAACTCTGGCTGACAATTTAATTTAGGGAATCCAACGACATATAAAATCCCTAACAATATTTCTTCTTTGACGACCTCTCCAACTCACTCCCAGTTAAGTCCTCCTCATGAATACGTCTTACATTCTTCACGTCTTGCCACCAAATGTATGTTTTAACTTTGAGACAGAATGTAACTATTTTGGCTTTCATGTTCTCTGAACAATCATGCAACTTGAAGAAATTCCTCATACAAAACAACCATGCCTCTGCAACCTATGATTTCTTCATCTCTCCATCAAAATTAGGTGGCTTTTTTTTCTTAAACTCATATGACAAATATCCTCTCTTACTCCTCCAATAAAGATGATAATGATGATGGTGATAGTCCTTATCTAAACTAGAACTAGAATAGTTCCTGTGTCCATCCCCCTCCTACCAAGAGTGTCCAACAACCTGCCATCTCTCACTATGTCATCTCTATCTAACCCATGACCACTATGAGACATACTACCATATGCCCCATTAGTTATTTTATCCTATTCATGGCTAACCAAAAGTGGTCCTTGTCGTTGTAAATCTGACAAACTTTTAAGTATCACTGCATTTACCTTTACTTGTTTATCCTATGCTTGTATGATTCTGTCATTGTCTACCTTACAACTCCTTATTTTTTCCTTTAAGATTCTAAATGTGTCTACCTAATCAGAAGAGCGCCCAACATCATGCTACTCATCTAATCCACAGGAAGAGTCTCGGGAACTGTAGTCTACCATCTTGTTAGTCATATTTGATATTTATTCTTGCAAGTTATATCATGTAAGCTAAACCAAATCACAATAAAATAATGTACCTTAGTACAATTTGGGGAGCATCAATGTGATACATGTATAACATAATCATGGCAACATATAGAAACATAAAACATAAGCTACGCATAATTTTATCTAGAGTCCAGTCATCAATGCATGACCATGTCAACTACAAATACAATGACCTCATGCATGACAACAACCACCACATCATTGTACACATGACCACATGCGAACATTTACATGAATAAGCAATGCATAATCAACCACAAACTCATGATGACACACTTGACCACACCACCATCAACTTTCCATGGCAACGTGACTACAACCATGACTTATACCATACAAATGCAACAAAAACATGGTCATACAAAACAAGAAAAACACATGCAACTGACATGAATGCATTACCAAAACACAAGCCATCTAGTCTGAGGGGTGAACCATCCTCTGATACCACTCTGTAACACCCTCCTCCCACATCAACCCAAGTAACCAGCCAACATGGTAAACATGTTATGAGAAGTTACCATGATATGATTTTACCTCCTAAGTCATGTTTAGGAAGTTTAACCGACGGAAACACACCATACAGACCTTCAACATCTGCAATAGGGCTCCTAAGAACCATCCCAACCTTTCTAGTGACCAGTTCCTCGGTCCCATTGAGGTTTTAGACCACTTTACCCTCGAATGCTCCCATGATATGGGCCTGACAGCGTCAAGTGGGCTTTGGATGCTCTCATGAAGGGGCATGCCAATGTCTAGGGACTATTTTTCTCAGTGTTGTGCTAGAATTCTCGGGATTTGAGCCACTTTTTCAACCCTAGAGCCCAAGTCGCTACCCAGAATTGAGTGACACCTTCGGAAGAGAAAGATAACAGAGAAACAATGATGCAAATGCAAATGCTTGAACATTTCCTTAACTAGAACCCTACTGGCCATGACAGGAATTTCGTCAAACATATCACATAAATGTAATCTATAGGTGTAAATAAAATATCTAAGCATAGGGGTTTCATACTCAACTTCGAATCGTTAAGAAGCATCAATGGCTCAACACATTAGTGCATTTTCATCCATTAGGTCATAGATACATTATTCATCCATTTACAAGTAAAAAAATGATGAGAGCCATACATAGCTACTGTCATAAAACATATACATAACCATCATAATAACAATAGAAATATGAAGGAAATAATAGCCATATGATCCACAAATAAACCATTATAACATTGGTAGAAATAAAAACAAGAGATGGGACTAGCATGTTCCTCCCGATCATAGATTGGCTAAGTTGAATCCCTCTTAAGCCATTCACCCTCGTGCGATATTCCAAGCATGAATGTGGGATCTCATAAAACACATCAATCCCAAACCATCTATGGCTTCTATATGCCAACCGCCTCAAACCTTCAAACATTGATTCCACCTCACTGTCACACATCACAAAACCATCATCATATTAGTCTTTACCGAAGCCTTCTAGGGCTCCAGAGTGTTTTTTCTAAGCAAGGCTTCCAGGAATAGTAACTCAACCCACGATTGTCGTCAAGCTTCTAGAGAATTTATCCAACCAGAGCTTCGAGGACTAGTATCGCAACCCACCAAGGGCTTACACAACATTTCTCCAACCAAGGCTTCTAGGACTAGTAAATCAACCAAATATCTTACAGGGCTTCTAGAGAATTTTTCCATCCAGGGCTTCTAGAAACTAATAACTCAACCAAAGTTAAAGGAAACATGAGAAACAACAAGAAAAAACAAATAAATGAACCCACAACACCAGCAGTATCCAGGAAATGGCATGTCTATGAAAATCCACTATCAATCTAGGAAATCCTCCATGCTAATGACAAATCATGATCAATAAAGCACATGCATATGCCATGCATGTCAAAACTAGTAAGAAAAACATACATGCAACTCAGTACCTGCAAGCGAAATCCATTGTTGTTGTTGATCTCGATGTCCTCTTATGATTTCTTACTCTTCCTTTGCTTGCTTTCTCCAAAACTCCAAGTATGCCATGCTCCTCGAAGATTGCTCCAAGAAAACTCTAAGTGTCCAAGAATGAGAGAGAGAGAGAGAGAGAGAGAGAGAGAGAATAGAGAGAGAGCTCCAAAACTAAATTGACAAAAGTCCGTGAATTGATACTCATAGGCCATTTTATTAACGAGGCCTCTATTTTCTTCATTTTCCATTAATTTCCTTCATTTTCCTCCTCACATTCAACCTACGACCTTTCACCTCCCTTTTCTCCTAATTTCCATTATTTTTAAAAATAAATGTGCCAAAAATGACATTTTTCCTTTCCAAATCTATAGCCATGGCCTTTGCCAATTTCCTTAGGGACATTAACTGAAATGAACACCGACGCTAGGATGTCTTGCCCAACATTCAACTTGGAATAAGTGCCCCATCAACGTGGTTATTATTTTGTCTTTATTAACCTTTATTACATGGAATTTTTACTAGCATTGTTACATTAACCATGGTGTAATGTTAGATTGTGATGAAGATTGTCTCAATATGAAAATAAGCCATCGTAAACCACAATCAACCATGTTTGTTTTAGGACTTATAATATTTATCTAAGGGCTTATATACCTTGGGTTTATAATATTAATCCCTTCGATTTAATATTATTCCCTTAGGTTTATATTCTTTTGGATTTTTAGTACTAATCCCTTGGGTTTATAATATCAATCCCTTGGGTTTATTAATCTAAGCGTTCATATTCTTAGGGTATAATATTATTCATAGGGTTTATAATATTATTCTTTGGGCTTACAATCTTATTCACTCAAGGTCAGACGTCACAATGTGACAAACATTTTCTCAATATGAAAATAAGCAATGGTCCAATGTCACTTTGTGACAAATATTGTCTCAATATGAAAATTAAACATGGTAAACTATGTTTATTTTAAGGTTTATCATATTTATCTTAATATTGTGACAAATATTTTCTAAATATGAAAATCAACCATGGTCCAACGTCACATTGTGACAAAGATTGTCTCGATATAAAAATAAATATGCTTAACCATGGTCAACAACGGTCCAACATCGCATTGTGGGGAAGATTGTCCCATTATGAAAATAATCCATTGTCAATCATGGTCAACAATGGTCAATTTTAGGGTTTATACTATTTATTTTAGGGTTTATATACCTTGGGTTTAATATATTAATCCCTTGGATTTATAATACCTGGAGATTTTAGAATTATCCCTTCGGTTTATTATTCTATTGGGTTTATTAATATAAGGGTTCATATTCCTAGCCTATAATATTATTCATAAGGCTTATAATATTGATCCTTGGGTTTATAAATTATAAATAAAAAGAAATATTTATATTTTTTAATAGATAAGAATAAAAACTAATTAACAATAAAAATAAAACTAAAAATGAATAAATTAATTATTATTAATATTAATTAATTAATAATGATATAATTTTTTTCTTTTACCCAAAGGAACCCAATAGCCTACCTAACATGTAACTATTAGTAAACCTCTCGGGGTCTTTCACCTATCCTCCTCTTCGTAAATTGGGCCGCAAACAAGGGATTTGAACCTTGAATCTCTTAGTTTACATAGCTTTCACATTACTTCGATCACTAATTGAGTTGGCCCCCCTAGGACAATAATGATATTAAATTTAATTAACAATAAAATAATATTATTTATTAAAAATATTAAAAAAAAAATGAATAATCATAATAATAATATTAGTAACTAATTAGTAATAAGAATAATTATTTTAAAATAATTATAGTAATAATAAACTAATAAATTTTAATAATAATAATAATAATATTTATTATTATTATCATTATCATTATTATTACATCTATACTATTAATGTCTATAATTATTTTTCAACTAAATTTGCTAATGTGGTTGTGCTATTGTTATAAAATCATATCATCGTGCAATAATATTACGTGTGTAATACTATTCTAACCATTCATATCTCTTCTCTCATCCACAACATTCCAAACATATCCATTGTACAAATTTTCAATGATGTTAATTTGAATCATCACACTAATCATAAATTAGCGAAATATTCATAATTCTAATATGTTTGGAACCTCTCAAAATCTTGGAATCACATCAAAAAATTTATTTCCAAACGTCAACTATCATGTTTGGTATTTCAGGTAGATAATATCCACATGTATCTTGGTATTAAGTACATTTACTAGTAAAATATAAGATAATATCACCCACAAGGGAGAGGTAGTCGCACATTCCAATAAATGAAATGTCATCAAGAATGTTTTTCTTTAATCATTGTAAACCCCAAACTCACAATATTTCATGATGAATATATGTATTATATGCCACATTTTTTCCTAAATATTGCCAATGGGAATTACAGTACACAAAAGTAGAACAAAATCATCACAAAAATAGCAAGAGACAACACAAATAGGCAGAACACATTAAATAGAGATAAAACAATAATGGAGAAAAAAAATCACAGACTTCTATTATATTTTAGGCCTTTCCTTTCTTGCATTATAGGCTGAGGAGAATTACAAATATATAGATGAGGACAAAGCTCTATAATTCTGTTCATGTGTTTTTCATGACATACATAGTGATTTCTAGAAGTCAAGGTCGGTGGAGTTTGTTGGTGTCTGCATGGGCGATGTATTTCAAGAGGTCAGTGACATTCATCGTTGGCCTCTTCATCACGACTTCACATTTAACATACTCCCACTTGAAGCCGACTGAATAATCCTCAATCAAGTCACACAAAATCCTACCATGCCTCTACATAACTCATGTTTATTTCTTGGTAGAATCTTAGTGAGTATATCAACAGGGTCCCTATGTATATGGATATTTTCCAAGGATATAGGACCTTCTTACAACACATGCCGAATCCAATGGTACCTTAATTCAATTTTCTTCATTTTTTAGTGACATCCTGTCTTATTTTTCCAAGTGAATGGCACTTTGACTATCACGATATAACACATACTTGTCCTGCTTTATTCCTATCTCTCCTAGAAATCACTACATCCACAACATCTTTTTACAAGATTTTTTTGTAGCTATGTACTCTGCCTTTGTTGTAGAGAGATCTACTATTATTTTTAGTCTTCATACCCAAGCTATTGGTGCACCTATAAATGTATACAAATAACCTGTAGTAGATTTTATGGTGTCCATATCTCCAGTCATATCTGCATTTGTAAATCCTTCAAGCAGAGTCTCATTATCACCAAAATGAAAACAATAATGACTCGTACCCTTGAGATACCTCAAAATCCATTTTACTTCTTGCTAATGTTGTTTTACTGGATTAGCAAGGAACATGCTCACTCCTCCCATTGAATATGCAATGTATGGTCATGTGCATACCATGACATACATCAAGTTGCCAACTGCTGAAACATAAGGAATATTTCTCAATTCTTCCTTCTCCTTGTCATCATCAAGACATAACTCGGTATTCAGCTTGAAGTGGGCTACAATGGGCATACTAGCTGGCTTGGCATCCCTCATATTAAACTTGTGAAGCACCTTCGTTATATATTTCTCTTGTGACAACCACAACCTTTTGGTTTTCCTGTCATGCATAATCCTCATGCCCAATATTTGTTTTGCTATACCCAAATCCTTCATTGCATTTTTTTTTTTCACAAATATTTCTTCAACATATTGATCATATTCTCATCATACCCAACAATCAACATGTCATCCACAGAAAACAATAATATTATATGATTTCCTTTATCATACCTCTTGGTATAGACACAATGGTCAACTTCCAACCTATGAAAACCATGTTTCAACATGAATGAATCAAATTTCTTATACCATTTCTGAGGTACCTATTTCAACCCATAGAGGCTCTTCTTCAACTTGCAATCTAGGTCTCCCTTGCCTCTTTCTATGAAGCCTTCTGGTTGCTCCATATAAATTTCTTCCTTCAATTCACCATGAAAGAAAGTTGTTTTTACATATAATTATTCACGTTATAGGTCTAAAGTAGAAACAAGACTAAGAATGACTCTAATGGATGAAATTATTACAACAAGTGAGAAAATATTAGTGAAATCAATACCTTCTTTTCGTGAAAATCCCTTCGCCACCATCCTTGCTTTATACCTCTGCCTATTTTCATCACCTTCATGCTTAATCTTGTATACCCATTTGTTTTGTAGGGTCCTTATACCTTTTGGGCTCAAGTTCTAGTTTCCAACAAAGAATTCATTTCTTCCTCCATTGCTTTCTTCCATTCTTTACCATGCTTAACTTTACAAGCCTCTTGGATACAATCAAGCTCACCTTCATCAGTCAATAAAAATAGTTTGAAGGAGGATACCTTTGTTAAGGCTTGTGAGGCCTAGAAGATCTACGAACCATCTCTGGTGGTGAGTTATTAGGTTGAATCTCCTGTAAAGGTTCTTTTAAGATTCCTTCTTTTTGGTGTATATAATTTTCCATTTTTTTCCCTTCTCGTGCTTGAATTCCGTGTCCATTTTATTGCATTGGTGGGATTTTTTCATGTTGGTCTTGAAACATGTCAATAACTTTCTTGACCTCCAACTCAACTACAAAACTTTTAATCAGTTCTGACTCATTAAATATAACATCCCTACTTCTAATCCCTTTATGTTTGACTGGATCCCATAAACAATAACCAAATTCTTCATCCACATATCCCAGAAAAATGCATTTCATAGATTTATCATCTAGGTTAGTTCTATTTTCTTTGGGAATATGTACAATTGATTAACTTCCAAATTTTTTCAAGTGATAATAATTCAACTTCTTACAAGTCTAAACCTCTTCAAGAAAGCTACGATCCAAGGTTGTAATAGATATCGATTTATAAGACAATAAGTTGTCCTTACTGATTCTGCCCAAAAATGCTTCTCCAAACCAGAATTTGACAACATACTCCTCACTTTATCCATAATGGTGTGATTGATCCTTTCTACAACACCATTGTATTGAGGAGTACCACGCACAATATTCTCATGCCTTATGTCAAACTTATTATAGTATTCCTTGAAGGATTTTGAGTAATATTCTCCACCATTATATGTTCTTAGACACATGAGTATTTTTTTAGTCGCTCATTCAACAACAACATGGAATTTTTGAAATATTTAAAAAAATTCACTTTTACTTTTCATAGGGTAGGACCAAACCTTCTTGGATGCATCATCTATAAATGTTACAAAATACGATTCTCCTCCTAATTACCTAATGTTAACAGGCCCAAACACTTATGAGTGTATCAATTCTAAGAAATTTTTCTTTCTGTTATTTCCATCTATATGGAATGAAACTCTTCTTTGTCTACCATACATAAAATGCTCACAAAGATCAAGATTATAGAATTTCAAACCTTGAAGTAAATTTGTACCAACGATGATTTTTAATCCCTTCTCGCTCACGTGACCCAAGCACTTATGCGACATATATGTTGCATTTCCTTCTTTTGTAATAGCATCAAAATCTGATTTTCCAATCATCTCCTTCAATTTATATAATGTTCCTGTATTGGGTCCTCTGGCCATAAAAAATGATCCTTTGATAATTTTCTCGCTTCCTTTTCCAAATATTGTGTAATAACCTTCATCATCCATCCAACCCATCAAGATCAAACTCATTCACATTTCTCGTACATGCCTCACCTACTTCAACAATATATCTTGTCCATCCTTTATCTTGATATCAAAAACTCCCACTCCAAAAATGCTACAAAAATTAATTCTCCCCAAATGCACCCTACCATAATCACCAGGATTATATGCAACGAAATTATATTCGCATGCGGTTACATGGTGAGATGCCACAAAATCAAGGATCCAATCAAACCTAATGCTATATGTATATAATCATGCATCCTCTACTGAAAAAGTAAATAACACATCACCATACATGACTACAACAATAGTCTCATCTTCATTTGTGGTGGATCACTTGTGATTTGTACTAGTCGATTTTTTATCTTTTTTTCCTTTCATCAAGACTCGACACTCCTTCTTAATGTGCCCTCGTTTACCATAATGAAATAAAATGAGCCTCCCCTTCCTTCATTTTAATCGGCCTCTCGATCTTGATCGCCCTTGTTGGCCTCGATCAATTCTCCTACCATGATCAGCTAGAGCTAGAGCTTCTCCTCCTAGGATTTCTGCAATTAACTTGCATCGCACCTCCTCATTCATTAAAATGTTGTTGACATCATTAAATTTCAGGGTCCTTTCAGGTGCTGAAGTCCTCATAGCTAAAACTAAATTTTCCTAGCTATCTGGCATAGAAGATATTAACAAGATATCTATAATTTCATCGCCTAGGATGATTTTAATAAAGGTAAGATGACGAGTAATAATATTGAATTTAGTCATCTGATCAGCAACTAAATCACCCTCCTTCATCTTAAGATTATAAATTTTCTTCCTTAAGAACACTATGTTTGATGTCGTGTTCTTCTCATATAGATCATGAAGCTTCTTTCATAATCATTTCGTCGACTTTTCTTCAGACACATTGAAATACACATTCTTTGCTAGATAGTGGGGAATTGTAGAAATCACCTTTCTATCCATATTATTCCATTCTTCATCCGTCATCGATGAGGGTTTCTTTGTTATACCCTAAATTAGAAAATACTGATCTTCTAAAAATAATATATGCTCCATCTATGATTTCCATAGGGAAAAATTAGCCCCAATCAAATTATCGATGTTAGTTAATGTTGTTGTCTCCATTCTCAATCATATTCATGCCTCACAAAGAAATATTCCACTTACAAAATAATGCTTTAACTAACGCACCTTATGATCTTTTAAATAAAGAGCCAAGAATTGATCTCCTTTAAAAATTATTATTTTTCACATATAACAAACTAATGATGTCCTTCACCTTTTCTTAATTAATTAAAAATAAAAAGACCAAACTTAATATATTTTATGGTAAATATAAAACATATATAAAGATATATGCTCCACCATAATAAAAAAAACCACTGATTATGATAAAGAAAAACAACTATTTTGATAAATTTTCAACACAAAAACGGCTTATGACTTTACACCATCCCCACACGAGTAGGATTTATTATTGATTATGGAAGTGAATTATTCTTCTAAGTGTTGATTAGAGGAGTAATAGATGGCCACTCTAGCTCCCCTCTCTGTTAAGTAGAGGGTGATCTCCCTAACAAAATCCCCAAACACATCTATAACAATGGCTACTCACCAAAAATAAAACTAAGTTGAAAATTAAAGTGAACAACTGTGCACCAAATTAAAGTGAATATATTGGATTTAGATCACCTTATGAAAATAGTAAACTGTAGGATTTTTGTTAGGAATCCACTCGTCTCTACAATAGGAAACTGTCACAACAATCCTACCGTCCACGCCATCAACACCAATGTGGCACACCAACATTGGCACTCATCTCAGCTAGTTTCACATGATTTCTGGCACGATGTAGTGACTTTCCACACACACAGAGACTGCAAACACAAACTCACTCTGCTTCCAGCCTCACAAACCTTAGCTATGATACTCGTTTATGGGTATTAGAGTACACATTAGTAGAACAAAATCATCACAAAAAGAGAAGGAGACAACAAAAATAGGTAGAACACAATAAAGAGAGAGAAAACAATAATGGAGAAAATATATATATTATATTGCAAGCCTTGCCTTACTTGCATTGCAGGCTGAGGAAAATTACAAATATATAGATGAGGACTATTGGGCCGCCAAATTAACATCAATTTTCACTCCATTTTCACCTTTATCCTCATTTTGTCACCTCATTTCATCATATTATCATTACATAACCCTATATTTCCATTACCATATGAGTTTATATTTTCATTTTCCAAAGTTATTAATTTCATGTATTTAGAGTGAATTTATGATTAAAAGTTAGAGAAATAACATGTATTTGCTTATACCTAAAAGTGGCTTGAGTTTGATGACATGTGTAGATCATTTGGAAGTTTCCAAGGCACCCTTATGTGGCCTCCCAAGATCAAATTCGAATTTCAACTCAAGAGGTGGACCATATTCCAAGGAGAAAGATCATGGAGATTTTGATGTGTCATGGGATTTGTATCTAGTATTTAGGGATAAGTTGAGACAAGTATGGGTCTAGTAGATATTTAAGGGATCTACATTTATTGAGTAGATATCCCTAATTCATGTATAAATAAGAAGAGCATCCTTCAAAGGAAAGGGAGGAGGGAGAGAAAACAATTATCAGTTATTCATTAGCATTAGATTTATGTTCATTCAACATGAATAATACCACTTTCTCCAAATCATGAGTTATGAGTCTTGTTTGATTCTTAAGGTGTGATAGTTGTTCATGTGTGCTCATTGAGGAATGGAAGGATCCCCATACTGAGATAAGTACTCTTTGTTGTAAAGTAATGCTGTGAATATACTAATTTTAATTATGATGTTCATCTTATTTCTTTGTTGTAAATACTTGTAGATAATTTCAGTATGAATTCATGTTGTGGGCTTGTTTTGTTGTGTGAAGGTTGATCTCCTTTCAGTAGCTAGTTTTGATGTGAGAAGGACAACCAGGAACTCCTAAGTTAGGAGTCTCTTCTCCATGAGCTAGATTAAATTGAAATAAGATTTACTTTCTCATATGCTTTCCTAGATTACATTTATGTGAATATTGATTCCCTTTCAGTATATAGTTTTTATATGAGAAGGGCAATCAAGTCCTCCTAAGTTAGGAGACTCTTCTCCATGAGCTAAGAATTGAACTGAAAACAATATTTACTTGCTTTCATTTATATGATTTCTTTCTTGCTTTCTTAGGTGTTTGGTAATGTTATTATAGGAAGATTGTAGAAGGACAATCAGGACTCTTGAACAAGAGACTCTTCTCTATCTTCTAAAGTAAAATAATTCCATTGATCAAACATTTTTGATGCTTTCATAAAATAGATCTGATAGTTTAGATTTGTAATATGCATTTCCATTCTAAACAAATTTCCTACACCTTTTTCATCCGAGGTCCCATATATTTTGGTTTGCTTCTAAGTTTACGCTACCCCGGATTGATAAATTAAATGACAGGGATTTAGTAGACAACTAAATCGCCAAACATTTTGGTGCCGTTGCCAGGGAAGCAAACTTAGATGTAAGCTAGTTAAGAAGATTGTTTAAGAAGAATTTGTATTTAGGATCATTCAGGGTTAGTTGCATTTAAGAATTTTCATTTAGATTTATTCTCATATAGAAAAGATAGAAATAGAACGCAAATAAAAAACCCCCATTCACTAAAAAAAAAAACAAAAAAACACAATAAAAACAATGAGTATAAGTTTGGAACAACTCGCTCAGATCCTAGCAAGTGTTAGGATCTCCTCTTCTTGCGAAGAAGAGATCTTGACAGCCGCCAAAAGCTTAACTACTCCTCTAGAAGAAAACAATGAATTAACATTTGAAGAATCTTGTATATCTGACGATGAACAATTATTTGAACAGGAAATTGAGGAGGACGAAGAGAAGTTGCAGCATGATCTGAATCAGAGTGGAAATCACACTTATGAAAGCCTTATTGACAAGTGGTTTCGATGGTTTCAAACAAGTACGAGGTGAGATCGATTTTGTTTTTATTTCATTAGATCATACTCACAAAAACTAGATTCGATCATCCTTGTATATTTTCAATTTAAAATTGGGAATTTGAAAATGAATATATTTTTACTACTATTGTGTGAATGGTTACACTGGAAATTTAATTACACGTAATAGTTTGTAATCTTCAATTAGCATAGAGTAGGTAGGATCATATTTTATGTTTTGAATAAGTATGCTCTCCTCCTGCGTTTTCACACGATCTCGAGGATCAAAAAGTAGAATGTTTATAAATGTTTTCAGGGTAGCAATATACTTGTCTCCATTTGCTAAAAAAATCATCGTAGATCAATAAAAAATCTAGGTCTTTTTAGGGTTAGAATAAAATTTAAATTCTTTTTCAAAAATATTTTGATTTAAAAAAGAATTAGAATAAAATTCTTTTTCTTAAAGAATTTTTTTTATGATTTTAATAAAAAAAATTAGAATAAAATTCAAGTTAAAAAATAAAAAAAAAATTTAGGAATGAAATTCAATTCAATTTATTTTGTTACAACATAAAAAAAATTAAAAATAGATTTTTTTTTTTTAATTTTAGTTTAAAAAAAAACATAAATAAAACAAAACAATAAAAATCACATAAAAACAAAACCTAATTTAAAAATAAAAATATAAAATATAAAATAAAACAAACAATCGCTAAAACTCACCAATCTGATTAACATACAATTCCGTGGAGCGACCGTATGGGACTCCCTCAGGTTTTCCGTGTTTCGAAAGTGCTGATAATTCAAATATCATCCATGGCGAATTTTAGAGGATTGCTGGTCATTTTTTTTACCTGCAGCACTGCAACTGTTCATTGTGGAACCGGCCTACTGTGATTGGGAGGATGATTTCACGAGATTCGAAGAGACTTCGACTCAAAACCCGGAGGGGATCCCTGAGCTCTCAGCGAGCGAAGGTTAGCGAAGGTTAGAGGGTCCCTGAGCTTTCAGCGAGCGAAGGAAATGAGATTGTAGTATGTAGGACGACAGGTCAACGTGATTTCACTATGATCCAAGCCACTATCAATTTAATTCCAGCGAATAACCAGAAACCCGTTGCCATTTTTGATCAAGGGGCTGCTCCCGCAACCATGAGGCACCTGGAGTAGGAATCTCGTAGCAAAATAAATCACGCACTGTGAGATTGAAAAGGACAACGCTAACTCCTGGGATAAGCACATTCGAGCTCCAGCTCAGAAATTGACGTGTCTAGCTATCGTTTTCTGTCATAACCCATTCTCTTGCATAGACTCACCGAGTCAGAAGCCATGAGAAGAGTCACAACAATGGATCGATCCTATCCACGTTGCGTCTAAAGAAACATGGCCACATTGAGCATAGGTAATGGAGATCTTAGCGAAAAACCTAAACTGCTATCCCTAAAATCTTATCATTTCGATAGCGGTATTTCTAATAAGGGACATTCGCCATAAATTGTGTGCATTTGCTAAGTTTAGCAGGAAAGAACACTCCAAAATCAATGAGAAGAATCAGGTTTTACTTAGAAGATCGCGCTAATTCCTCATGCAAACTACTGGCAGCAGGCAAGATGGGCCAATTCAGTGCACTTCTCTTCTTGGTTTTCGCCTTTGGATTGATTATCTCAGCCTTAATGGAAAAAGCTCCCATTGTTGCAATGCCCAAGAAATAGCCGACTGACTCTCTCGAAGCATCTCCATCGGCTACTGGTGGCTAAATTTAGAAAATGACTACTGGCGATTTAGTTGTCTGCTGATAGCACTGTGGCGGCTAAGATTATTGTGGTCGACACGTCGATTGCCACAACACCTGTAGACCACAGAGGTTGAGGCCACGTATATAAACGCAACCGTCGTAGTTGTATATTTACATATTTTTGCTCTTGGGTGCAGGGAATTTGGTCAGACCTGCTCGCCATTTTGCTCTCATTTTCGAGTTGAAGATATTCTGTGCTAAAATTATTTCTGGAATATTCTGAAGTCTGATTGATTGTAGAGAGTTAAATTAAACAATTGATGTGGTTGTTGTTGGTTGCACTTCAGCGAGCATTCTGAGTTTTTTTTTATACTTTGCTAACACCATTTTAAATGGACGCCGTTGTCCCAGTGGATTTTCTTTTTGATAGAACTCGTGTTCATGGTCACATAGTGTTGCAATTTTGATGATGTCTCAAGAGAGTTTGTTATCGCAATCCTTTATGATGTTTGAATCGAGTTTTTCTTCACACTTGTGATGAGGTGTGAATATGATCGGTATGGTTAATGGTGTGCAATGGTAGTAGCCGGTGCATTTGTGACGATGTGTCATATAGAAAAGGGGTGAGTGGAGGTTGTCGTTGCACGGTGATGGCGTGTGACAAAGTGTTTTTCTCTGCTGATGCAGTTTAACGAATTTTTTTTTTCTTTCAAAAAAAAAAAATCAAAATAATTAAAAAATTGCAAATGGAAATTTCATAACAGCTAAAAACATTTTATGCTAACTTGTCCTGTTGGAGTTAGGAACTAGCGTGCAAAGGCAACAGGTAAATTTTATTTTGTTGCTAGCATTTATACTTGTATTTTATGTTCTTCAAAAAGCTCTCACAATTTTCATGCAAGATTTGTACTGAGCTTTGACAGGTGCGCGATGATCCAAGTCCATGTAGATGTGATCTCTCGAAATCACATTCATTATTGAAAGCTTGAAGGAGTTAATTACAAATGTCGTGACATTTGTGGCTACAGAGAAATCTTTTGCATCATGATATGTTACCCACACTTCTCCTTCAAAGCCTCATCAGTCATCCATGTTAAAGTCCATTGATTCATTGCCTTATCCATCATGACTTCATACATGTCTACTTTTTTGAGTCGCATACATTTTTGCCTACCTTCAATCCATCTTTTTGCCTCATGAATAAACCATCCATATCTCTACATTGCCTTGCATTCCTTGCCATAAAAACTGTTTGGCCATAACATTTTGCATCTATAGTCCTACCAATCATTTTGTATGAACTCGTGTTGATTGATGTGGGATTCCTTAAGGCCCACCTTTCAACAAGTCTTGACCCATCGACTTCAACACCTTATCTGGGACAAAGACTAGAGTCATTATTAGTACCTTGAGGCTTGCATGCCCTAATGCCAAGTCTTCCCGCCAATGAACAATGGGAATACATTAATGTCTCTTGTTTGTTGGATCATGCAAGTGGCTCGACATCAACTCATTTATTCGCACTTCGCAAGATGTAATTGGGTACCTTGGCACTCATTGACATTAATGGTGAGTTTTCCTCGCATTGGTTAACGACATTCATCAATGGTCGGTAATCCAATGACTTCTGTCCATGTTTGACATCGACACATTCATTCACATGGAAAGAATTGTGCCACGATATGGGACGAGATGAAGACTATATGATTCAGGAGCAGATTATTTTGGAATAGATTCAGTAGCCGTAATAAAGGATCCACATTCGCGACTTCATCCATCATATATGCAACCAAGACACAGATCACATTCTTGTATTCTTCATTCCATGATTCAACAGTAGAAGCTACACTTTTCTACATATACATAGTTTGGCCACTCAGGTAAGTAAAGGTATGTTCTTTTCTAGCTTTTTATCATACAATTCCTTTAATACTAAAATTATAATTTTTGGAAAATGTTTCACCATGTTCATATTCACATTCATACTCCATTATCACCTTCCATATGTCATATATGTCCTTTCTACACATATCATCCTAACCAACATACTTTTTCCAAACAACTACTATTGCATTATGATTCAAATGTTACATGTTTTGCAAATAATGATCAAAGAAAGAATGGTTGATTAAATGTTTTCAAAGTCTTTTGATGCAACACAAAAATAATGAAAGTATTGTTACACAAGAACCAATACTAAACAAATTTTTGTTGTCACACAAGAACCAACCAAAATAATATGTTGCAATCAAATGTTTTTAAGAGAGAAGACTTTGCAAAAAAAAGAAACAAAGTTGTCAAAAAGAAAATTATGTGAAGTTAAAAAATTTGATATCAGCCAAAGTTCATGTAAAAGCAAGACAATTCAAAAGATCAAATCATGATCAATGTAAGAGATTGCATGAGGACATGCAATAACTTAAGTTGGGAGGTATGTTGGGCCGCCAAATTAACATCAATTTTCACTCCATTTTCACCTTTATCCTCATTTTGTCACCTCATTTCATCATATTATCATTACATAACCCTATATTTCCATTACCATATGAGTTTATATTTTCATTTTCCAAAGTTATTAATTTCATGTATTTAGAGTGAATTTATGATTAAAAGTTAGAGAAATAACATGTATTTGCTTATACCTAAAAGTGGCTTGAGTTTGATGACATGTGTAGATCATTTGGAAGTTTCCAAGGAACCCTTATGTGGCCTCCCAAGATCAAATTCGAATTTCACCTCAAGAGGTGGACCATATTCCAAGGAGAAAGATCATGGAGATTTTGATGTGTCATGGGATTTGTATCTAGTATTTAGGGATAAGTTGAGACAAGTATGGGTCTAGTAGATATTTAAGGGATCTACATTTAATTAGTAGATATCCCTAATTCATGTATAAATAAGAAGAGCATCCTTCAAAGGAAAGGGAGGAGGGAGGGAAAACAATTATCAGTTATTCATTAACATTAGATTTATGTTCATTCAACATGAATAATACCACTTTCTCCAAATCATGAGTTATGAGTGTTGTTTGATTCTTAAGGTGTGATAGTTGCTCATGTGTGCTCATTGAGGAATGGAAGGATCCCCATATTGAGATAAGTACACTTTGTTGTAAAGTAATGTTGTGAATATACTAATTTTAATTATGATGTTCATCTTATTTCTTTGTTGTAAATACTTGTAGATAATTTCAGTATGAATTCATGTTGTGGCAATGTTTTGTTGTGTGAAGGTTGATCTCCTTTCAGTAGCTAGTTTTGATGTGAGAAGGACAACCAGGAACTCCTAAGTTAGGAGTCTCTTCTCCATGAGCTAGATTAAATTGAAATAAGATTTACTTTCTCATATGCTTTCCTAGATTAAATTTATGTGAATATTGATTCCCTTTCAGTATATAGTTTTTATGTGAGAAGGGCAATCAAGTCCTCCTAAGTTAGGAGACTCTTCTCCATGAGCTAAGAATTGAACTGAAAACAATATTTACTTGCTTTCATTTATATGCTTTCTTTCTTGCTTTCTTAGGTGTTTGGTAATGTTATTATAGGAAGATTGTAGAAGGACAATCAGGACTCTTGAACAAGAGACTCTTCTCTATCTTCTAAAGTAAAATAATTCCATTGATCAAACATTTTTTATGCTTTCATAAAATAGATCTGATAGTTTAGATTTGTAATATGCATTTCCATTCTAAACAAACTTCCTACACCTGTTTCATCTGAGGTCCCATATATTTTGGTTTGCTTCTAAGTTTACGATACCCCGATTGATAAATTAAATGACAGGGATTTAGCAGACAACTAAATCGCCCAACAAGGACATAGCTCTACAATTTTCTAATTGTGTTTTTCATGAGTTATATAGTGATTTCTAAAAGTCAAGGGTGGTGGAGTTGGTTGGTGTTGGTATAGGCCACGAATGTCAAGAGGTCAGCGATAGTCGGCATCGACGGCTTCATTATGGCTTCATATTTAACAACTCCCACTACTCCAAGTTTGTAATCTCACTCCAAGTAAAAGTTACAAACCGTAACACTTTTACACAAGAAACCACACTACAAAATACTATTACATCAAGCAAACTCCTCTAGAACATCTTACTAGAGGAATTTCCACAACACGTGAACTTTGGCAGCCCTCCTATCGAATCTATGATTTAAGACTATATTATACGATGACTATTAACTGATATTTTTTGTTATTTTCACACAATCTCAATCACCCACCATAGGATGTGTGCATGTTAATGTTGAATACACATGGGGAACAATAGAGATAGTGGGACTCCAGGGAGGATGACAACCAATATTTCTAATGCTACATAATATTTAATGCCCTTAAGAGTACTAGTACCTCAACATGAGGACCCATCAGGGCTCCGGTAATGTCCATTTCAACCAGGATGTTTTGTATTTATTTTTGTCATGATACATATAATGATAATATGCAAATGCATATGCTACCATGCATGATGCTTCTAATCCATGCCATATCACAACACGCCATGTTTTCAAATTAAGGTCAGGGCAATGAAAATTTTAAATATAGTGATATGTCTCAGTCAAGTTATCACATCTACCTTATCTTCTCAGGTAGATTCTTAAGCGGTGTCCATCTGAAATGGGTTAAGAACTGGCTCTTTTTAGTGCTTCACCACTAGGAAGTGAAAATAAAGGAGATGTCTTGTAAAATCACAATTGAAGACATATACCAAAAATATGGCACCCACAAAGGCTCGAGTGGTGTCGTCATTTCCGCCATCTAGGATTCAGAATCCAGATTTATGACTCAGTTGTTGTCATGCAAGTTAGTTCAAAAATGGAGAAAAGATGAATGCCTCAATCAATATTCACCTCTCGGGTCCAAATGAAAGCCATAATTTCTCGAGAGTTTATGGGTGGGTATTTTGTTGATTTTGTGATTGAATGGAATGCTTCTTTTAACCTTGAGACTCTCGAGTGGATTCACAGTCACAAGACTACAGTTCTTTTAGAGTTCTCTGTCATTTACGAGGCCATAATCAATGACTCATCAGAGGATGATTGAGAGAATTTGAAAGTATGAAACTTAATTGGGGATTATGTTTTAGGTCGTGGATGACATACTCGATGTTATGAAATTATCAGAAGTGTTGGGGAAGACTCTGGGAAATGATTTGATTAGTGATGAGGCCACTTATCCCAAATTGATGGGTTTGGAAAAATAAAAAAAATTTATGGTTGATTTATTGAATAGAGTGAAAGAAGGGTTATGTTATTTCGATCCAAAGAAGGCAACACCTTTGTTGGTTTTCACATATTACATTGCATTCAGACAGAAGTGAAGAGCCTACTCAAAGCATTTCTTGCATCGGAATGGTTAATCTTGGCCTGACAATGTAGGACGATAAATATCTGTAACTCTTAAAGTAAAACCAGAGTTAAACTTGTTAGGTAAAACTCAAAACTTCTTTCATATGGATTGAACTCATTTTATATAAGAATATGTGTTGTTAGTTTATATGCAATCATTTATATTCTTGTGCTTATATTTATATTTAACATTATATATGTCCTTTTTGGAGTCATATGGTATATATTTAATTAATATATGTTTCTTTAGGGTCATAACAACTATTAATTGTTGAGATTTATTCATCGTGCCTTTTTAATTTTTCTTTGCTTGTTGGTGTATATGCAGATTTTTCCATTGTTTTAGGAAGAGTATTATTTATAATTTATTTATCTATTTCATGTTTATTTTTGACAAGTTTATTTTTAGTAGAGGTTGTTATGTATAATGTGGGGTAGTGATATGGTATCATATCACAATAGCATGAATTTATCTATTAATATGATTCATTATATTATTTTCTTCTTTTAAAAAATGATAAACAAAATGTTATTTTTATAATTCACTTTATCCTTTTTTTCCCTATATTTTTATAGCCTTTATCTATTAGAATTCAGTCATAATTTTTAAGTTCGTATTTTTGGAGATTGGGGTTTCACTTGTGACTTCTTTTTACAAATATCACTCATTTTTGGTCGCTCCTATTCTTACTCAACAAGATTATATTTCTAACTCAATCTTTGTGCTAGATAACTAAAACCAAGGGAGAGTTTATTTCATATGCATGCATGGAGGAATCACACCTAGTACGCATAATGTCTTTCTCTTAAAGAGTGTTATAGATATTTACTCATGGAATTCATTGTAATGCAAGAAATCATATTGGTCTCTTGGCCTCATAATTTGAATTAGTGTGTTTTCCTAGATTTTCCTCTTTGGTCTATAGAGTGCTCTCTCATTTTCTTTTCCTTCTCTTTTGTCTCAAGCTTGCAATTGCTTCTTTTCTCAAATTATATCTTTTTGTACTTTTTGTTGGGTTGTGTTATATTCTTTCCACAAGTAGCCCATGTAGTTAACCGAGGGTTTGTTGCGCCAATTGCGTAGTGGGGGGAGCCACAAGCGGTTTGAGGGGTGCAGGTAACCCCACACTATGGGGTCGGGGGTAGTGCCTCGTAAAATTTTGGTTTTGGAACCTATGGTTTTCGGTCCATGGTTTTGGAAGCGATGGTTTTTGGTCCATGGTATTGGATGCTTCAACATGTATAAATATGTATTGTAACATTGAAAGGAACATAATGAAAAATAAAGTTGGTAGTCCCATTTTTGGGATCCAGGGGAAAATATCTGTGTATATGTGTTATGCTCTCGCATTGTTTATTTTCTGTGTTTTAGAATTTGTATGTAGGTAATTTATGTATAGGGTTAAAACCTACATTTGGTATCATAGATGTTTTGGCTTCAAGGGGATGTCTTTGTTGCTGAGGGGTTTTGCTCGGGCCTGTGGTAGACCTTGTTCAGTGGGAGATCTATGGGATCGATTCTGGTGGTGAAAGAAGATGGCGATCAGTGGAAAGATAGGGATCGAGAAATTTAATGGTCAGAGTTTTGAGTTGTGGAAAATAAAGATGGAGGATCTATTGGTGGATAAAGATCAGTGGATCATGGTGGATCTGGGTACTAAACCAACGGGAGTGTCCAATGAAGAATGGAAGAAGTTGGATCAGAAGGCAAAGAGCACAATACAATTGTGTGTCTCAGATTCAATATTACTGAATGTATCAGGGGAAGCTACGGCAAACGCTTTGTGGGAGAAGTTAGGGACTTTGTACCGATCTAAGTCTCTAGTGAATAAAATATTCCTGTGGAAAAAGATGTATAACCTAAGGATGAAAGATGGAGACTCGGTGAGAGAGCATCTGAATGTGTTTAATACTATGGTGAGTCAATTATCGTTTGTTGATATCAAAATTTTTGGTGAAGATAAGTGCATTAGTTTGTTGTGTTCTCTACCAGATTCGTGGGATGGTCTGGTTATTGTAATAGGTAGCAATGCAACTGCGTTGCAATTTGATGAAATAGTCTCATCCTTGCTAACGGAGGAGATGAGACCGAAAAATAAGGAGAGCAAGAATGGTGATGCCTTGTCTGTACGAGGATGGTCCCAAAACAAAAACAAAAATAAGTCATCGAGTGGGAGATTTAAATGTAGAGGGAGATCTTAATCTGGAGGAAAACTTGTAAAGGTGGTGTGCTGGAAATGTGGAAAGAAAGGGCACTACAAAAGGGATTGTAAATCTAAATCTCCTGATAAAGGAAAGGGATCTGATGATGCTCCTTCTACAGAGGCGAAAACCACCTCATATGGGGGATGTGTACTTGGCTTCTTCAAGTACACATGTAGATCATGAGGCATGGTTGATTGACTCAGGTGCATCCTTTCACTTCACTCCCCATAGAGAGTGGTTCTACGAGTATGAGAAATATGATGGTGGTGATGTATTCTTGGGGGATGACAGGAAGGCTAGAATAATTGGTAAAGTAAAGTTGAAGTTGCAAGGTGGAATGGTTAGAACACTTCTAGGTGTTTTGAATATTCCTGCATTAGCTAGAAATCTGATTTTTGTAAACAAGTTGGATGATGCAGGTGTAAAAACAATGTTCGAGAAGGATACCTGCAAGATGGTTTAGGGAGCACTGGTATTGATGCAGGGAGTTCATATTGGAACTTTGTACAAGCTGCAAGGTAGCACAATTGTTGATGGGTGCAAAAGTTCTGTGGTTCCTGAAAGTGGAATAGAAAACCTATTGGTCTCTAGAGAGAAGACCATGTTGTGGCATCAAAGGCTTGGACATATTGGAGAGAAGGGCCTTCGAATACTTCATGGTAAAGGTATGGTAGAAGGTATGAGTAATATCTCTCTGGATTTTGATTTCTGTGAAAATTGTGTATATGGGAAGCATAATCGGGTGAGTCTTCCCTCTGATAGTAAGAGGGTGGAACAGATATTAGAGCTTGTGCAGAGTGATGTGTTTGAACCTGTGAAGGATCCATTACTGGGTAAGTCTATGTACTATGTGTCATTCATAGATGACTTCTCAAGGAATACATGGATATATTTCCTTAAGAAGAAATCTGAAGTCTTTGATAGGTTTAAAGAATTCAAGGCTCTGGTGGAAAACCAGACAGAGAAGAAGATAAAGATTCTGAGGATAGATAACGGTGGAGTGTTTTGCAGTAAGGAATTTGAAGAATTATGTAAGAAGTGTAGTATAGCACTGCAGAAGACTACTCCATATACACCTCAACAAAACGGAGTTGCAGAAAGAATGAACAAGACGTTGATGGAAAGGGCAAGAAGCATGCTCAGTGGTGTTGGGTTAGGACAGGAATTCTGGGCAGAGGCGGTGGAGACAACATGTTACTTGGTGAACAGATCACCTTCATCAGCATTGGAGGATAAAACTCCACAAGAGGTATGGACTGGTAAGAAACCCTCTGTTTCACATCTGAGGGTATTTGGCTGTGATGCATATGTACGTGTTCCAAAGGAGAAATGAACCAAGTTTTATAGTAAATCCGAAAAGTGCATCTTTACTGTGTATAAGGATGGTTTAAAGGGTTATAAGCTTTAGAACCCATTAATAAGGAAGGTTGTGTACAACCGAGATGTGGTGTTCAGAGAGGTGAAAGATGTTATTAAACATTAAGTCCAACCAAAGGAACTTGAGAAGATAGAGTTTGAGCTAAAGGAGGAAGAATCAGACTCTACACCATAGGAGGAATCAGAAGGTGAAGAGCCACAAACTCTGGGTGTGAGAAGATCAGTTGGAGAAAGAAGGCATCCAGAAAGGTATAGTCCATCTGCTTTCTATTCAAATTTCACTTAATCTATTACCGATGATGATCCCGGAACTGTGAAAGAAGCAGTAGATTCAAAGGATGGAAAACTCTGGAAAGAGGCCATGGTTGATGAAATGGCATCTTTGGACAAAAATGAGGCTTGGGATCCGGTGGATCTGCCGGCTGGAAGGAAACCCATTGGCAGCAAATGGGTGTTCAAGAAGAAGACAAATGCAGAAGGAAAGGTGGAGAAATACAAAGCTTGGTGGGTAGCAAAAGGTTATTCCCAAGTACTGGGAATTGATTTTGGTGATATTTTTTTCTCGTGTTGCCAAGGTAACTTCTATTAGATCACCTTTATTTTTTGTTGCTGCTTTTGATTTTGAGGTAGAACAGATGGACGTGAAAACAACATTTCTTCAGGGCGATCTAGAAGAGGAGATCTACATGAAGCAACCTGAAGGCTTTGTGGTGAAGGGTAAGAAAGAACTGGTATGCAAGTTAAAGAAGTTTCTGTATGGGTTAAAAAAGTCACTAAGGATGTGGTATCAGAAATTTGATACATTTATATGGGGAATTGTCTTCACCAGAAGCAAAGAAGATCACTGTGTGTATTTTAAATTAATTGGTGACCATGTTATTTATCTGGTCTTGTATGTGGATGATATGTTGTTGGTTGGAAATGACAAAGAAATTATCCAGGATTTTAATACCCAATTGTCCTCCAAATTCGACATGAAAGATCTTGGTGTTACAAACTATATTTTGGGGATGGAAATTAAAAGAGTTTGGGAAAAGAGGAAGCTCTTGTTAAACCAGAGGAAGTATGTCGAGACAATATTGCAGAGGTTTAATATGAAGGATAGTAAACCGGTGAAGGTTCCTATTCCTGTCGGTGTAAAGTTATCTGCTAAACTGTGTCCCAAGACACAAGAAGAGGAAGAGGATATGTCTCGTGTTCGATATGAAAGTGCGGTCGGTAGCCTGATGTATGCGATGGTCTATACTAGACCAGACATTACACATGCAGTGAGAGTATTGAGTAGGTTTAAGCCAAAACCATGGAAGGAGCATTGGACAATAGTGAAGCGAGTTTTCAGGTATTTCCATGGCACTAGTGATTATGGTTTGTGCTACCAAAGAAGACCAGGATTGGACATAGTTTTGGATATCCGTGGCTTTGTTGATGTGGACTGGGCTGGAGATCTGGATCAGAGAAGATCTACAAGTGGGTATGTGTTTAACCTATTTGGAGGTGCTATCAGTTGGATGAGTAAGAAACAATCCGTAGTGGCATTATCAACTACAGAGGTTGAATACATGGCAGCTACTCATGCATGCAAGGAAGCAGTTTGGTTGCAGAGATTGTGTTCAAGTATGGGGTTAGTACAGGGAGCTATAAGGATAGACTGTGATAGTCAAAGTGCAATTTTCTTGGCAAAGAACCCTGCTTACCATTCAAATAATAAGCACATTGATGTTCAGTATCACTTTGTGAGGGATATGATAGAAGACAAAAAGATGTTGCTGGTAAAGGTGAACACTTTTAAGAACATTGCAGAAGCATTGACAAAATCTGTTAGCTCTGAGAAGTTCTCTTGGTGTGAGAAACAATGGGTGTTGCAGGGCTGGAAACTAACTAATCTCTCTTGTGGCCCCCTGTGGAAAGAAAACAACAAGTGGAAGAATGTTGGGTTGTGTTATGTTGTTTCCACGACTAGCCCACATAGTTAGCTGGGGGTTAGAAGGGAGGCGGAGCCCCCCCTTTGTTGTGTCGATTGCGTAGCGGGGGGAGCCACAAGGGGTTTGAGGGGTGCAGGTAACCCCACTCTATTGGGTCTGGGGCATCGCCCCAGAAAGTTTTAGTTTTGAAACCTATGTTAGGTTGGGTGGAACCACCTATGGTTTTGTGCATGATTTTCGCACATGTTTTTTGGACACGATGGTTTTCGTTCCATGGTATTGGATGCTTCAGCATGTATAAATATGTATTGTAACATTGAAAGGAACATAATGAAAAATCAAGCTGGTAGTCCTGGTTTTGGCATCCAGGGGAAATATCTGTGTATATGTGTTTTATGTGTTATGCTCTCACATTGTTTATTTTCTATGTTTGAGAATTCGTATGCAAGTAATTTCTGTATGGGGTTAAAACCTTCACTTTTGATTAAAATATAACATGGTATGAACCATTTTATAAGATATGAAATATTCAAAAACCTATCATGGTATCAAATCTTTAGAAATACCTACACATAGAATGTCATTTGTATTAGAGAAAGTAAATAGATTTTAAGAAAAACAAGAAAATTTTGGCAAATAAATGGGGAAGTTGGAATAAATTGTTAAAAATATAAAAAATTATGCCTGTTAACCTAATTTCAAAAATTGAGGCAAATTGGGTCTAATAACAGAATCAAGAAATAAAAAATGGCATAGTGCAAATAATTGGAAAAATAGGTTAATTATGTTAATTGGTGAAATTTTGTGTTATAATTCTACATCAGTAATTACGACAATTGAAGATATTAACTTTCATTATGAGATTATAATTGTGGATAACTAATTTTAGTTAGGAGTTTAAGAAAATTATGATTACTAAATTTAGGCTTCTGCAATCCATATCCAGTTTATTAGGAAGGGTTTTAGGTGAAAATCACATCATAATTCATTTGTCAAATGAATTATGATGTGATTTTCGGTGAAAACCCTTCTCAATAAAATTATGATTAGTTGATCCTTCTTGGGAAAGCAAGAAATTGGTAAAATGGCTTTAACTTTTTAACTAAAGTAACTAGGAAAAATTGGGATAATCAAGTCCATTTGTATCACATCTCTAGTAAAATAAGGAGAATGTCACACATTTTTTTCCTAAGTATGCATATATCATCTTCATCTACTAAGTTGTGTCGCTATCGTGTAGTGATTTTTTGGAAATTTACTATTGTACCTCAAATTACTAACCTATTTACATGTCATTACTTATCACATCTCATTGAAGGTTAATAAATTTGGTACTGAATGACCACCAGTCCATATTCCTTACACCTTCCATACTAATATTGTAATCTCAATGAAATATTGTATTTGACCCATTTACAAGCCAACAAGCCTCCCCCTCTATTCACATTTGTTACAAGAATATTTTTTTTTCTATATCTGAGGTTACATGACATTTTTATAACATTGTTATTTCTGTATAAACTTTAATCCTCCAAGAAATACTTGTTAATTCGTTTTGCGGCGTCGTGCTTGCTTGGTATAACCCTTAATTCTCTACACATCAACACAGATAGATACATTCTTTTCTTGTCACACCCACATACTCCGAATGAAAATCTGTGGACTCTCTTCTTGCCACATCTATGAATCTCATGTGAAACCAAGTGGTATTTGAACCACCTTCGATGGTGACGATGGCACTAGAGAATCAAGGGTTCAAATTTGATATTCAAACCCTACTCCTGCAAGTTGTTATTTAGGGTCTTTGCACCCAATTCTTCGCTGACTTTTTGGCTTGTAACTCTAAAATATTCACTTGACATCTCTACTAGTGCATGGCTCCGATAGGTTCTTAGGGAGTGAAGAACCATTCCCCATAACATCCCACATATATAACTATTTGGGATGGTTTCATGTTCATTTCCATAATGGGCATTAGTTACAAACTGGGTATTCTTCTTGAATCTTTTCATTCAAGTTCCTGTCAAGGGTTTCATCGTTTCAGGTTCTACCACCACCTTATTATGCTCATTCAACACTCAGGTATTTAGGTGATCCAACTCGTGCTTCACTTCTGTATTATATTTTTCTTCCATCAGCTGACATGTCGTGTCTGCATTTTTATTTCTACTACTTTCATGTGCTAATACAAGTCCTGTGGCTTTTGTTTCTTTTGTTTTCTTTTTCTCTAGAGTTTTTCGCAAACGAGATGGGGCTCTACCATTCGAGCTCTATGTTAGGGTCATGACAATCTTATCTTCATACATAAGGTCATTTAGAGTGCTTTTTGGCCCTGTATAATTTTACTCCTGTTATTGATCCGAATTTAAATAGGAACACAACAAATTACAGATATAACCATAAATACATAGATGCAACATAAATAACACTATATTTTGTTAATATCAAATAATGAAATATTCTTACAAATAGAATGGAAATGAGACTAGCTCGGGCGATGATAGCTTATCTCTAAGAAGATATGTGGTGGATACATACCTATGAACTGAGTTACAATGGGGCTCATGGGCCTTTTTATTATTAAAAATTAGATAAAACCATAAACAACCAAAACCTTAACCCCAGGAGATGTAACACCAAGAGTTTATGGGCCCCATTGTGGTTAGTTGGGAAACCAACTTCCTTGGATCGTAACTTGTTCATATTACCTCCATCTGACACGCATGATACCTCGTTGGAAATATCTCTTCGAGGAATACAATAGAAAATGCAATTTCCAGCAATATTTCCAAAAAACGTCCTTTAGGGCCTCAAAACGGCTCCGGAAGTTCAGGACCCGAAAAACTGCCAAAAATAGTAAATTATGCTACAATTAAAGAAAATGAAAAACTAAAAGAAATAATTGTGGGGTTCCACGTGGAATAGGTGGATGGCCACCAATATCCACCTAGATCATTCCTCCCTCGTTAGTAAGCAATGGTCTCCATTGCATTGAGTTCCTCCATGAGATGAAGAAACCTCTGTTGGACTTGTTCCCTAGTGAGAAATTTTCCCTGGTGCAGGAGTTGGCCAACTTTGATGACTTGATACAGTTGGATCTTCTAGTGGCGAGTGTTCTTCATCTGCGTGTCCATGATCTAGTTAGTTTCATCTTTTTCCATGTAGTCTAGATTTAACTCTGTTGGTGTGAGTTTTTCTGCAATGCGAGATGTGTCCAGTAATGGTGGAAAGTATGGCTAAAGGCGATCCATATTGAACATTGGGTGCAAGCCAAGGAATGGGGGAATGTTGAACTCAAAATAATTATCTAACACAGCCATGGTGATGGTGTATGACCCATATCTAAGTGGGACAATCTTGCAGTGGTGCCCAGTGAGGTGCTCTTTTTGTGAATGTCACCAAACTTTGGCGCCCACTTGGAACTTGTGTGGCACCCGATGTTGATCATGTCACTGCTATACTTAGCATTGGCTTTGTCGAATATGTCATGGACCTGTTGGCAGATGTGTTGAATTTTCTCAATGAAGCTATTTGCCTTGTTGACTTCAGACTAGACATGAGCCAAATCTCCTTGAGTCGCTACAAATGGTATGGCCACATAAATGGGTCATAGTGACTAGAATCCCAAGCCCACCTGAAAAGGGCTATGGCCAGTCGAGTTGTGGAGATCCTAGTTGTAGTTTTGATGGACATAGGGTAGGCTCTCATCCTATGTGTGTGGATGCTTTGAGTTGTACATAAATAGAATGTGTAGGATTATCCTGTTGATGACCTCCGTTTGGCCATAAATTTGGGGATGGAAAGCTATGGACTTAGTGAGCTTGGTGTCTGGCATCGAGCAAAGACTAGACCAAAATGTACTGAGGAACCCACTGTCCAGATCTGAGATGATAGACTATGCGATCCAAAAGTGTACCCACACTTGTTCAAAGAAGAGTTTAGCAGTGGCTTCTGGTGTGATACTCTTCTTGTAAACCACCATACTGGTCATCTTCGAGAATATGTCGACAACCATAAAAACACAATCATTTCCATGCTTAGTAGAAGGAAGGCTTGACATGTAATCCATGGAGATGTATTCCCAAGGTTGACTAGGGGTAGGCAACAGAGTATAGAGACCTTGCTTCTTGATGGTTAGTTTGGAACTGGCACCATATGTGTAGGATCTGATGTGGTTCCTGACATCCTGTTGAAGATTCAACTAATAGAAATACATATGCAGTACTGCCACCATTTTCTCAACCCCAAAATGACAAGTGGGCCGACTGTAGTGCGCTTCCCAAATCATCTTCTCACGCTCACTTGAAGGAATGTAAAGGTGTCCAAAGTGGCATAACACAACATCCTGGAGGAGAAAATCTGGAACTTGTTTACCCTCCAAGAGCGTATGGTATGTGTGGCTGAATTCTGTGTCGCTTTTGTAGAGAAGTGGCCAATTAAAAGCTCGTGCCCACGACAGTTGAGCACGATGGTTAATGCCATGATCAGTGGTTCGCTGAGACAGTCAGCAACATTATTTGTGATGCTCTTCTTGTACTTGATATTCAAATGGAACTGTTGTGGGTATGTGGACCACTTCTGATGGCGATCATTCTACAACTTCCCTTATGTCTGTATGAACTGCAGGGGTCAGTGGTTTATGTGGATGACCATTTCCTTCTGCAAACTGTATTGCTTCCATTAACGGTAGGCCTTCACAATGGAATACATCTCTTTGTCATAAGTGAGATACTTCCGGACTGTGTTTGAAAGTGTCTCACTCTGATATTCTACTGGATGCCCCTATTGGGTAAGGACTTCCACAATAACATATTTAGAGGCACCTGTCTCAATCTCAAATGATTGTTGCAAGTCTGGTAATGTGAGGGTTGTTGTAGAGCAGAGGTGATGTTTAAACTCTGAGAATAAATTCTATTGAGATTCAGACCAAATAATTTTTGTTTCACTCCTTCTTTGTTGACTGGACTCAAGGGCCAAGTGATATGAGAGAACCCCAACACGAACCTGCGGTAGAAATTGGCAAGACCTAGAAAGTTGTAGAGCTCTGTCAGAGTGGTTGGGATCGGCCAATCATGAATGACTTGGACCTTTGCTAGATCCACATGCACCCCCCGTTCATCAATAATTTATCCTAGATAATGAACTTGAGTCATGCCAAAAGTGCATTTCTCCAAAAATTAGCTCACAACTTGTGTTGCCGTAGTGTTTGGAGAACCTGTGGGATGTTGTGGAGGTGCTCTTACCAACTCTGGTTGAATATCAAGACGTCATCCAAGTATACCACTAAAAATGAGTTGATGAATGGCCACAAGATGTCATCCATAAGCCTCATGAAGTTTGCAGGAGAATTTGTCAGCCCAAAAGGCATGACCAACCATTCGAAAAGGCCCTCCTTGGCATTGAAGGTAGTATTCAACACATTGGAGGGTTCGATTGGTACCTGGTGATATCTGGACTTCAAGTCGATGTTGTTGAAATATTTTTCCCCTTGAGTTTGTCTAGAAAGTCATCAATCCCCGGGATCAGGTACCTATTCTGGACAGTGATCTTGTTGAGCACTTGATTGTCAATATAGAGTCTCCATGTTCCATCCTTCTTCTGTACCAACATGATTGGGCTCCCACAGGGTGATGAACTCGGCTGAATGTGACCAATATGAAATAGCTCCCGAATTTTCCTCTTCATTTCAACATTCTCCAGAATGGAGCACCAATAGATTGGTCTATTCGATAACGATACAACTATGGTTAGATTGATGGAGTGTTTGACTTGACAGTGTAGGGGCACCCCTGTGGGGGAGGTGAAGATGTCCTCATACTCCTCCATGACCTTATCCATCTATTGTTTTCATGCGAAGGGGCCCAGTCTAAAGGTCATGGCCACCATCTTCCTCGTTCCTTGAGGGCGTATCATCAGTAAAACAAATTTCCCAGTTTTTGAAATGATCTTGCTGAATTGCTTTTCACTAACCAGAGAGATGGAGGTAGGTGGTGCTACCTCTGGTATCCTATACGATTTATTTCCTAATGTAACAATAATAGTGTGATGCCTCGACTCATACACAACATGTCGCTTCCACAAGTATGGTTGACCTAATAATACATCACAAACATCAAGGGGAGAAACGTCACATAATACCTCATCTGTGAAGAGCTTGATGCTGCATGGAAGTCAACATTGTTGGTTGACACGCGGATCCTATCCTTGGTAAAGCCACTGGATGGTGTACGGTTGTGGGTGTGCTATGGTCAGTAAGCCCAATCGCTTCATGTCCTTTGATACAATGAGGTTCTTTTGGCTCTCGTTGCTGACAATGAATTGTAGCAAGGAACCTTTTACCCACATGTGGGTGTGGAAGTGATGCTCCTCCTCCTCTAGATCTTTGGATTCCTCCTTTTGGATATTTTTTGTGGCAAAGGTGGCGTTGGGCTCCACATCAATAATCTGCTTCCCTTTTTCATTCCCCTTGTCTGGTTCTGAGTTAAAGTCAAAACATGCATTTGATTATGAAGCCTTCATTTCAACCATTAGTGACTGCTTGGCTCGACACTCACTTGTGTTGTCGATGGAGCTCTTACAGAACTCATACCACTTTCTCCCATCCTTCTTTGGCTTCACAGTGTTATCCTTTGCTTGTGGCCTTGGCAGGTTGTCATGGGCCATCCCACCTTAGCTTTGTCCTTTGTTCTATTGTTTGGGGACACCTTTCCCTTGCTTCAGATTTGCAAATCCAAAGTCTCTCTTCTTCTGTTTAAACTTTAGCTCAATCTTGATGGCGTATCGGTACATCGTGCCAAGTGAGGAGATGTCCAAGAACTCCATCTCGTTCTAGATTTATCTATCTAGGTAGCCACAGTACTTGAGTACAAAATGTTTCTTAGAATCCTTGATACCTAACTTCATACGAAGGGTATGAAAAACATTGGTAAACTTTGGCACATATTTGTCCCTCCCCTACCGTAGCGTAGTCCACTTTATGTATTTGTCCTCATAGCTCCCAACAGGCTATTACTACTCCTTGATGGCATCCCGGAATGAACTCCAAGTAGGAGTGGCTGAAAACAGTCAGGTTATACTTTCATCCTTCCACTCATAATAGGTTTCCCACCAGTCCTTGACGTGCAAAAGTAATTTTTTCTCAGCTAAAAAAATAATGAACAAAAAAATATCCTTCTAGTAGATTCAACCATTTATCTACTGCGTCTGCATCTATTTGGCACTCAAAAATGTGAATTTCAAAGTTTACATGTACCTTAAAAGGTGTGCAGCCTCCAGAGTGGTTGTTGGATGTGGATGTGCCACCGATGGGAAACCGTTGAAGGATCTGGGAAAAGTTATTCATCATCGCATTCCTTTATTTCTCAAGGGCCTCCTTAAGTAATATTTCTATAAGATCTTCTACTCCCTCTTCTTTCTTTTCTTCCCCCATGGGAGGTCGTCGAGATTTCCGAGTTTGATCTTGCAAAGGTTTGACCAGTTCGAGCCCTAACTCCTTATATCTCGGCCTCATTGGGGACATGCAAAGAAAAACAGAGAAAGAGTAGACCACTCTGATACCACTAATCAAAATTTAAACAAGAATCCAACAAATTACAGATATAGCCATAAATACAGAGATGCAGTAGAAATAACACTATCTTTCATTAATATCAAATTATTAAATATGCTTACAAACAGAATGGAAATGAGACTAGCTCGGGCTATGGTAGCTTATCTCTAAGAAGATATATGGTGGCTACATCCCTATGAATTGAGTTACAATGAGTCTCAAGGGCCTTTTTATTATTGAACAATAAGAGAAAACTCCAAACAACTAAAACTCTAACCCAAGGAGATGTAACACCAAGATTTTATGGGCCCCGTTGGGGTTAGTTGGGCACCCAACATCCCAAGGTCGTAACTTGGTGATATTATCTCTGTTTGACACACATGTAACTCGTTGGAAATATCTCTCCCAGGAACACAACCAAAGACATGATTTCTAGGAATATTGCCAAAAAACATCGTTTAGGCCTGAAAACAGCTCTAGAAATTCAGGACCCAAAAAACTACCAAAAATAGTAAGTTGTGCTACAATTCAGGAAACTAAAAAACTAAAAGAAACAATTGTGGGGGTCCACATGGAATAGGTGGGTGGCCACCAATATCCAAATGGATTAGTTATACCTTAGATTGCACCCCAATCTAACCCTTCCTGTCACGTATAAGTCAAGGGAAAATGGTTCTAGTTTACGACTTCATGACTTCCACATGTAGCATAATCTAAATTCCATCCTCTGTACTAATTGTTTTTACGAATAAACAATACTCTGATTTGGTTTCCTACTGATTCTCCTTTTCTCCTTTCCACTATTCAACAGGTAATATCTTGAGCTAGACTCCTCTATAATCTTGGTTTAGAAATGGCGTTTTATGCACAGGTTACTCATGCACCTCTTCTCTAAATTTCTAGTTACAGGTCGATTGGGTTTCTATTTTTGGACCTTGAAATTGTTTCGAGTCAGGCTAGTTAAGTTTGAATTTAAGGATTTTTCCATTTACCCCCCACCCTTTCCCTTTTGGGAATCTAAACCCCTAGAGTGAAAGAACTACCAATTTGGGATTTTCCCTTCCAGGGATATAAATTTTGGTTTTTGAATAATTGAGCTATCAATTTTATTGTCAATGTATTTTAATTCATGCAGCTACACACTGTTAGGGTCTAACAAAAGTCTAATTTATGTAATTAGTACCTTTGTCATAACAATTTGCTTTGTTGTTACTAGGGTTCCCCTGTAATGTTTTAAGCTTATCAGAAGGTACTCTTTTTCTTCTTTCCAGCAATTTGGCCATGTTGTGAAAATCTTAATTGCATTGATGGAATCCTTATGTTAAATATTCAATATGGCCCGAATGGTCTTAGTTTAATGTTTAAGTGTTCCAGTTTACCTCTGCATATTCAGATGTCTCCATGTGATTGGAGACTATAATGAATTCTTGGTTGTGTTTCCATAAAATTAATAAGATGGATGGTGCATTGTCGTGAATAATTTTTGTAAATCATGCCTTTAGCCATCTAATTCTATGCTTAGTACTTTACTTCAATTTTTCATAATAGAGTCATCAATATGTGTAATTTCCCCAGCTACTTCCCTCCATGAGAGTCAGAGTTTTTCTTATGAACTTATGTTTCTCAGCAACTGATGATGATGGCTCTAAGCCCTATAATTTTTTATTTATTGATTGGCACGTGGTAAGGTGTGCAATTTTTTGCATAATATATAGACCATAATCTTTGATTTTATTCTTGCAATAGTCTTGGTTTGGCTGATCTGTGTTTCATTTGCAATAGGAAAAGAAGTATTTATCATGGCGTAATGATATAACATAATGGTTTAACATACAAATTGTTTACCGGTTTCCTTACCAGAAGTCCTCAATCCTTTTCTCTTTTCCTTCTATATACATAGCTCATATTGTGACTATCAGGTATACTTGATGCACAACCCATGAAGGAATAGTTCTATCCAATATTGTTGTAAAAGACATCGAAGTTAATTTTACTTGATTCATACTAGTGCACGTAATGTAACTCTGTGACTAATTTCCCCAAAATATTCACCCTTTCGACGATTAAAGAAATATCATTCAGTTGGCTAAGCACATTATTTTCCTTTCTCCCTTTTTTTAACAATTTACACAATCGACCATGAATTTTCTTGTATTGAGCAATTATTACTTATTATTTTCCATAGACACATCCAGTACCCCACTAATTAAAAGGGAAGTGATATTCCTACCTTTTCGCACTTAACCCTTGAGTGTTTACAATTAACTTTAAATCTATTCTCCCTTAAATTCATTAGAATTTTCTATTGGCAAAGTTGCACATCGAACAATCACTTTCCATCATTTAATATAGCTAGTCATGTAGAAATAATATAAATAATTTAGCATGTCTATGAATTGAACCCTTAAAGAAAGACGAAAACTTCATACTATTTCTATTCAACACTCCTATGTTTTCTAAGGAGAACTAGCTATTGGGAATATAACTTGGTCCTAACATTAAAATCCATCGAGTCCTAATTATTTTTTCATGATGGATTCCATACTTTCTAGGTATACTATCATACTTGTGTTAGAAAATTATATATTATAGAGCAATGGAACACATAGAATATATTGCAGAAATATAAACACAGAGAACACATAAAACATGAGAGACATAGATATACGTGGTTCACCCAATTTAGTCTACATCCAAGGGAAGCAACCAATCCTTCCTTTTATATCATCTAGCAAACTGAAGAGATACAACCTACAGCATATCCACTATAATTCCCTCTTCGCTCTAACACAAGCTCCTTTCTCTTTCTCACTCAGAATACAGATCTATGTAGACACAATACAATTCCCTCATATATAGCGAGGGGTTTCCTTCTAGCGAAAAAAGCCCTAAATTAAACATAACTTCTACCATTAGATCTCCGCCTAATGAATGACCCAAATTGAATATGAAATTACAACATTTTACAAGGAAATTTTACATCTATTTTTAGCTTCCGGGGTGCTGCCCCCGATCCCCTGCCAAGGGAGGGCTCCCAAAGAGTGAAAACACCCCCATGGACCCCCTTGGAGCAAAAATATTACGAGTAGTGTTGTCTCCATATTACGAACTGGGGTATAATGTGGCGATACCTCTAAATAAAGAGGATAATCATGCTCCACACCCAACAATCTCCCACTTGGAGACTAATTATAGCAACTCCACCACTGCTTCATTTTCTTGACAATGACTCCACTTTGGACCTGGTTGTTTCTCATATTATTCATCACACTTGAAGACCAATTGAAACTGAGTATAATCTCAGTTTCTCCCTAGTTACAACTTTTGTTAACATATCTACAGGATTCTAGCTAGTGTGTATCCATTCCAGCTTCAACTGTTCATCTTCCAACACTGACCATATGAAATGCTACTTGAGCATATGTTTAGTCTTGTAATGAAATGTAGAGTTCTTTGCAAGATGTATGGCACTTTGGCTGTCACTATATAACCTGCCCAACTCCTTCTTCTTACCCAACTCATCCAGAAACCTTTGTAACCAAATCATTTCTTTACTAGCATCTGTAGCAGCAACATATTATACTTCCATTGTTGAGAGTGCAACAACACTTTGTAGTTCTCAAATCCAACTGACAGTTGTTCCAACTACAGTAAACACATACCATATTGTGCTCCTCATGTTATCTTTATCACCCACCATATCTGCATCAACATATCCGTGTAGATAAATGTTTTAACCACTTAAGAATAATGCTTGATTTGTGGTACCTATGAAATACCTGAGAACCCACTTCACTGCCATCCAATTTTCTTTTCCTGGATTATTCATGTACCTGATTACAACTCCTATTTCATGTGCAATATCTCCCCTTGTGTAGACCATTGCATACATTAAGCTTCCAACTGCTGATGCATATGGAACTTTAGACATATTAGCCATTTGTTCCTGAGTCTTGGGACACACCTCCTTACTTAGTTTGAAATGGCTAGCCAAATGTATACTAACTGGTTTTGCATTTTTCATATTAAATATTCTCAACACCTTTTCTATGTACTCACTCTGAGACAATGTTAATTTTCAATTCTTCCTGTCTCTAGTTATTCTCATACCAAAGATTTGTTTTGCAGCACCCAAATCCTTCATTGCAAATGAGTTCACCAATTTTCTTTTCCCGAAATTTATTTCCTGCACGTTATAACCTACAACAAGCATATCATCTACATACAGTATCAATATAATATAACTGCCATCATTTTTCCTTTTGAGATAAACACAATGATCAAAGTGACATCTAGTATAACCTTGTTCAAACATAAACCTATCAAATTTTAGATACCACCACCTTGGAGCCTGTTTTAAGCCATACAATCTCTTCTTCAACCTACACACTAGTTTTTCCTTCCCTTTAACCTCATATCCTTGTGGATGTTACATATATATCTCTTCCTCCAAATCCCCATAGAGAAAGCTTGACTTTACATCTAAATTCTCAAGATGCAAATTTTCAGTGCCTAATTGACTTAAAGTAGTTCTGATTGAAGTCATTTTAAAAACAGGAGAAAATATCTCGTCAAAATCTATACCCTTTTTCTATGCAAACCCCTTCACCACAAGTCTACCTTTATACCTTTTTATATCTCCATCTTCTTCCTTCAACTTGTAAACCCATTTATTCTGCAATTTTGTTTTACCTGCAGGCAACCTGACTAAGGCCCAAGTCTGGTTATGTGCTAAGCAGTCCTTTCTCTTCTTTCATGGCTCGCTCCCACTTCTTCCTGGTTTCTACCTACATTGCTTCTTCATAACATTCTAGTTCACCAGAACCAGTCAAAAATACATAATATAATGAAGGAGAGTATCATTCAGGGAGTCTACTTATCCTGGTAGATCTTCTAATACCACCTTCAGGTGTTTGAGGTGCTTTTTGTTGTTCTAGTTGTTGATCATTATGATTTTCAGGCACCATCACTTTTTCTGTGATCTCATCAAGCACTGTGTATTCTCTGTTTTCTTTTTCCTATTCCTTTTCTTGCAGCTGATCCTTATACAAAACCTTTTCATTAAATATGACAGCGCTGCTTCAAATGATTTTGTGTTTTTCATAATCATAAAAGCAATAACCAAAATCATTAACACCATATCCAATAAAGGTACATTTCTTTTATTTTTCCTCAAGCTTTGTTCTATTTTCTTTATTAATGTGGACAAAGGCTTCACAACCAAAAGTCTTTAAAAATGAGTAGTTTACCTTTTTACCTATCCAAGCCTCCTCTAGAATACCACCATCCAAGGAACTTAAAGGCCCTCTGTTTATTAGATAAACAACAATATCTACAACATCTGCATAAAATTGTAAAGGAAATCCTACATGCAATCGCATGCACCTTGCACGCTCCATGATTGTCCTGATCATCCTTTCTGACACACCATTTTCTTGTGGTGTTCTTGGAACTATCTTCTCTCTATGAATTCCATTCTCTAAACAGTACCTATCAAACTCTTTGCTACAATATTCACCTCCATTGTCTTATCTGAGACACTTCAACCTTTTTCCCGTCTCATTTTCAACGAAAGCTTTCCATTTCCTGAAAGTATCAGATACATCAGATTTATTTTGAATACAATAAATCAAGGTTTTTCTTGTTGCATCATCAATACAAGTAACATAATAACAAGAGCCACCAAGATATGATACCTGAGCAGGTTCCCATACATCTGTATGCACAAGCTCTAATTTGTCACTCTTCTTTTCTTTCCCAACTCTGAGGAATGACTCGCTTTCATTTTTCATAAACAAAAATCTCACAGAATTTTAAATCAGCATGCTTCAAACCTAGCAACAAATTTCTTGAGTGAAGAATCTGCATCCCCTTCTCACTCATGTGCCCAAGCCTATGATGCCACAATGTCGTATATTCTCCTTTAGAGGTTAAAGCATTAATAGAATTAGAAATACCATTGCATAAATACAATGTACCATCCTTTTCTCCTTTTTCTATTACCAGGGATCCTTTAGTGACCTTCCAGGTTTTATCTATAAAAGTAGTCACACAACCTTCACCTCCCAACTTCCCTGTTGAAATTAGATTTTTCTTCATATTTGGAACATGCCTTACCTCCTTCAATAGCCATTGATTTCCATTCTATTTTTTTATGAGAATTGTACCCATTCCAATGATTTTATAGGGTTTATCATCACCCAATCGGACATGTCCAAAATCTCCTTGAACATAATCATGAAAATGTTTCCTATCAGGTGTGGCATGGAATGAGGCCCTTGAATCTACCACCCAGGTATCGATAATATTTTCTAATGAAACAACCAAGGCATCTTCTAACACATCACCTATCACATGTGCTTCATGATTTATTTCTTCCTACACGTCTCCTTATTTTCCCTTCCGAGACTTGCAGTGTTTCTTCAGGTGTCCTTTCTTCCCACATTTCCAACACACTATCTCCGATCTGGACTTGGATGTTCCTTCACTTGACTTACTGCGATATCCTGGGCTCTTTCCTCTTTCCATTGTTCTTCCCCTAGTCTCTATTGTCAAAGCATTACGTGATGTCTCACCGAAGTTTTTTCATTGCATTACCTCACTAAGGATTGCGCTGAAAACATCATCAAACTTTAAAGTACTATATCTAGAGACATAGTTACTAATGGCCATAAATAAACCATTTCAACCTTCTGGCAATGAGCACAGAAATAACAGAGCCCTAACTTCATCATCAAAAGTTACCCCTGCAGAACTTAACTGACTGGTAACTGTATTAAACTCATTTAAATGATCAGCAATAGATCCACCTTCTTACATCTTCATATTAAAAAAACGCTTCATAAGAAATACCTTATTTGAGGCCGAGGGTTTTTCATATAGTTTGGAAAATGCCAACATTAAACCCTCTATTGTCATTTCCTTTGAAATATTGAAGGCTACTGACGCTGCTAGGCACAATCGTATTGTTCCAAGTGCTTTTCTGTCGATAATATCCCATTCAGTGTCTGTCATACTCGTCGGCTTCTTTGTCCTTCCACTCAATCGTTGGTACAGTTATTTCTGGTACAAATAATCGTCCATCTGCATCTTCCATAGCTGGTAGGTGTGGCCGTTAAATTTTTCAACCCTAAACCTACCATATTTCGCCATTTCTCCCACTCGAACCAGGAACCCTTCTCTCCTGTGAGTTTATCAGCGAAATAGACCTTCGGCTCTGGTACCATTTGTTAGAAAATTATATATTACAGAGCAATGAAAGACATAGAATATATTGCAGAAATATAAAGACAGAAAACACATAAAACAAGAGAGACACAAATATACGCGGTTCACCCAATTTGATCTACATCCACGGGAAACAACCAATCCTTCCTTTTATATTATCCAGCAAACTGAAGAGATACAACCTACAAAAGATCTATTGTAATTCCCTCTTCACTCTCACACAATCTCCTCTCTCTTTCTCACATCGAATACAGATATACATAGACGCAATAGAATTCCCTCATATATAGCGAGAGGTTTCCTTCTAAGGAAAAAACACTAAATTAAACATAAATTCTACTGAGAGATCTCTACCTAATTAACAGCCTAGATTGACTATCAAATTACAACATTTTACAAGTCAATTTTAAATCTATTTTTATCTTTGGGGGCGATGTCCTCGATCTCCGCAGGGGAGAGCTCCCAAATATTGCATCCGTGCCCCCTACACCCCCCTTGCAGCACAAATATTACAGACGGCATTGCCACCATATTACGAACTAAGGTCCAATGTGGCGATACCTCTAAATAAAGAAGATAATTGGGCTCCACACCCAACAACTTGTGAGTTATAATATCATTAGTGTCTTTCATTACTTCCACATAACCTAACCAAACCATATCGGGAACTCAATATATCCACACATGTATAGGTATCACTTTTGCGTCAGTCTACTACATGGAAGGAAATTTATGTATTAATCAAGGTTATTCTACTGATTGTATGCGAAAAAAGAGGCCTTCGATAATTGCTGAATCAAATACATATTCATAATACTAACAATCTAAAAAGAACTTAAGCAGCTTCAACAAACCATATCGTAAAAGATTAAAATAATTACATCGACAACCTTTCCAATGTCAAGCAAACATCTAACTAATATTTCAAGTACTATTTCACATAATATATCAATAATTCCAAACAATACTCGACTAACCTAATCAGAATCATTGAGAGGACACACAATTTGGAATCTAACAGCGTATCCACTCAACCTAGAATTACTTCCTCCAATTCACCCCCGAGTTGAGAGTTCTTGCCAAGGAAAAAAAAAACTCTCCCCGTGGATCCTTCCACTTGGTATTTAATACCTTTCTTCCATGATAGAGTTTATTTTAGTGACGTCATACATTTTTTGACCTTTTTATCCACTCGCCTAGGCATTTCCATAAAATCTCTCCTTTCTCTCCCATGACACTTTTATGTTTTATTCAAGCTTAGAATCTATCTCCCACTAAGAAAATTAAGGGATTTTTCTCTCCCATCCCTCAAGTTTATCTAGAATTTCATTTAGAATTTGTATCATGAAATAATTTTCCAATCTCATTTACTAATGGGAATTTTTTGTTTATTATTCTTCAGTAAGAGTCTCATTTTCTAGGTGTATCATTCCTAGCACTTGGATTCAATTTATTGCTTTAATAACATATTCCTTTACAGAACTATTCCGATGGATTTTCCACCACTCTAACATAACTTAGCATAACCAAAACAATATTATGACAACAGAGGGATATTACAATTGGGATAATTTGGTTATTGGGGAAATAATGGTTATAATTGGTGTGATTATACTAATTTGAAAATATCTACACATAGAATGTCATTTGTAGTAGAGAAAGTAAATAATGTTTAAGAAAAACAAGAAAATTTGGGCAAATAACGGGGAAGTGGGAATAAATTGTGAAAAACTAAAAAATTATGCATGTTAACCTAATTTACAAAATTGAGGTAAATTGGGTCTAATCGCTGAATCAAGGAAAAAAAGGCAAAGTGAAAATAATTTGAAAATAGATTAATTATGTTAATTAGTGAAATTTTGTGTAATAATTCTACATGAGTAATTAGGATAATTAAATATATTACCTTTAATTATGAGATTATAATTGTGGATAATTAAGTTTAGTTAGGAGTTTAGGAAAATTATGGTTAGTTGATCCTGATTGGGAAAGCAAGAAATTGGTAAATTGGCTTTAATCTTTTAACTAAATTAACTAGGAAAAATTGGGATAATCAACTGCATTTGGATAATTGCATTATTGGGGAAACAATGGTTATAATTGGGGTGATTATACCAATTTTAAAATCTCTACACATAGAATGTCATTTGTAGTAGTGAAGTACATAGATATTAAGAAAAATAAGAAAATTTGGGCAAATAAATGGGGAAGTTGGAATAAATTTTGAAAAATCTAAAAAAATATGCATGTTTCATAATTTCAAAACTTGAGGTAAATTGGGTTTAATAGTGGAATCAAGAAAAAAAAGACAAAGTGGAAATAATTGCAAAAATAGGTTAATTATGTTAATTGGTGAAATTTTGTGTAATATTTCTACAGGACTAATTAGAACAATTAAAGATATAAGATTTAATTATGATATTATAATTGTGGATAATTAAGCTTTGTTCAAACTTTAAGAAAATTATGGTTAGTTCATCCTGCTTGGGAAAGCAAGAAATTGGTAAAATGACTTTATTTTTTAAACTAAAGTAACTAGGAAATATTGGGATAACCAGGTCTATTTGGATAATTTGGTTATTGGGTAAGTAATAGTTATAATTGGGTAGATTATACTAATTTTGAAATTTTGAGAAGACTATTTTAATTGGAGAAATTGGGATGACTATGCTTAATTTGTGAAATTTATAAAAATTAGTCTAATTGGGAAAAATGAGAAAAATTGGAGAAAGTTGGACTAAAATTATAATTTAGCTATAAATAATTATTAGATATATGTTAGGTATTTAATTTTTATGGAATATTCCATAAAATTCTTATTAGTCGTCACACATTAAAAATTAAGATTTATTTCAAAATTAGTTATTCATTTTCTTTTCTTTTAATTCAATTGATTAAAAACAAAAATATATAATATGAACAAGTGTCATATAACATGTTTTCTAACTTATTTTTTATGAATGTTTTGGAAATAAAACTTTACCTACCTTCTCATGTAGGAAAAACAAATCGAATTTGACATTTTTAAACAATTCTTATATTTTTGTAAATTGACACAAAATATTCATTAATCAAAAAATATTTGCAAAAGATACATATATCTTAATCAGTGTCTTCTAAAGGTACATAAGTCTCCCAACCATAACAACTTATGACCATCCTGAGAGGAATTTTGTTTCGAAAACCTATTTGTACCATAACTTGAAACTATCTACATAGGCATTACTCAAAAACTGTATCAAAATTATCACCTAATAGGATATATTCTCTAATTACATATGGATTTGAAAAGTTGACAGAATATGGGTATTACTGTGGGTTCTTCGGTTACTAAATCAGAAAATAAAAATCACATATGTCTAAAATCCGGAATGACTAAGTGCTGGAAATGACTATGGGCCTTCCATGATGCACTATGCCAGGTGTGTTGAAAGCCACCAGGCTGTAAGGGTACCATCCACACTAAGGAAAACTTGATGAAAACACTAGCTACTACAAAGATGTACTTCTATTAAAAAATAACCACCAGAGAGAAAGGGCCTCCATTCACTAGAGAGACAAAGTTGAGAGGGGAGGAAATATTAACTAATGGAGCACTAATCAACGCAGGAGTATCAGAGTCGAAATCTAAATCTGACGCTACATACTTTTCCACTGGCTATAGGTGAACAAGAATATCAACCAAGAAATACTGATTTCTTTTGAGGAGGCCTTTCAAATACTCTTGACCTACAAATATCCTATAAGGACACACTTTTTTGTCACATATGACCAAGTGGAGTATTGAGTCCAACTATTGGTAACTCGGAACAGAATGTAAGAAGTAAAAATCCTGCCTTCTAAATTTGCTAGGGTTAGGAATCCTTCTTATTTCTAATTTCTAGGTTTAGGGTCTAAAAGATATGGTTTTTCCCCAAATTCTCATGATTCCAAATCTCGAGTCTCCATTCTAACTTCCAGAGGTATAGTGTGAAAAAAAATTCAATACAAGTCCATCTGAATAAGCACATGGAGTGAGAATCAAGCCTGAAGTCCAAACCTCCCCAATGGCTTACTATTCTTTGATAAGGTCAAACAGTTGTGTAGGCAAATGCAATAGTAATACAGTAAAAACAAAATTCACTACTACCCTTAGGGCTATTAACCAGCTCTAAGACTGTTTTCAAAAGATGCAAATATAGTGTACTTCGACAAAGAACTATAACATCACAAAAAACAACAAGACTCAGAACTAGACACAACACCCAGCTTCTTAAAACCCCTCTATATAGGGAGACAAAGGGAATGGAAACTGATGCCATAGAGCTAAAGAAACTCTCAACGGAGGGGCTCAATTGTGTCAGATAGTACAGAGAATCTAGAAATAACCTTAAGAGAATGGACAAGTACGTATGGTATGAATGGAAGATGATAACCAGTAATTAAACTAATACCAAGGATTTCACGACCTACATTGGACCAACGTGAAGGAAAATCATGGGTAAACATACAATGGAAAAAATTACATCCTGAATTAAGACCCAAAAATCACTAGAGGCTCCATTGTGAATTTTAGAAACCAATTAATAATAAACAATTAAAACCAAATCGAAAAATTTCCAAGGTACTAGACCCCGCACACCAAAACTAGATAGTTGACATAAATACCTAGGAAATCAAGGCCTTAAAACCCTAAGTAGGGGAGCACAACCGTAAGTTCAAGTATTGATCTTGAGGTTGCATTATGCAAGATCAATATAAAAATAATTAACTTGGAATTTGTTTGATATAAAGAGACTCTCTATCGTCAAATGCTTCCCTCCACCAAGCTTGGATGAATGGTTGTTGATGTACAAAGGATGTTGTGCCAATCATCCCATAGTAAAATGAAACTGGGGACCTTATGATGTTAAAAATTACCATGTAACTTCACCACCCTTTGTCTCCCTTCCATTTTGCTAACGATACTGGATACCGCCAACATACAACGGATCTCCCCGATATGAGGTCCCAATTAGATGTCACACTGTTTGGCGTAGGAGTCCCATATGTAATACAACATGGATGTCATTTACTTATATATGTGCCTTTTGTTATCTTGACTAAATAACGTGGATGCATTAGCAATAACCTACTTGATTTGAGTGAAATAACCCTTTTCCCATTTTTCCTATTCGTGTGTTGCGTATTTCTTAATCATCTCCTGCAAAGGCTTAACTATCTTAGCATAATAAAATAAAATTTTTCTTTGGAAATTGATCTTTCCTAAGGAAGAATACATAGCCTTCTCATTCACTAGGAATGGGATGTGTGTAATGGATTTGACCGTCTCAGGATCAACTTTAATTCCACTCTTTGCAATGATTGGCCCTAAGAGAGTTCCATTCTGACACACCAAACATGATTTTCTTGGGATTGAGTGAAATCCCATACTTAAAACATCACTCAAATATTTGTTTCAGATGATGTACATTATTTGATATTCTCTTAGAAAACTTAGTAAAATCAACCAAATAAACAACTACGCTCTGACTAATAAGGCCATGGAAAGTAATTTCCATCGCTCTTTGAAATGTAGCACCAGCATTGATAAGCCAAAATGACATTCTCTTGAAAGAAAATTCTCCCCATTTGCTCCCAAAGGTAGTTTTCAATCAATCTGGTTCTGCTATTGTCACTTGATTGTAACTAGAGAAACCATCTATTAGCTTGAACATCCCAAACCTAGATACTATCTGAAGTATATGTTCCATGGATGGCACTAGGTAATTATCTTTATCAGATGGTTGGTTGAGATTGCAAAAATATACGAATAACATTATTTCATAGAAATTCTTTGTAACTATGACCAAATTTGAAACCCAAGTGGAGTTTCTAACTAATAAAATAACCCAAATATCCACAAGCATTCCCAATTCCTTTTGGATGAGGGGCTCGAACATTGGATGAACTTTCCTTAATTTCTGTTGGAACTGTTTACCCCTTCCTTTATGGGAATTACGTGTTGGATGATATAGGAGCACAAATGTTGCTTCATTACTAATCTACTTCCTATACTATTATTACTATTATTATTACTATGTACATCTATATTACTAGATTCATTTGCACCAAATGGAGAACAGGGAAGGTGCTCCAACTATATATTTGGTGGGACACGTGATAGTTGTGTTTGATAACACCCGTGGTCGATTTCAAGGAAAAAATTTCCAAAGATTATATTAACAAAGGAAATAGGTTCATTGTGGCCCTCAAGTGGTGTCACGATGTGTTTCATGTATGGTTCACATTCCACTCGAATCTAGTTATTCCCGCCCTTGTATGGAAGACATAAATGTGATGAGTCTGTAGAAAAATAGCCTTGCTATTTTCCAAACCATTCTTTATTTACGATTACACCATAGGCCTCAGAGATGTCCATAATTACAATATTTATGCATTGGTGAACACATTGCTTAGATGATAATCAAATAAGAACATTCTTAAGCTCACCAATGGCATGGATGAGAGATATGTCCAACTCAATAATTTGTGCATCAATTTTGTAACTTTTATAATTTATTTTCTTGGCAGCACATAATGGCATTACGTTCAGATATGGTCAGGAATTGACTGAACAATTATGGACATTGTAATTATAAATTACAAAAGTTAAAAAAAATAGAGGGCATTGAGTGTTAACATCTAATGTTACAACAATAACTACAGATTCAAGGGAACTAGAAGACTTACCAGACACCTTCTGAGAGGTAGAATATTTGTCACCTTGTGAAGGTTTTGCAAAGGCTTGGACTAGCAATTCATGTTCGCCTTCTATCTTCATGAGGTGAAATATGGAAATATTGGTTCAAGATCTCTTCAAATCTTCAACAACATTATACTCAATTGTATCACCTTTAGCAGGCAACGCTGAAGAGTCTAGAGGAGTGGCTTTGTTTGACACTTCTAGTGTGATGGTATTACTTTTTTTGCTCGAGGGAGTGCTCTTGGAAGTGGCTGCATTTCTAGACTTACTTTATTCATTATGAGCATACTTAACCAGTGGTGAGATCCTTCTTAGCAATTATTCCTTCAATTTCAATCTTGCCACCTCTTGTTAAAAAATGAACCCCTTTCACCTCAAACTGTGTCGACCATTTTTCTTCTAAGGATGGGCTTAACTTTGCGGTTGATCCAAAATTATGCATGAACACAAAAAAATACATATATAAACATAAATACAAAGATGAAATAGAAATATAAATTAATTTCATTAATATCAAAGAACTTAAATATTCTTACATACAAATTGGAAATAAACTAGCTCGGGCAATGGTAGCTTATCTCTGAGAAGAGATGTGGCAAATACATGCCTCTGAAATGGGTTATAATGAGGCTTGAAGGCCTATTTATTGTAGAGAAATGATGGAAATCCCTGAAAATCCAGAAACATAACCCTAGGAGATGAAGCACCAAAACTATGGGCCCCATTGGGGTAATTTGGTACATCAACTTCCTTGGGTCTTAAATTTGGCATATGATTTTCGTTTGACATGCATGATACCTTGTTAGAAATATCAATATGAGGACTATAAATTTATAAAAGAACAATAAGCATTTATCTTGTTATTCAAACAGTACTGTGACATGTTTACATGGACATACGACGATTTAAAGACATATGAAACTCATATCATCCAACATGTAATTCACATAAAGGAAGAGATAAAATTGTTCCAGCAGAAATCAAGGAAAGTTCATCCAATGTTGGAGCCCCTCATCCAAAAAGAATTGACAAATATTTTGGATGCTTGGGTTATTTTTAAAGTCAGAAGCTCCACTTGGGTTTCAAATTTGGTCATAGTTAGAAAGAATTCTAGTGAAATAAGGTTATACGTAGATTTTTGCAATCTTAATAAGGCATATGATAAAGATAATTACCCGGTGCCATCCATGGAATAGATCCTAAAGATAGTATCTAGGTCTGAGATGTTCAGGCTACTAGGCGTTTTCTTTGGTTACAATCAAGTGCTAGTAGTGGAACCAGATCGATTGAAAACTACCTTCAGGACCAAATGGAGAACATTTTCTTTCAAGAGAATTCCATTTGGGCTTATCAACGTTGGTGCTACATTTCAAAGAGCAATGGAAATTACTTTCCATTGCCTTATTAATCAAAGCGTATTTGTTTATTTGGATGATGTTACTCTGATTTCCAAGAGAATATCAAATAATGTATGTCATTTGAAACAGATTTTTTTAGCGGTGTCATATGTATGGGATTTCAGTCGATCCCAAAAAAAGTATGTTTGGTGTGTTAGAAGAAACTCTCTTACGGCACATCATTGCAAATAGTGCAATTAAAGTTGATCCCAAGAGGGTCAAATCCATTGCACACATCCCATTCCCAATGAATAAGAAGACTATGTGGTCTTCCTTAGGAAAGATCAATTTTCAAAGAAAGTTTATCTTTGATTATGCGCAGATAATTAAGCCTTTGTAGGAGATGATTAAGAAATATGCAACATATAAATGCGACAAATGGGAAAATGATTATTTCACTCAAGTGAAGCAGGTTATTGCTGATGCATCGAGGGTTTTTAGTAAAGACAATCCAAGCCATATATTTAAGTAAATGGCAGTCAGGTTGTATTCCATATGGGACTCCTACACCAAACAATGTGAGGTCTAATTGGGACCTCATATTGGAGAGATTCGTTGTATGTTGGCGGTATCCAGCATCATCAAAAAATGGAAGGGATACAAAGGGTGGTGAATTTACATGGTAATTTTTAACATCGTAAGGTCCCCAGTTCCATTTTATTATGGCATGATTAGCACGACATCCTCTGTACATCAACAACCATTCATCCAAGCTCAGTGGAGGGAAGCACTTGACGATAGAGAGTCTCTTTATATTAAACAAATTCCAAGTTAATTTTTTTTATATTGACCTAGTGCAACCTTAAGGTTAGTCCTTAAACTTATGGTTGTGCTCCCCTCCTTACGGTTTTAGGGCCTTGACTTCCTAGGTATTTTTGTCAACTGTCTAGTTTTGGTGTGTGGGCTCTAGTACCATGGAAATTTTTCAATTTGGTTTTAATTGTTTATTATTAATTGGTTTCTAAAAATCACTATGGGGCCTCTAGTGCTTTTTGGGTCTTAATTCAGGATGGAATTGTTTCCATTTTATGTTTACCCATGATTTTCCTTTGCATTTGATCCAAAATGGATTTTGGATAGTATCCTAAGTCTAAGTGTTCCTCACAGAAGAAAAAATGAAAGTCCAAGGAAGTTCCTGGAACTAGCTGAGTAGGGATTATCTCATTCTGAATCCACTGCAGCTTGAATGGGAAAAAATGGACTTAGGATGCGGAAGTTATCATAAAATGAAGTTGCCCTTTATCCTTTGGAAAAGGGGGCAAAATCCCCTAAAAATGGGTCCTAAAAACCCTCTAAGCCTTCAAAATCCAAAAACTAGCACAAAGGAAAACCTTCACAAAATGGCGGAAAAGACTACTAGAGGCAAACATGTGATAGGACCAAGCCGATCGAATGGTGCGATTGCTGAAATTAGCAGATTGGCATTGACGATGGAATGGGGCTTAAGGCGGGACCCCGAGTCATATGTGATTACAATTGATTGCATCGCAATATCACATCAGAGCTACACAAAGGAGCAGGACCAATATAAATATGGCTTGCGACAACTGGACTTGATAGGGCTATAGGCGATATGTTATGTATTTTGAAATCTAGAAAATGGAATTTTCCTTTGTATTTCTCATTTCCGCCAAATAAATGAATTGCAAAGGAAATGTGCCCAATGTGATGAAACCAGACTCGAAAGGGTTTATAAATTCCACTGTATATTATTTCAAGTCTGAGATAAATCCATTTTGTCATATTTTCAATGTTTTAATGTATTTTCCAAATACAAAGGGAAACCACGAAACAAGCAGGATTTCGAGGGGGCCGTAGGCAATAAGTGGTTTTGGCCAAGCTCTGCCTGAGCCCATACAATGGCTTCCACATGGCTAGGCAGCAGAGAGAGAAAACCACCCTTTTCAGGCAGTTAACCCCTATATGCATGAGCCTCCCAAAATAGATCTCAACCGTTGGATCAAGATCAATTAGATCAACGGTGGGGATGGAATAGCGATTAAAGGCAGAACTGATAGGAGTATATGGTGGATTTATGGATATTTGAAGTCTGATAAACATAGATTTGGTGGAGTTTTATCATGTTTTTAGTGTATTTATTTGTGTAAACAAAGAACATTATTTTTGGGATTTTCAAAGGTCTGATAGAGCCTTCCATTGCAGAACAGGTGGCCACCTCCCCTAAAGACATTATGCCATGATTGCCAATGCTCAGAAGGGGGATTCGTGTGGACAGAGGCTGGGAGACAGAGAGCCCGAGAAGAGGAAATGAATAGGCTGCGTCGATTGGCTTTAAAGCCACAGAATGAAAGAGATAGAGGGAGTTGTTTCTAAAACAGAGAATAAGCAGGCAACATAGAAGCAAAAAAAGTGCCAGAGAGAGTGAAAGCTAACTCACAGAGTAGCTGAGGGAGTCTTTGGAGTCACTTGGAGGTCAAGTGAAAAGCTAGAGAGCTGAAGGTTGCAGAAATGCAAGAGCCAAAGATGAGAGCCAGAAAGCCGAGAGCTTCAAGAGCCAGGGGGAGATGGTATTCTGAGCCCATTGTTCCTGTGTAAAACAGTGGATTTGAGCCAAAGAGCTTGTAAAATAACTTTGCCATAATCCTAGAGAGCCTAGTCGAGTTGACTAAAGCACAAGGAGATGTAGCCCAAGAGTTTTGGGTGAACTCCATATTAAGTTGTTGTCCTATGTGTTTATTATTTGCTACACTATTTGCAATGTTACATGTATTTACATATAAGCACAAACAATAGATTTTAAAGCACATAAACAGTTAAAATAACCATAAGCATACACCTTATTTTCAAGCACATATTTAATTCTGCATTGGTTAATCATAAATACTTGGGAATATTTAAGCTTTGGAAATGGGAGAGGTTCTTGTAAGTTAGACAAGAAGCCCATGTACCCCATTTTTAGATTAGGTGGTATCAGAGCCTAAGTTTGATTAAACCCACCTTCAAAGAATTTTATATCAGAATGCTTGATTGACAGAGAAAATATTGCTCGTCTAAAAGGTGTTTAAACAGTCAGAGGTTGATTGTATGCTTGTTTGCTGACTGACTATTGTTTGAGTTAGCAGAAGTGAAGGCAAAGCTATTGATAGCTCAGTGTAGGAAGGACAAATAGGAAGAAGGGATGAAGGCATTCTTCTATCCCAAAGGACCTCAAAGCAACTCCTGAAGCACAAGAGGTTTGCTCCAAAAGATTTCTTAAATAAGCTCTTTATTAGTCTTGTTTGAAGTTCTTTGTTCATTGGCATAATGACAGCTTCCTCAAGTGTATCCTCAAATTCCTTCTCCATCACAAGACTCTTTGATGGAGACATGAAGCAGGACTTGTTCATCATGATTGACAAGGTGAGAGAAATGTATGAGGATGGAAGAAAATGAAGCATACTTAGAGAACAGTTGAATTCCATGAAGGAAGAGAAGCAGTTGTTTTCTGATAGACTGCAAGAAATGGAGAGGCAACTTCATATTGCAAATATGAACCTGAAGAGGATGCGTGAGTTGGAGTCACAACTCTTTGTTGCCAAAGAAGCCTTGATCAAGTATCAGCTTGGAGAAGACGTAAACCATTCCAGTTTGTTTTCAAATTCTTCTGAGAACGCTTATATTGGTTCTTTTGAAAAACATGCTAGAGGCATAGGTTCCAAGCTAATGTCTAATATGGGCTATGAAGGAAAGGACTTGGGAAATCATGCACAAGGTATTGCTAAACCAATAATGGTTGAGGAAAGGCCTAAGTATTTAGGTCTTGGCTATGGACATTCTTATGGAGAGAGTTCCAAAGCTGCCATGAAGACCATTAGAACATCTCCAAGAAGGAGTTGCATTGTAAAGTGTGAATATTGTGTTCAGGAGGAAGACAATACCTTGAAACATCACTTGCACGATGTAGGTGTTGAGATGCACACATTTGAACCAGAGAGTTGTGGAAACTATGAAAGCATTGAAGAGATTGCGGGTGTTCCAAAGGGAGCCACTTCTTCAGTTGCTTCACCTCCTCATGAAGGCAATAAAGGTGAAAGAGGTAGGTATAAATCTGGTTCTAAACATATTCCTTTTGATTTTGCAAAGCATGGTAAATTTCTACATAAGCATGGGAGAAGAATTGCATGTTCCTTTTTTTTTTGGATAACCATCATGTTTCGAGATGTTGGAAGAGAATGGCCAAATACAGGAAGCTTTGAGGAGAGGAAGCAGAAAGCCAAAGGTTCATTAGACAAGGCAAAGCTTGCTGTCAAGAGGATGCACATGTGCTTCACTTACTGCCATAAGCAAGGGCATCTTTCTAAAAGGTGTTGGACTCTGAATCCAACAATGCTTCCACACAAGCTGAGAAAAGTGGAAAGAGAAGATGGCAGAAATGGAAAGGAAGTTTCCATGAATGAAGTGTCTCAGGATGATTCACATGTTGATACTTATGTGCAGACAAAGGAAAGACCTTGGAACTGGATTGGTAAGAAATGGCTAGAGTTATTTCCAATTAAAATTTCATGTCTATTGATGCATCTATTTTCATTTCTTTGTTGATGAGATGCAAGTTACAGGACTTTACCAAGAAGGTGAATGGGAGAAGTTGAGTAGGAGACTCACTTTATTGTTGCAACATTATATTTCATTTCAGCTTCGAAAGTACGGTGTGCTTAAGTGAAAGTTGAAGGATGAAATGCATGCATAAGCATGATTTGCATGAACACAGGGATGTTGATGTTTTCCTGGTATTTGAACATGTATGTGTAATTAACTTGAAGGGTTGATTGCTTTGTTGTAAACATGCATGTAATGCAATATTAACTTGGAAAAAGTTGATTTGGTCTCCAAGATGGAGGTAATAATGAAGTGTTTCATCTTTTGAAAAAGAGTCCAAATGGTCTTTTTCTACATGCTTGACTTGAAGGGTCATTTGTCTTAAAGGCATGTTTTGTGGGCTTGTTACCTAGTCCATCATTTGTATGCAGATGTAAGGCATGGAGGTGTTCACAAGATGTGAAATCTGTTCTTTTGTTGAAGCAGGAGTTTAGACCATCCAGTTGTTGTCTGTATTCCTGTTGTTGTTAACAATTGTTGGTGACAGCTTGTCAAACAAGTACACATGAAAGTTTTGTGGAGAAGATGTACTTCACATTTGTTTGAGCCACCTTGGATCAATGACAAGGAAAATTTTAAGGATGGAAAATTTTCTTGAAGTTTAAAAACATTGGCGAATCTCACTAATCCCTAATATGCAAACTATAAATTTTTTAATGATATATTTGCAAAATTATTCAAATTTATAATGATTTTATATATAGTCTCTATATAATGTTGGCGATTTTTAAGATAAAATAATTTTATATTCTAAAATTTGGGCGAATCATCTTTTATAAAAATTGGAAATTGGCGAATCATTTTTTGGAAAAATCATGGAAAATTAGCCCACTGGGCGAACATTAGCCCCTAAAATTTTCCATGATCAATGATCAAGGTAGAGAAGCTCAATCTACCTTCTATAACCATTCCAGTAGGAGTTCTATAAGAAGGCAAGGAGGAAGACCGTTCTTCCTAGGGAGACCAGCCCATCCAAGAAGGGAAGTGGTCAGAAATTTTGGTTAGAGGCACTATGCAAGGCAAGTGTAGGGAGGTTCAAAGAAGAGGGTGAGTCACTCTCATTTACTGTTCATATCAGTATATCAGTCTTTTTGAGACCAAAATTTCTTTTAGTGGGAAGGTGTGATCCAAAATGGATTTTGGATAGACTCCTAAGTCTAAGTGTTCCTCATAGAGGAAAAAATGAAAGTCCAAGGAAGTTCCTGGAACTAGCCCCATTGCAAGGATCGTCTCATTCTAAATCTACTACAACTTGAATGGGAATAAATGGACTTACGATGTGGAAGTTACCATAAAATGAAGCTGCCCTTTATCCTTTGGAAAAAGGGGCAAAATCCCCTAAAAATGGGTCCTAAGAACCCTCTAAGCCTTCAAAATCCAAAAACTAGCGCAAAGGAAAACCTTCACAAAATGGCGGAAAACACTATTGGAGGCAGACATGTGATAGAACCAGGCCGATGCGATTGTGCGATCGCCAGAATCGGTGGATCGACATCAGTGATGGCATGGGGCTTAAGGCGGGATGCCGAGTCTATGCGGTATGCGATTGAAATTGATCGCATCACAATATCGCATTAGAGCTACACAAAGGAGCTGGGCCGATATAAATATGGCTTGTGACAGCCAGACCCGATAGGGTTATAGGCGATATGTTATATATTTTGAAATCCAGAAAATGGAATTTTCCTTTGTATTTCGAATTTCTGCCAAATAAATGAATTGCAAAGGAAATGTGCCCGATGCGATGAAACTGGACCCAAAAGGGTTTATAAATGCCACTGTATATTATTTCAAGTCTACCACAAAGCCATTTTGTGAGATTTTCAATGTTTTAATGTATTTTCCAAATACAAAGGGAAACCACGAATCGAGCGGGATTTTGAGCAGGCCGTGGGTGGTAAGTGGTTCTAGCTAGGCTCTGCCCGAGCCCATAGACTGGCTGCCACGTGGCTAGGCACCGGAGAGAGAAAACCACCCTTTTTGGGTAGTTAACCCTTGTAAGCATGAGCCGCCTGAAATAGATCTTAACCGTTGGATCACGATCACTCAGATCAATAGTGGGGATGCGATAGCGATTAAAGGCAGACCCGATAGGAGTATAGGACAAATTTATGGATTTTTGAAGTCCGATAAACAGATATTTGGAAGTGTTTTCCCATGTTTTTAGTGTATTTCTCTCTGTAAACAAAGAACACTATTTTTGGGATTTTCAAAGGCCCGATGGACCCTTCCGTTGCAGAACAGGTGGCCACCTCCCCTAAAGACGTTATGCCATGATTTCTAATGCTCAAAAGGGGGATTCAAGTAGATGGAGGCTGGGAGCTAGAGAGCCCAAGAAGAGGAAATGAATAGATAGTGCCGATTGGCTTTAAAGCCATAGAATGACAGAGACAAAGGGAGTTGTTGCTAAAACAGAGAATACGCAGGTAGCGCAGAAGAAAAAAAAGATCTAGAGAGAGTGGAAGCTAATGTATAGAGCAGTTGAAGGAGTCTTTGGAGTCCCTTGGAGGTCAAGTGAAAAGCTAGAGAGCTGAAGGTTGTAGAAAAGCAAGAGCCAAATCCAAGAGTCAGAGCTGAGAGCCAGAAAGCTGAGAGCTTCAAGAGCCAGGGAGAGATGGTGTTTTGAGCCCATTGTTCCTGTGTAAAATAGTGGAGTTGAGCCAAAGAGCTTGTAAAAGAACTTTTCCATAATCCCAGAGAGGCTAGTCGAGTTGACTAAAGCTCAAGGAGATGTAGCCCAAGAGTTTTGGGTGAACTCCATATTAAGTTGTTGTCCTATGTGTTTATTATTTGCTACAATGTTTGCATTGTTACATGTATTTACATATCAACACAAGCAACAGATTTTAAAGCACATATTTAATTCCACATTGGTTAATCATAAAGACTTGGGAATATTTAAGCTTTCGAAGTGGGAGAGGTTCTTGTAAGTTAGAGATGAAGCCTAAGTGCCCCATTTTCAGATCAATGTTGGTTCAGTGTAGGTCATGAAATCCTTGGTATTGGTTTAATTACTGGTTATCATCTTCCATTCATACGATACATACTTTTCCATTCTCCTAAAGTTATTTCTTGATCCTCTCTATTGTCTAACACAGTTGAGTCCCCTCCAACAAGAGTTTCTTTAGGCCTCTTTGTGGCATCAATTTTCATTTATTTTGTCTTCGTATATAGAGGGGTTTTAATAAGTTTGGGGTTGTGTCGAGTTCTGAGTATTGTGGTTTTTTGTGATGTTATAGTTCTTTTCAAAGTACACCATATTCGCTTATTTTGAACACAGTCTTATGGTTGGTTAATAGCCTTAAGGGTAGTAGTGAATTTTGTCTTCATTATCTGTTTGTGATACTTATCTACGTAGCTATGCAACCTCGTTAAAGAATAGTAAGATGTAGGGGATGTTTGAGCTCTCGTTTTGATGCTCACTCCATGAACTTGTTGGAATGGACCTCTATGGAAACTTTGATTCACCTATATCTCTGGAAGTTAGAAAGGAGACTCGAGATTTGGAATTATGAGAATTTGAGGACAAAGCCTATTTTTAGACACTAAACTTGGAAATTAGGAAAAAAAAAGGATTCCTAACCCTGGAAAATTTCGGAAGCGAGAGTTTCACTTCCTACATTTTGTTGCGGGTTAGTAGTAGTTGGACTTAGTACTCCGTTTGGTCATCCAAGAAAACGAAATCGATCATTTAAGGATATTTATAGGTCAAGAGGATTTGAAAGGTTGCCTCAGAAGTATTCGGTACTACTTGGTTGGTAATATTGTATGCCTACAATGGGTGGACAAGTATGTAGTGTTAGATTTGTTGGGTTGTGTTATATTCTTTCTACAACTAGCCCACGTAGTTAATTGGGGGGTTAGAGGGGGGGCGGAACCGCCCTTCATTGTGGTGATTGTGTAGTGGGGTGGGGATAGAGGGAGTTTGAGGCATACCCATAACTCCACTTTATGGGGTTCGGGGTAGTGCCCGAATTTTTTTGGTTTTGGACCCTATGTTAGGATGGGCGGACCCACCTATGGTTTTGTGCATGATTTTTGCACATGTTTTTAGACGCGATGGTTTTTGGTCCATGGTATTAGATGCTTTAGCATGTATAAATATGTATTATAACATTGAAAGGAAAGTAATGAAAAATCAAGCTAGTAGTCCCTGTTTTGGGATCCAAGGGAAAATCTTTGTGTATGTGTGTTTTATGTGTTATGCTCTCACATTGTTTATTTTCTGTGTTTTAGAATTCGTATGTAGGTAATTTCTGTACAGGGTTAAAACCTACATTTGGTATCAGAGTTGTTTTTGCTTCAAGGGGACGACTTTGTTGCTAAGGGGTTTCACTCGGGCCCATGGTAGACCCTATTCAGTGGGAGATCTGCGAGATCGATTCAGGTGGTAAAAGAAGATGGTGAGCAGTGGAAAGATAGATATCGAGAAATTTAATGGTCAGAGTTTTGAGTTGTGGAAACTCAAGATGAAGGATCTGTTGGTGGATAAAGATCAGTGGATTGCAGTAGATCTGAGTGCTAAAATAACGGGAGTGTCCGTTGAAGAATGGAAGAAGTTGGATTGGAAGGCAAAGAGCACAATATGATTGTGTGTCTCAGATTCAGTATTGCTGAATGTGTCAGGGGAAGCTATGACGAAGGCTTTGTGGGACAAGTTAGGGATGAAAGATGGGGACTCGGTGACAGAGCATCTGAATGAATTTAATACTGTGGTAAGTTAGTTAGCGTCTATTGATATTAAAATTTCAGATGAAGGTAAGTGCACCAGTTTGTTGTTTTCTCTACCAGATTCGTGGGATAGTCTGGTTATTGCAATAGGTAGAAATGCAACTGCCTTGCATTTTGATTAAATAGTCTCATCCTTGCTGACGGAGGAGATGAGACAGAAAAGTATGGAGAGCCAGAATGGTGATGACTTGTCTATAGGAGGACGGTCCCAGAACAAAAACAAAAATAAGGCATTGAGTGCGAGATCTAAATCTCTAGGAAAACCTGTAAAGGTGGTGTGATGGAAATGCAGAAAGGAAGGGCACTACAAAAGGGACTGTAAATCTAAAGCTCCTGATAAAGGAAATGGATCTGATGATGCTCCTTCTGCAGAGGCGAAAACCACCTTAGATGAAGGTGGGGATGTGTACTTGGCTTCTTCAAATACACATGTAGATCATGGGGCATGGTTGATTGACTCATGTGCATCCTTTCACTTCACTCCCCATAGAGAGTGGTTCTACGAGTATGAGAAATACAATGGTGGTGATGTCTTCATAGGGGATGATAGGAAGGCTAGAATCATTGGTCGCGGAAACATAAAGTTGAAGTTGCAAGGTGGAAGCGTTAGAACACTCCCAGGTGTTCTGCATATTCCTGCATTGGCCAGAAATTTGATTTTTGTAAGCAAGCTGGATGATGAATGTGTAAAAACAATGTTCAAGAAGGATACCTACAAAATGGTTTGGGGAGCACTGGTATTGATGTGGGGAGTTTGAATTGGAACTCTGTATAAGCTGCAAGGTAGCACTGTTATTAATGGGTGCAACCGTTCTGTGGTTCCTAAAAATGGAGCAGAAAATTTAGTGGTCTCTGGAGAGAAGACCATGTTGTGGCATCAAAGGCTTGGACATATTGGAGAGTAGGGCCTTCGAATACTTCATGGTAAAGGTATGGTAGAAGGTATGAGTAATAGCTCTCTGTATTTTGATTTCTGTGAAAATTGTGTATATGGGAAGCAGAATCGGGTGAGTTTCCCCTCTAGTAGTAAGAGGGCGAAAAAAATATTAGAACTTGTGCACAGTGATGTTTTTGGACCTGTGAAGGTTCCATCACTGGGTAAGTCTGTGTACTATGTATCATTTATAGATGACTTATCAAGGAATAGATGGATATATTTCCTTAACAAGAAATCTGAAGCCTTTGACAAGTTTAAAGAATTTAAGGCTCTCGTGGAAAATCAGACAGAGAAGAAGATAAAGGTGTTGAGGATAGATAATGGTGGAGAGTTTTGTAGTAAGGAATTTGAAGAATTCTGTAAGAAGTGTGGTATAACACGGCAGAAGACTACTCCATCTACACCTTAGCAAAATGGAGTTGCAGAAAGAATGAACAAGACATTGATGGAAAGGGCAAGAAGCATGCTCTTGGAACAAGAATTCTGGGCAGAGGCGGTGGAGACAAGATGTTACTTGGTCAATAGATCACCTTCATCAACATTAGAGGATAAAACTCCACAAGAGGTATGGACTGATAAGAAACCCTCTCTTTCACATCTGAGGGTATTTGGATGTGATGCATATGTACATGTTCCAAAGGAGAAAACAACCAAGTTGGATAGTACATCTGAAAAGTGCATCTTTATTGGGTATAAGGATGGTTTAAAGGGTTATAAGCTTTGGAACCCAGTAACAAGGAAGGTTGCATACATCCGAGATGTGGTGTTCAGAGAGGTGAAAGATGTTATTAAACACGAAGTCCAACCAAAGGAACCTAAGAAGATAGAGTTTGAGCTAAAGGAGGAAGAATTAGACTCTACAGCAGAGGAGGAATTAGAAGATGAAGAGCCACAAACTCCGAGTGTGAGAAGATCCGTTCAAGAAAAAAGGCAGTCGGAAAGGTATATTCCATCTACGTTTTGTTCAAATTTTGCTTTATCTATTACTATTGATGATCCCAAAACTATGAAGGAAGCAGTAGATTCAAAGGATGGAAAACTCTGGAAAGAGACCATGGTTGATGAAATGGCATCTTTGCACAAAAATGATGCTTGGGATCTGGTGAAGTTATCGGCTGGAAGGAAACCCATTGGTAGCAAATGGGTGATCAAGAAGAAGACAAATGCAGAAGGAAAGGTGGAGAAATACAAAGCTGAGTTGGTAGCAAAAGGTTACTCCCAGGTGACGGGAATTGATTTTGGTGATATTTTTTCTCTTGTTGCCAAGGTAACTTCTATTAGATTACTTTTATCTGTTGTTGTTGCTTTTGATTTTTAGGTAGAACATATGGATGTGAAGATAGAAATATACATGAAGCATCCTGAAGGCTTTGCAGTGAAGGGTAGGAAAGAACAGGTATGAAAGTTAAAGAAGTCTCTGTATGGGTTAAAACAGTCACCAAGGATGTGGTATCAGAAATTTGATACATTTATACGGGGACTTGGCTTCACGAGAAGCAAAGAAGATCATTGTGTGTATTTTAAATTAATTGGTGACTGTGTTATTTATCTGTTCTTGTATGTGGATGATATATTGCTGGTTGGAAATGACAAAGAAATTATCCAAGATTTGAAGACACCATTGTCCTCCAAATTCAACATGAAAGATCTTGGTGCTGCAAACTATATTTTGGGCATGGAAATTAGAAGAGATCGAGCAAAGAGGAAGCTCTAGTTAAACTAGAGGAAGTATGTCGAGACAATACTGCAGTGGTTTAATATGCAGGATTGTAAACTGGTGAAGGTTCCTATTCCTATAGGTGTGAGGTTATCTGTTGAACAGTGTCCTAAGACACAAGAAGAGGAAGAGGACATGTCCCGTGTTCCATATGCAAGTGCAGTCGGTAGCCTGATGTATGCAATGGTTTGTACTAGACCCGACATTACACATGCAGTGGGAGTATTGAGCAGGTTTATGTCAAAACTAGGGAAGGAGCACAGGACAGCAGTGAAGCGGGTTTTCAGGTATTTGCGTGGCACTAGTGATTATGGTTTGTTCTACCAAGGAGGATCAAGATTGGACAGAATGTTGGATATTTGTAGCTTTGTTGATGTAGACTGTGCTGGAGATCTGGATCAGAGAATATATACAAGTGGGTATTTGTTTAACCTATTTGGAGGTGAATTCAGTTTGATGAGTAAGAAACAATCTATAGTGGCACTATCAACTACAGAGGTAGAATACATGGCAGCCACTCATGCAAGCAAGGAAGTAGTTTGGTTGCAAAGATTGTATTCAAGTATGAGGTTAGTACAGGGAGCTATAAGGATAGACTGTGACAGCCAAAGTGAAATTTTCTTGGCAAAGAACCCCGCATATCATTCAAAGACAACGCACATTGATGTTCAGTATCACTTTGTGAGGGATATGATAGAAGAGAAAAAGGTGTTCGTGGTAAGGATGGACACTTTGAGGAATATTGCAGATGCATTGACAAAATCTATGAGCTCTGAGAAGTTCTCTTGGTGTAGAGAGGCAATGGGAATTTCAAGGCTAGAAAAATGACTAAGATCTCTTGTGGTCCCGTGTGGAAGGAAAACAACAAGTGGGAGAATGTTGGGTTGTATTATATTCTTTCCATGACTAGCCCACGTAGTTAACAGGGGGGTTAGAGGGGGGGCGAAGCCCCCCTTCATTGGGCCGATTGGGGGGGGGGTGGTCACAGGGGGTTTGAGGCATACTCGTAACCGCACTTTATGGGGTCCGGGGCATCGCTTCAGAAAATCTTGTTTTTGGACCCTATGTTAGGATGGGCAGGCCCACCTATGGTTTTGTGCATGATTTTCACACATGTTTTTGGACGCGATGGATTTCGATCCATGGTATTAGATGCTTCGGCATGTATAAATATTTATTATAACATTGAGAGGAAAATAATGAAAAATCAAGCTGGTCGTCCTGGTTTTGGGATCCAGGGAAAAATATCTTTGTGTATGTGTTTTATGTGTTATGCTCTCGCATTGTTTATTTTTTGTGTTTTAGAATTCATATGCAGTTAATTTCTGTACAGGGTTAAAACCTACAAGATTGATTTTTTTACTCGGGGAACATCTATGATATCCTTGTGGTGATTAATGATCCATAAATTAAAATTGCTCCCATCTCAACTCTGTCCATCCAGCGAATGGAGACCCTCTATCTCTGGTGGTTTTTTTTACTTGAGGCATACCTTCGTAGTGACTAGTGTTTCTAGCAAGTTTTCCTCAGTGTGGATGGCACCCTTACAATGTAGTGGCTTTCAAAGCACCTGGCATAGTGCATCATGGCAGGTTCATACTTGTTTCCAACACTCAGTCATTATGTTTAACCTTTAACTAGGTTTTCTTTTGATCCATATGTACTTAGAGAATACATCATATTAGGGGATAATTTTGATACAGTTTTTGAGCAATGTCTATGTAGATAGTTTCAAAGTATGTTACAAATAGTTTTTCAAAATTTTTTTTCTCTTAGGATGGTAATAAGTTGTTATGGTTACGAGAGATATGTGCCTTTAGAAGACACTAATTTATATATGTGTATCTTTTGCAAATATCTTTTGATTAATGAAGATTTTGTGTCAATTTACCAAATTCAATTTTGTTTTTCCTACATGAGAAGGCATGTAAAGTGTTATTTAAAAAACTTTGATACAAAATGAGTTAGAAAACATGTTATATGACATTTTTTCATATTTTATATGTTTCTATTTAATCAATTCAATTAAAAGAAAAAAATGAATAACTAATTTTGAAATAAATCTTAATTTTTAATTGTTGACTACTAACTTTTAAGTTTTAATTTTTTGAATTGCACCAATTAAGCATAGTCATTCCAATTTCTCCAATTAGCATAGTCTTCTCAATTTTTCAAATTAGTATAATCAACTCAATTATAACCATTATTTACCCAATAAACAAATTATCGAAATGGATGCAATCATCCCAACATTTCCTAGTTACTTTAGTTTAAAACTTAAAATCATTTTACCAAATTCTTTCTTTCCCAAGCAGGATCAACTAACCATAATTTTCCTAAATTCCTAACTAAACTTAATTATACACAATTATAATATCATAATTAAAGCTAATAGCTTTAATTAACCTAATTACTTGTGTAGAACTATTACAAAAATTTTCACCAATTAACATAATTAACCTATTTTTCCAATTATTTGCACTTTGTTTTTTTTAGCTTGATTCCGCTATTAGACCCAATTTACCTCAATTTTTTAAATTAGGTTAACATGCATAATTTTTTAGATTTTTAACAATTTATTCCAACTTCCCCTTTTATTTCCCCAAATTTTCTATTTTTTCTTAAAATCTATGTACTTTCTATACTACAAATGACATTCTATGTGTAGATATTTTCAAATTAGTATAGTCAACCCAAATATAAGCATTATTTCCCAATAACCAAATTATCCAAATGGGCCCCATTATCCCAACCTTTCGTAGTTACTTTAGTTTAAAAATTAAAGCCATTTTACCAATTTCTTGCCTTCCCAATCAAGATCAACTAACCATAATTTTCCTAAACTCCTAACTAAACTTAATTATCCACAATTATAATCACATAATTAAAGCTAATATCTTTAATTATCCAAATTACCTGTGTAGAATTATTACACAAAATTTCGCCAATTAACTTAATTAACCTATTTTTCCAATTATTTGCACTTTGTCTTTATTTTTTTGCTTGATTTCACTATTAGACCCAATTTACATCAATTTTTGACATTACGTTAACATGCATAATTTTTTAGGTTTTTCACAATTTATTCCAACTTCCCCATATATTTGCCCAAATTTTCTTGTTTTTCTTAAAATCTATTTACTTTCTCTACTTCAAATGATATTCTAAGTGTATACATTTTCAAATTAGTATAATCACCCCTATTATAACCATTATTTCCCCAATAACCAAATTATCCAAATGGACTCGATTATCCTAGTTTTTCCTAGTTACTTTAGTTTAAAAATTAAAGCCATTTTACCAATTTCTTGCTTTTCGAGACAGGATCAACTAATCATAATTTTCCTAAACTCCTAACTAATATTAATTATCCACAATTATAATATCATGATTAAAGCTATTATCTTCAATTATCCTCATTACTCATGTAGAATTATTACAAAAAATTTCACTAACTAACATAATTAACCTATTTTTCCAATTATTTGCACTTTGTATTTTTTTTGCTTGATTCGCTATTAGATCCAATTTTCCCCAAATTTTTAAATTAGTTTAACATATGTAATTTTTTATATTTTTGACATTTCATTCCAACTTCCCCATTTATTTTAGCAAATTTTGTTGTTTTTTATAAAATATATTTACTTTCTCTACTACAAATGGCATTCTATGTGTAGAGATATTTAAATATTTGATACCATGATAGGTTTTTGAATCTTTAATATCTTATACAAGGGTCGATGGCATGTTATATTTTAATTAAAAGTAAAAAAAATATAATTTGAGAAAAAATCAACTACAAGCTTGACGCAAAAGAGAAGGAAAAGAAAATGAGAGAGGACTCTATAGACCAAAGAGACAAATCTAGGCAAATACACTAATTCAAATTATGAGGCCAAGACACCAATATAATTTCTTGCATTAAAATGAATGCCATGAGTAAATATCTATAACACCCTTTAAGATAAAGACACTATGCATACTAGGTGTGATTCCTCTATGCATGCATATGAAATAAAGTCTCCTTTGGTTTTAGTTAGGTAGCACAAATATTGAATTAGAAATATTTGTTTGTTGAGTAAGAATAGGAGCAACTAGAAATGAGTGAGATGTGTAAAAAGAAGTCACAAGTGCAACTCCAATCTCCAAAAATACAAACTTAAAAATTATGAATAAAGTCTAATAGATAAAAGCTATCAAAATATAGGAGAAAAAAGATAAACTGAATTATAAAAATAACACATTTTTATGATTTTTTAAAAACTGTTAAACACACATGGGAAACATAGAATAGGAAAGATAAATCATGTGAGTACCTTTTTTTTATTAACAGGAGATATACATTTATAGTACATTATGTGACCATTGGGATTCACATCCCAAGGTCTCTTGGACTGCTTTTGTCCATTCGACTTCCACACTAACCCATTGAGGATTAGGTGTCCAACATTCCCCCCCTTAATCCGAAGGGTTATGTATGAGTCCAAGAAGAGAGCTGTAATACAAAATGTGCAAAAAATGCATGGCAGCACTAGGCTGAATGTGCTCTATGAAATGTTGGTATAAATGGCGGTGGTTTAAGGATGACCACCAACACTGGAACGCTTAGTGCAGTTCCCGGAACTCTTCCAAAACTGGCAAGAAACTGAAGTTTTCTGCTAGAGGAAGTGATCTTATTGTTTTAAAGAGGGAAACCTTCAACCATAAAAGGGAGGTCTCACCCCGCATAAAAGGTAAAACTTCAACCTCAAAAGCGAAGTCTCAACCTGTGATGGTTTAAGGATGACCAATAGCTCTGGAATGCTTAATGCAATTCCTGGAACTCTTCCAAAACTGGCAAGAAGCTGGTGTCTTCTACTAGAGGAAGTGTTCTCAATTTTGTTCCTGGAATGCTTCCAAAACTGGTAAGAAGCTGAAGTCTTCTGCTAGAGGAAGTGTCCTAGATTGCCAACTGAAGGCATGTTCACGGGCATCTTTGTCTCTGGCTACAACTCTAAAACTGGTGTGGCAGGTTGTGGCTCAGGCTCGCTTGATGTGACTTTGAAGCTTGTAGATGACCATCATTTCCCCCCCTGTCAGATACAAGGTGAGATGATGGGGGAAACTCAACTGCAAGACTGTTCAATATTCTGGAACAGGTTCTGACATGTGTTTGGAATATCTTCTTGGCTGTTGATGCCCATTGCCAAGAAGCGATCCATCCAAGATGAATCTTTGTTCTTGCAGGACGTTTGTTTTTGAAGCATCTGTGTGAAGAATGACTGGTTTTATGACAGTGCTTACATGGTTGAAGATCAAAACAGTGATCTTTCAAATGGCCAACTCGATCACAGTGTTGGCATTTCACGATCTGTTGTTTTTGTTGTTGTTGTTGTTGCTGTAGAAGAGGGGCAGAATCTGGAACAGCTGAAGCTGAACTGTCATGAGAAGCAGGTGAACTGTCATGAATAAATCCAACACTCTGAAACTGAATGGGCTTGGCATAGTCTGGAATATGAAAGGACAAGTCCTTGTCATATCCAAGACCAGTTTTGTGCTTGTTGTGGACAAGCTGTTCCCAAGGTCTGATGATGGGCTTGGGAAGTGTAGACTGAGTTTCTGCATCTGCATATACAACTGCTGCTTTATTTGAATGAACTGTAACATTATTAACATGCTGCTGATGGGTGGTTGTCTCAATGTTCTGAACAAAAACAGGTTCAGAATGGTGTCTATTTTGATGTAGTTCTTCTTGCTGTAGCTGTGATTCAAGCTGCAAAAAATCGATCTTTTCCTGTGCATCATGCAGGCAGGTCTGAATGTCACAAAGAGTGTCTTTGCTAACATTTACCTTCCCACCAATAGTGGAGTGTATTAGTGTATTCAGTAACTCTAATACATCATCAAATCTAGCCATTGTCTCAACAAAGAAATGAACACTCAGCAAGTCTAGACAAACCCCAGCTATTGAAGATTTCAAAAATTAAGAATATCAGTTTGAAAAATACATTGTCCAATACCAGTCTTTCAGAGATTCTGTTCTTTAAATTCTGTAGAAATTTCACATCTGACTAGACTTTGTAGCTGATTCCTTCAAACTTTATAAAACTTGCCTCTATATCCCTTCTGGAAGCTCAGGAATGCAAAAAGAATAAAAAATCCGCGAATACCAGCAATGGAGACACGGCTCAAACTCCATGAATATACACAAGGGTAGCTCGACCTCTTCCTTCAATAATAAATCCAAGAATCTCAACCCCTTTTTTTTATTGGAAATGACCCCAATGATGTAAAAAACTTCACCGAAGGTATTCAAAAGGCACTCAACTAATTCCAGCTAAGAATTTAGCCAATCACTAACAGATTTGTGTCCAGCAAGAATGAGAGGCTCAAAGTCCTTCCAACACAGATACAATAGATATGTTTCACCCTTAAAATGCTTAGGTATACCAAGATACGCTTTGTATGGATGCACAACTAAATGACTTCTTCCTTCTTTGAAATTCGAACTTCAACTACAGGAATGGATTACATATACCTCTGATATATCAACTCTAATAATAACAGATATCTGAAGTAGAATAACTAGCAAATGTTAGGAAGAACAGTGGTTGTAGATAAGTGTTATAACATCAAAGAAGCTCCATCATTACAGAGAAAACACCACAGTGATAATATATGCAACGTATTCAGCTCCAAGACAGAGAAATAAATATGGAGTGTCTTCAATATGGAGAATGCAAAGTAAAACGCACATCAGTGCAAACTTGATCATTTCGACTTCTTGCAGTATGAAGCTTTTTTTTGTGCTGGCTCTCCAATCGAATCTGTAAGTGCTGCTTTTATATTCATTGTAACATCTTCTCTGTCAGCTCTCCAGTAGAATGCCAACTTTCAGAACTCTCTCTACATGAACTACAACATATTGATCCAATATTTGAAGATGACATTTATGATTTTCTTGGCGTAGAGAATTCAATCAAAAAGTTCTTCTCCTATGGATCCACTGGCTCTGACTGTGTGTCAGAACAAATTACTTTCTGGTCTCACAAGCTAAATTTAAACAAATCAGGAAATGCTTGAGATGATCCATTTTCCCTACACGTTTGTGCAGACAAATTGATCGCGCAAATTTCTATTCCTTCCAAACGCAATCAACGGAGCATATTAATAATACTAATGCAAGTGCCTCTGAAGCCACTTTCTATAACTCAACAGCAAATCTAATAGAGGCCGTATTTGAATGGAACAAACATTAAGGCCTCGAAATGGGAAATATAGAAAAACTAAACGTTGTTTATCCATGCAAGTACAATATTCCTTCCCTTTATACACATGCAGAAACAAATAGCCTATATTTGAATTATATTACATGACGAAAGGATAACTCGAATTTGAGATGTCCATCTTCCTCGTAAGTTTCCACCGGAGTAAGAAGGATCTCTCTCAACTGTTGTTGATCAGGGGGCAAGTAGACCACATTAGGGCTCCGAGAAAGGTTGGAAGCAATCTCCTTGGCAGCCTCGATACGCCTGAGTCAAAGGGCAATAAATTTCTGTTGCTTCTCTCTCGATATCACCGACGATCACCACAACTTCATTACCAATTCCATTTTGCACAGTAACTCTCCACTCGCTCTTGGCATATTTAAAGAGAGATAGTGGGCACCTTTGCCTTTTGGCAAAGTCTGGTAGTCTTATATTCGTAAATTGGCATGTACTCCTTAGTCAACTTAACAAGTATGTCCGAAGTGATGGCGAAGAAATTCTCGTACAAAGAAATTAGGACAATTACAAGAAGTTTTGGTAAGGTCCTGGGATCCGGTGGGTTCGGAACAGTGTATGAGGGCGTGCTTGAAGATGGGACTATGGTGGCAGTTAAGAGGCTCGAGATCGCTAGGCAAGGTGAGAAGGAATTTTACTCAGAGATTGCGATATTGGGCACAATCCATCACTGGAATTTGGTGCAACTCTTGGGTTTCTGCTCGCAGGGATCTGAGTCCAAGAGAGTAAATACTAGTGTAAATAGTCAGGATCAACAAGTCCATTCTTCATTTTCAACCAAAGAAGGCGGAAATAATTCTCTGTTTATAACTGATAGTGATAACATAGGAAAGAAAATGCATGTCGATTCAGAAAGAATGCATGAACTTGGACAAGGGATGGTTGATGTTTATGGAGCTGAGAAGCAGGCAATGAATTCTGGACATAGTCGGCCCGATTCTTCTGAATTTGTAGAGGCTTGTGCAGTGCCCAATAGTGATCAGAAGTTCCTACAGGAGACGTTGAAATCTAATAATGGTGCACTACTGTCAACAATGGATTGGGTTGACAGTCTAACCAACATAAGCATTGGAGATCTTTTGAATGAGGCATTGCGCATAGAGCATGGCAACAACTACGAGTGCCATTCTGTCAACAATGGTGCCCGTCCTCAACCGTTTCTACATTATATGGATTCCTTTGATGTTGCTATTGTTGCACAGGTCCAGAAGTTCAAACTTCTCTTGGATATGGCGGAGCCTCCAGTGAAACCTTTGTGCGGTGGAAAGAGAATATTTTGTCGGCAATGGAGGGCACGCAGGGTTCAGAAATTAGAGATGATTTCAATCACAATCATAGTATGGACAGTGTATTGGCAGGTCGGACCAACGCTTTTATGAAACATTTATGGATTTTATGTCAGGACAGCCAGAGAGAAATCAACTTATTCGGATGAACAACGCAAACGTTCCTCTGTCAAGTGAATGTCAGGTGCAAACGTTCCCATGTCAGGTGAATGTCAGGCGCAGGTAAAGAATGGCACAAATTGCGCTGGGTGAAGGAGCGTTTCGTGTGCAGAGAGCAGCGTATTAAATGCAGGTGGAGCAGCGCTTTTAAATGGGGCATTTATGGACAGAGCGCAGTGGTGACAGAGGCATTGATGACAGAGGCGTTATAAGGCAGCGCTTGAAAAGAATATGGCAGAGGGCCAGGACTGCTCACAACAGAGGAATGGCAGCGCTGAAACAGGTGGCTCACAATGGAGCAGGGCAGGAGATCGCCCGCTCTGATACCATGTTAAACACACATGGGAAACATAGAATAGGAAAGATAAATCATGTGAGTACCTTTTTTTTATTAACAGGAGATATACATTTATAGTACATTATGTGACCATTGGGATTCACATCCCAAGGTCTCTTGGACTGCTTTTGTCCATTCGACTTCCACACTAACCCATTGAGGATTAGGTGTCCAACAAAAACAAGAAAATGATATAATGAATAATATTAATATATAAATACATGTTATTGCGTTATGATATCATATCACTACCCCACATTATACTTAGAAACCACTACTAAAAAAATGAACTTGTCAATACGAAACATGAAATAGAAAAATAGATTATAAATAATACTCTTCCTAAAACAATCGAAAAATGTGCATATACACCAATAAGCGAAGAATAATTAAAAATCCACTTATAATAATTCTCAACATTTTACAACTGTTATGACCCTAAAGACACATATATTAATTAAATATATATCATATGACTCCAAAAAGAACATATATAATGTTAAATATAAATATAAGAGAAAGAATTTAAACGATTGCATATAATCGAACAACACATATTCTTATATACAATGAGTTCAACCCATATGAAAGAAGTTTTGAGTTTTACTCAACAGGTTTAAATCTAGTTTTTCTTTAGGAGTTATAGAGCTTTATCATCCTCCGTTGTCAGGCTAAGATTAACCATTCAGACATAGGAAACGCTTAGAGGAGGCTCTTCACTTTTTTCTGAATGCAATGTAACCTACTAAACCTTTGAACCTCAGAATGACCCTCTCCTTGACAGTTTTTCTCATTTCTTTCCCTTGCTTTTCCATAAGATTACAGATCCCCATCAATGATAACTGATAGGTCCTTTTTAAGGAGGGCATTGAGTTATTGACATGTTATATTTTTATGATTTTGCTATTTTAATAAATTTTTGCAAATTAGCTACAGAACGCAGCCTATTTTGCAGTTAACTATGTACTACGTAGATACTTCCATGGTCCTACAGGTTCCAGATGTCAAATGAAGAAACTGGCCACATGGGCATCTCTAGAATCGTCTCCACATGGACTCTATCCTAGTCACTCAGCCCAGATCGATAAAAAATCAAGCTCAAGATTGTAGTCAAAGGTGGAGCCAAACATATGATACCTAGAAGAAATAGGACTCTTCATCTACTCTTTCATGGTTAATCAATAAATCCAATAGTTCTGTTGTAGAATTAACTTGGATCAGCCACCTATGTTAACGTTTCTATTGCAAACATCTCACTCAAATTCAGGTCATTTGTAGTTGATCAAACGTTTATGCAGTCCTGTTGTAATACATATAGGCCACCTGTAGCTAGTTTTCCTCAAACACAGTTATGATTATTTCCTTTTAAATACTGGTTGGAAAAAACCGAGGGGGGTTCGAAGAATTTGATGTATTAAGTTCATACTTTCAGTTCTGTATTTTTGGACTTCATTCCTCTTTATAATATTAAATCATGTGTTGACCAATGATCATTTAAAAAGAGCATTTTCAATTAGTTAGCAGCTCAACCTAGTCAGTTGCAGAGGGCCCCTGCACTGAAGGAGGTTTTCTTTCCATTCGTTTTATGTTTAGTTTTATTTTCATCGTTTCCTTTTAGCAGTATTTCTAACTTAGGTTTATTTCTTTTAGTTTTGATCAATAGAATAATGTTAAAACTCAATTGAGCGGTCTTGTTTCTCCAACACATTTCATGAAAGGAAATGATTTTGTTTCTAAATAGAGTAAGGTTGAGGTTATGAAATGCATTGTTGACTAGTTTACTCATTGTTTTGTTATTTATTTTCTAGCTCAGATTGGAAATACACTGAGTTAATGAATGTTGTTTATCACCATTTCAAGTTGATACTCATCCTAAACTAAATGGTTAAACATTCACTTCACATAATGGTTGAAATCAATCACTTACCTTTTGCATGTTTTCATTTAGTTCTCTAGATCATAAAGTACATAAAGTTGCTTGTATTCCATATCAAAAAGGTTATCTTTCAAAATTGAAAGTTAGAGTAACTAGAAGTACTTCAGTTGATTTCATTCTCTGTATTTATTTCAACATGCATTACAACTTCACCTTTTTAAGAATTAGATTCATGACTTAGGATTAATGACAAGATAGGACAGATGCTCTGTTTTTCCTGCTTTTAAATTAGATTTTGACTAGTTTTAAGCTCTTGGTTCACCTTTAGGAAGTTTAGATTCAGTTTCTCATAGTTCAAATTGTACATCATTAGGAATCAAAGAACAAAAACCCCCAAAACAATGTAAAATTACAAAACAACAAACTAGGAAGGGTCAACTAAGCACATATAGTGCACTACACTTCATCAGCTTACAAACCTCAGTTGATAATTTATGCAAGAAATTTAGGACACTGAATTGACTAAACATTTTTGTGCCGTTGCCGGGGAAGTGTAATTAGGTAACCTCCTCTCTTACATTAAAAAAAAAATTGATATGAATAGGGAGAGAGACTCTAGGGGTAGATTTATAGCTAGAGGTAGGAGTTCAATTCCTGCAACACGACCTACTCCACCAAGAATAAGAAAAGATACACCTCCATCCCAAGCTCATACTCCTAGCCATAGAACTCCTGAAGTTCTAAGGTCATAAATTCAATCAATAGAATCTGCTACATCATCTACTAAGGTAGTCCTAGAGGAGAAAAATCTTGGGTCTCCAACAGAAGGAGTAGCCTTTTTCACCTCCACAGGGGAGCATATTTTAGTTGAAGAACTAAGAATACCTAGTGAGGAAGAAGAAGTAGAACCTCTCTCCCACACACCATTAAAAGAAGAACTAGGGGAAGAGAAAGTAACCTTGCAGGTTCAACCTTATACTGACTCTGAAGAAACTATAATGGTAGAAGAAAGAGAGGATGGAGAATTCACAATGTTTGGAGGAGTGGGCAGAGGAAGAGGTAGAGGAAATAATGGAGGAGGTATGTAGGTTATAACCCCGTACAATAATGACCTACATACGAATTCTAAAACATAGAAAATAAATAATGCGAGAGAAAAACACATAAAACACATATACACAGAGATTTTCCCCTGGATCCGAAAACCTGGACTACTTGCTTGATTTTTAATTATGTTCCTTTCAATCCTATAATACATATTTATACATGCCGAAGCATCCAATACCATGGACCGAAAATGGTGAAGCCAAGTCCCTGTATAAATGTATCAAATTTCTGATACCACATCCTCGGTGACTATTTTAACCCATATAGAGACTTATTTAACTTACATACCGGTTCATTCTTACCCTTCACCAGAAATCCTTTAGGTTGCTTCATGTAGATATCCTCTTCTAGATCCCTGTGAAGAAATGTTGTCTTCACATCCGTCTATTCTACCTCAAAATAAAAAGCAGTAGCAACAGATAAAAGTAATCTAATAGAAGTTACCTTGGCAACAGGAGAAAAAATATCACCAAAATCAATTCCCGGCACCTGGGAATAACCTTTTGCTACCAACCGAGCTTTGTATTTCTTGACTTTTCCTTTTGCATTTGTCTTCCTCTTGAAGAACCATTTGTTGCCAAGGGGTTTCCTTCTAGCCGGAAACTCCACTAGATCCCAAGCCTCATTTTTGTGTAAAGATGCCATTTCATCAACCATGGCCTCTTTCCAGAGTTTTCCATCCTCTGAATCCACTGCTTCCTTCACAGTTTTGGGATCATCATCAGTAACAAACAAAGAAAAATTTGAACAGAAAGTAGATGGACTATACCTTTTTGACTGCCTTCTTTCTCGAACTGATCTTCTCATGGCCGGAGTTTGTGGCTCTTTATCTTCTGATTCCTCCTCTGCTGCAAAGTTTGTTTCTTCCTCTTTTAGATCAAACTCTATCTTCTCAGGTTCCTTTGGTTGGACTTCATATTTAATAACATCTTTCACCTCTCTGAACACCACATCTCGGTTGTACATAACCTTTCTTATTACTAGGTTCCAAATCTTATAACCATTTAAACCATCCTTATACCTAATAAAGATGCACTTTTCAGATTTACTATCCAACTTTGCTTTTTTCTCCCTTGGAACATGTACGTATGCATCACATCCAAATACCCTCAGATGTGAAAGAGAGGGTTTCTTACCAGTCCATACCTCTTGTGGAGTCTTATCCTCCAACACTTATGAAGGTGACCTGTTGACTAGGTAACATGCATTATCCACCGCCTCTGCCCAGAATTCTTGTCCTAACCCAACAACACTGAGCATGCTTCTTGTCCTTTGCATCAATGTCTTGTTCATTCTTTCTACAACTCCATTTTGTTGAGGTGTATATGGAGTAGTCTTCTACCGTGCTATACCACACTTCTTGCAAAATTCTTCAAATTCCTTACTGCAAAAATCTCCACCATTATCTATCCTCAGCACCTTTATCTTGTTCTCTATCTGGTTTTCCACTAGAGCCTTAAATTCTTTAAACCTATCGAAGACTTTAGATTTATTCTTAAGGAAATATATCCATGTATTCCTTGAGAAGTCATATATAAATGATCCATAGTACACAGACTTACCCAGTGATGGAACCTTCACAGGTCCAAACACATCACTGTGCACAAGCTCTAATATATATTTTTCCCTCTTACCACCAGAGGGGAAACTCACCTGATTTTGCTTCTTGTATACACAATTTTCATAGAAATCAAAATCCAGAGAGCTATTACTCATACCTTATACCATACCTTTACCATGAAGTATTCGAAGGCCCTTCTCTCCAATATGTCCAAGCCTTTGATGCCATAGCATGGTCTTTTCTCCAGAAATCACTAGATTTTCTGCTCCATTTTCAGGAACCATGGAAATGTTGCACCCGTCAACAATAGTGCTACCTTATAGCTTGTACAGAGTTCCTATCCGAACTCCCCCCATAAATACCAGTGCTTCGCGAACCATCTTTTAGATATCCTTCTCGAACACTGTTTCTACACCTGTATCATCCAACTTACTAACAAAAATCAGATTTCTGGCTAATGCAAGAATATGTAGAACACCTGGAAGTCTTCTAACCCTTCCACCTTGTAGCTTCAACTTTACTTTTCCACAACCAATGATTCTAGCCTTCCTGTCATCCCCCAAGAAGACATCACCACCATCATATTTCTCATAATCACAGAACCACTCTCTATTGGGAGTGAAGTGAAAGGATGCACCTGAGTCAATCAACCATGCCTCATGATCTACATGTGTACTTGAAGAAGCCGAGTACACATCCCCATCTTCATCTGAGGTGGTTTTCGCCTCTAAAGAAGGAGCCTCATCAGATCCCTTTCCTTTGTCAGGAGCTTTAAATTTACAGTCCCTTTTGAAGTGGCCTTCCTTTCCACATTTCCAGCACACCACCTTTACAGGTTTTCTTGGAGATTTAGATCTCCCTCTAGATTTAGATCTCCCACTCAATGACTTATTTTTGTTTCTATTTTGAGACCTTCCTCATACAGACAAGGTATCACAATTTGGCTCTCCATATTTTTCCCTCTCATCTCCTCCGTCAGCAAGGCTGAGACTATTTCATCAAACTGCAAGGTAGTTGCATTGCTACCTATTACAATAACAAGATTATCCCATGAATCTGGTAGAGAAAACAACAAATTGATGCACTTATCTTCATCTGAAATTTTAATATCAACAGATGCTAACTGACTTACGACAGTATTAAATGTGTTTAGATGCTCTGTCACCAAGTCTCTATCTTTCATCCTCAGGTTATATAGCATTTTCCACAGGAATAGTTTATTCACGAGAGACTTAGATTGGTACAAAGTCCCTATCTTGTCCCACAAAGCATTTGTTGTAGCTTCCCCTGATACATTCAGCAATACTGAATCTGAGACACACAATCATATTGTGCTCTTTGCCTTCTGATCCAACTTCTTCCATTCTTCATCAGACACTCTCGTTGGTTTAGTACTCGGATCTACCACGATCCATTGATCTTTATCCACCAACAGATCCTCCATCTTGAGTTTCCACAACTCAAAACTCTGACCATTAAATTTCTCGATCTCTATCTTTCCACTACTCACCATCTTCTTTCACCACTAGAATCCATCTCGCAGATCTCCCACTGAATAGGGTCTACCACAGGCCCGAGCAAAATCCCTTAGCAACAAAGGCATCCCCTTGAAGCCAAATCTACTCTGATACCAAGTGTAGGTTTTAACCCCGTACAGAAATTACCTGCATACGAATTCTAAAACACAAAAAATAAATAATGCGAGAGCAGAACACATAACACACATATACACAAATATTTTCCCCTGGCTCCCAAAACCGGGACTATTAGCTTGATTTTTCATTATGTTCCTTTCAATTTTATAATACATATTTATACATGCCAAAGCATCCAATACCATGAACCGAAAACCATCACATTCAATACCATGGACCGAAAACCATCGTGTCCAAAAAACATGTGTGAAAATCATTCACAAAACCATAGGTGGGTCTGCCCAACCTAACATAGGGTCCAAAACCAAAATTTTATGGGGTGCTACCCCCGACCAAATAAAGTGGGGTTACGGGTGCCGCTCAAACCCCCTGTTAGCTACGTGGAAAGAATATAACACAGCCCAACAAGGTAGAGGAAATAATGGAGGAGGCAGAGGAAATAGGGAAATAGATAATTATTTTGAATTCCCTATAGTTGATGAAGAAACAAATGCCACAATGAAAAATATCTCACCTTCTGTCTTCCCAAATTTCCATGGGTTAAAAACTGAAGATCCTGAAACATTTTTATTTGAGTTTGAAGTCTTGTGCAAAACCTATGATTACTTAGAAGACTCTCAAAAACTTAAGTTGTTTCCTTCAACATTGAAAGGAGTTGCTTTGAAGTGGTTTATGGGGCTGGTCACCCAATTCATTAGAACATGAAATGACATGAAGAAAGTGTTTTTGGACAAGTATTTGGATTATTGCATGCCTACCAATCACAAGGATGAAGTGTTTAGAATGATGCAAAGAGAGGATGAAAATTTGGAGGATTTAATTGAGAGATTCAACTATAACTTGAAAAGAGTAAAGATGGATAATTTAGATGAAGATACCTCAAAATCTCTTCTACTAAAAGCCATTAGAGATGGGTGGATAGATATCCTTAACATCATGGGGAATGGAGATATCTCTCAACTCCCATTAAGTGACATAGGAGAATTATGTGTTCATCTCTCAAGACGGAAATCCAAAACTAGGAAAGGTCAAAGAGATCCTTCTCTTGTTAGAGTAAATAAATCTGCAATTGGATCAGTGAGTAGGGAAAAAATTGGGAATATGTTTGATGAATTCAAAATAGATATTCTAGGGAGCCTTAGTGAGTGAATAGACACCCTTAAGTTGCAAAACAAGTAGAAAAATGAGGTTGATGCTTTAGCTACTTTCTGTCCTAAATGTAGAAAAAACACACTTTAAGAGAATTCCCTTTGGATGCAAAAATCATAGAGACTTGTGTGATTTGTTCAGAAAACCATGAGACCAAGGGTTGTCCTTCAATTCCAGGTCTTAAGGCTATTTTTCAAGAAGAAACAATTCCAAATTTAGCAGAATCTCTTTTCTTTGTCTCTAGAAGACCTTGGCAGGGGCCACAAAATCAGGGATTTAACAATCAAATGTATCTTCAGCCCCCACCAAATTGGAATTCTTGGCAGCAACCTTGGCCTCAACCTCAACCTCAATCTCAATCTCAACCTTGGGCTCAAGGAATACAAAATCCTTATGGAATATTTTCTCAATATTATCAATATCCTCCATCATATTAGAATTATCCTCCCCCACAAATTCCACAACAAAATCACCAACCGCAACTTCAAAATCAACATCCTTAACTTTCACTACCATTTCCACAACAAAATCAATAGCCACAACTTCAAAAACAAAATCCTCAACTCTTACTACCATTTTAGCACAGACCAAATCAGCAACTTTCCCAACCATTACCAAACCCCAACAATAAAAATCCTTAGAATACCTACATGGTGGAATGACAACAATTTCCAACTTATATGATGATCCCTCTAGATCTCAATGATGTTCAACTAAGATCTGGTAGGATATTAGAAAAGGAAAGGCCTTCTGTAGTTATTCAGGAACAAGAAAATTTTGAGGAAGATTCTCTACAACCCAATAAAAGTTTTGAAAGAACATCTCTCCAAAACTAAAATACTGAAAATGGAAAACAAAAAGAACAAATGAACTCAACTCCTATCATTCAGCAACCAGTATCTACTTCCACAGCTCATTTTCTTGAAGGATTACAAGTTGATAGAGGGGTAGAAAAGCAGATTATGTTTCCTAATTATGATTTTCTAGATGAATTGAAAAATGTTTGTATCAAAATCCCTTTATTGCAAGCCATTAAGGAGATTCCAATCCTAGCTAAAACAATAAAGGAGGCGCATAAATAAACCAGGAAGAAAAGCAAAAGAAACAAAAAGAATTCACCTGGTAGGAAAAATAGTAGACATAATGATGTGAAAAATTGCCATACAAAAATATGTAGATCCAGGAAGTCCAATTGTGAAAAAACATATCAATGGAGTTGAAATTCCAAATACATTGATTGGTTTAGGAGTAGAAATAAACATCATGAGCAAAAAAACCATGGAACAACTCAAGCTTCCTAATCTTCTTTACACACCTACATTAATGCAATTAGCAGATAGATCTGTAATCAAACCAAATGGTGTGTTAGAAGATATTTCAGTGTCCTTAGATTCTTGGGAATATCCTATTGATTTTATGATATTAACCCCCAAGAACAATCTAGGAGGACATCCACTTGTATTATGAAGACCTTGGCTGGCCACAACTGATGCTTTCATTAGCTGTAGATATGGTGACATGTATATTTATGATGGGAATTCAACAAAGAAATTCACTCTATATCCTCCAACAAGAATAATCACATAAATAGATGAAAAAGAATGGATTGATGATGAAAATGACATTCAACCTCTCTTTACTATTTCATATATTAGTGAAGATAATCAAATCTTGAATACATTGGAGAATTTTGAATCATCTCCAAAATATGAACATGATCAATTTGAAGAAAAATCCAATATTGAATATTTGTCATCTAGGCAAATGTCTTCTTATTCTATGGAATAATTTGGTAGCTCTACAATTGAAATCTTTCCAGGTAGAACATTGAACATAAACAATAACTTGGAGAAAATACAACAAGAAAATCTAATCAAAACATTAGAACAAAATTCTACTGCATATGAATGGGAATATACTGACATGAAAGGAATTAGTCCTAAGACTTGTATACATCACATCTACATTGAGGAAAATCGTAAACCTATCATAAAACCCCAAAGAAGAATGAATCTAAATCTTAGGTAAATTGTGAAAGAAAAGCTACAAAAACCACTGAATATAAACTTCATTTACCCAATTTCAGACAGCCAATGGGTTTCCCCTTTAGTGATTTTGCCTAAAAAGAATGGTAAATGGAGGGTGTGCATTGATTATTGAGAATTGAATAAAGCTACCCTTAAAGATCATTTTCCTTTACCCTTTATAGATCAAGTGTTAGATACATTAGCAGGTAAGAAGTATTTCTCATTCTTGGATGGTTTTAGTGGTTATAATCAGATTCAGGTAGCACCTGAAGATCAAGATAAAACCACATTTACTTTTCCATGGGGAACCTATGCCTACCAAGTACTTCCTTTTGGATTATGTAATGCACCCGCAACATTCCAAAGAGCAGTATTAGGAACTTTTTCTGATCTAATACATGATTGTGTACATGTATATATGGATGACTTTACAGTCTATGGAAATACATTTGAATAAGATTTGGAAAATTTGGGAAAGGTTCTTAAAACATGTAAGGAAGCAAACCTTTTGCTAAGCCATGAAAAATGTTTTATGATGTTTATAGAAGGGATTGTTTTAGGACATCACATTTCAGGAGATGGAATTCAAGTTGATAAATCTAAAGTTGAAGTCATCTCGAAATTATCAATTCCAAATTGTCAAAAGGATCTTAGAATTTTTCTAGGATTTACATGATAATATAGACAATTTATAGAAAATTTCACGAAAATAGCATCCCCACTCTTCAAATTACTCACCAAGAATTGTGAATTCAATTGAAATCCTGATTGCCAGTTAGCATTTGAGACTTTAAAAGCAAGAATTTCTAAAGCACTTATCTTGAGAGGTCCAAATTGGAAACTACCTTTTCACATTTCAATGGATGCTTCAGATACAGCTTTGGGAGCTATATTAGTACAAAAAGATTTGATTCCCTATGCCATCTACTATAAAAGTAAGAATTTGACGCCCACTGAGTTAAATTATACTGTAATTGAAAAGGAATTTTTAGTTGTTGTTCATGCCATCAACAAGTTCATACATTATATAACAAGATATGAAACCTTTGTTCATACATATCACTTTGAAATTAGATACTTAATGAATAAACCTATTACTAATGGAAGATTTAAAGGATGGCTATTAATCTTGCAAGAATTCAATAATATTGTGCTAGATAAATTGGGAAAACAAAAAACAGTTGCTGATTTCTTGTCTAGAATTCAAAATATCAAAGATGACACTCATGTTGAAGATAAGTTTTCTGATGCATATCTTTTTGCAGTGACTACTCAGACCCCTTGGTTTGCAGATATTGCCTATTACTTAGTCACAGGGAAATTGCCTTCGCATTTGTTTCCTAGAGAGAAAAGAAAAATCATTCAAATAAGTGCAAGATACTCATGGCTCACTAATGAATTGTATAAAATAGGTCCAGATCTCATGATCAAAATATGTGTTAGGGAATATGAAATGCTTGATATTTTTAAGGCATGCCGTGATGAATCGTGTGGAGGAAACTTTGCTGACAAGAGGAAAACCTATAAAATCCTTTCTTTAGGATATTATTGGCCATCCATCTTCAAAGATGCCAAAGAATATGTCAAGAGGTGTGACAACTACCAAAAGGTAGGAAAACCTACTTCTTCAAATGAAATTCCACTACAAATTCAGGTACTCATTGAACCTTTTGAAAAATGGGCCTTGGATTTTGTTGGCCCAATTAATCCCCCATCTAAGCAAAAGAAGTATATATTGGTATGCACTAATTATTTCACTAAATGGGTAGAGGCTAAAGCATTCCCTTTTGCTAATGAAAAATCTGTAGTTAATTTTCTTGTTGAGGACATCTTCACTTGTTTTGGTGTTCCATGAGAAATTGTGACAGATCACGGATCTCAATTTACCTCTAAAATGGTGAAGGGTCTTGTGGAACATTACAAGATCAAACATAGGAAATCTACCCCCTATCATCCACAATCAAATGTTCAAGTTGAATCTACAAATAAGGTGAATGAAGGAATTCTCACTAAGACTGTGCATCTACATAGAAGAGATTGGGAAGAAAGGCTTCCTGAAGCCTTATAGGCTTATAGAACTACATGGAAAAATGAAATGGGACACACACCCTATGAACTTGTTTATGGGAAAGAAGTCTTGTTCCTTATAGAGTTTCAAATCAAAACCTTCAAGATGGCAGTCCAATTGCGACTAGATTTATCAGAGGCATGAAAACATAGATTGGAGCAACTCAATGAGCTTGATGAAATCATGCAAGATGCAATTCAAAGGACCAGTATAGTCCAATAGCAAATGGCTAAATGGCATGATAAATATATCAAGGAGAAGAAGTTTCAAGCAGGAAATTGTGCACCTTTGTTCGATTCAAAATTCAAATATTTTCAAGGGAAGTCTCAAACTCATTGGCTTGGGCCATATGAGATTGAAGAAGTCTTTAAGAATGGAGCAGTAAGGATAAGGACAATAGATGGAAGCAAAATACCTCTTCTTTTGAATGGTGATCGGTTGAAGATATATCAGAAACCAATTTCAAGAGAGGAGTTCATTAAGATTTTCCAGAATAACTCTGAAATGAAGATAGTGAAGAAGAATTCTTCTTCTCTACTAACTTAGCCTTTATTTTTCCTAATATATATATATATATATATATATCTATATATATATATATATATATATATATATATATATATATATATATATAAATACAAAAAAAATAAAATTGTATGAGTTTGAAAACCAATCATTGATTAGCATACTTATACAGAAAATACATCGTGAAAATTAGAGATTTCTGACATCCTATATTTTCTATTTCCTTTCTGTAATAAGTAGTAACAAAAAGATACATTCAGTTACAGTTTAGAGTCTACAATTTCATAGTCTCATTCCATCTCATTCTATTTTCATTTTATTTTAGAGTTCCATTTCATCTCACTATCATATTCCATTTACATTTTATTTTTACAATTTTACTCCATTTCACCCTATTTCCCATTTTATTTTACATCTCATTTCATCTCAATGTCATAATCCATTTCCATTTCATTATTACACTCATATTCCATAGCCATACTTCACTTTCCCTTCTTTTCACATTCTGCAGCTAATCTAATTCTGCAGCTACAACTTACTTATCAGCTCTGGCACAATTGTACAACTCACAAATAAATCATGAATGCAGGAAATTGGAGGATCAAGTTTTGGAGACCAAACATGATAAAAGTACCTACAGATCAACACCAAAAGAGTTATAAAGAAAAAGGTCAAGTTCCAAAGGTAAAACGAAAAAATTATTTCAAACAACAAGTTAAAAACATAAGGCATGTATAATATGAATAATCGTATGTCTCCTTAACAATTCATCATTTGATTTGACTACCACTTCATCATACCACAGCTCCGCCACATCTTCCATACTCGGTACCAAACGGTCCATAATAACTTCATCATACCACATCTCTGCTACACTCTCCATACTCTGTACCTAAATGGTCCCTAATAACTCCATCTGTTAATGATCATGACTACGATGTGACTAATGTATCCACATATCTCCAAAACCTCACTGTCTACTTATTCCATGCAAACCTGTAGTTCTTTTTTACCATACCTGCAGTCAGTCCATTTCATAGACTAGGAGAGCAATTCTGAAGGTTATGAAATCTTGCGAAACAAAAGCCATGGGACTCATTGTTAGGACAAAGCTAGTAGGAGAATAATATATGGGGGGATACCCACAACTCAAGGAGATGCTGCAGAAGGCTAGATGGATCAATTTTACTGAAAACTTTGATGGCTTCCACAAAGAGATCACAAAATATTTTGCTAGATCATTTGATGGTACCGAAGTAGAAATTGGAGACATTAAGTTTGCAGTAACAGAATCTTACATAGCATAGGCTATAGAATTACCAAGACATGGTGAAATATGGTTCAAAAACAAGGAATTCCATAGTGAAGCATGGAAAGTAATCCTCAGGAACCTAGGTATGGATGTATCCGTGTTTAGAAAATGAATTCCTATTTCAGCACTTAAAAGTAAATGGAGAAGCATGCTTTTGATATTACAGAAATTCAATACTTGTGAGGGGAGATTCGGGCGCATGTATGTCTATCATATATGTTTATTGATGAAATTTCTAGAAAATGGAGAAATCAATCTCCCTTTCTTCTTGCTAAACAGTTTAAGAAGGATGGCTTCAAATGTACAGAAGAAAATAGAATTCATAGACACAACCATGTACCATCATGGGTTGGTAAAAATATTGGTTGAGTTTCATTTGAAAAAGACAGGAGATGCTTGGGAAAATTTCCTGGTAAGAAACTATTTCCAAGATGCACCAAAGTCACCTGAAGAGGTTAATGTCAAAAGGAGTGGGAGAAATAAGGTTGGTATAACCATTCAAAGCAAACCTGAGTCCTTAATGCAGAAAAATGATGAAGAGCTAGTCTCTGAAAAAATGATAGAGATTAGCGAACAAATCAAACAAAAAGGGAAGATGAAAAAGAAAGCTGGTGAAACTACTGGAAAAAAACCTGAATCTTCATTACAACAAGATGATGAAAATTTGATCTCTGAAGAGTTGATAGAGATTAGGAAACAAATCAAGAGAAAAGAAAAGATAAGGAAGGAGAAAAAGGGTACAAAGGAAGAGAACATAAGTCCTCTACAACTTAGAAGGAGCTCTAGGCTCCGAGGTATGGTAAAGAAGATATCATCAAAGGGAATGGAGTTCATAAATCTAGAAGAAGAAACCCCAGTACCATCTCCTGATAATGTTCCATCTGCACACAGTCCTCAAAATTCTCCTGAACAATATTTCGAAGGCAGCCCCAGCAGAAGATCTCCAGGAATAGACCCAGTGCAGCAACAAATATATGATTATATAGAATCACTGGAGAAGAAGAATGCCTCAATGGATCCAGAATCCTCTGTCAATCCACAAGAACCTCTAATTGACTCTCTCAAATAGGAAATCTATGAGTTAGAGATATTGAACAAACATATCAAGAAAGAAAATGAAACCTTGAGGGAACAAAGTAAATTGGATAAGGCTATTCATGATAATACAATACTGCATCTAGGGCTATGGTATAAGAAGAATAGGAAGTTGAAGAGGAAGAATAGAATCTTGAACAGAACAATCATCAACCTTAAATACATGCTTCTTATGAAGAAACCCAGAATGGCAGTCACTTCAAAGAGGAGAAAAAGAAGAAAATTAGATGTACTAGCAAAAGTGTCTAAGCAAATGCAATAGGAAAGAAAAATTCACATTTTTGACAAATTGCATGAGGAAATGCAATGATTTTGCAGTGGGGGTATGTTGAACCTCAGAAATGCCCTCTCCTTGATAGCTTTTCTCACTTCTTTCCCTTGTTTTTTCATAAGATTATAGATCCCCATCAATGATAACTGATAGGTTTTGTCTTAAAGAGGGGATTAAATTATTGACATGTTATATTTTTATGTTTTTTCTATTTGAATAATTTTTTTCAAATTAGCTGCAGAACACAGCCTATTCTACAACTAACTGTGTATTCCGTAGCTATTTCCATGGTCTGGCAGGTTCTAGGTGTCAAATGAAGAAACCAACCACATGGGCATCTCTAGAATCATCTCCACATGGACTCTATTCTAGTCACTTAGCCCATATCAATAAGAAAGCAACATCAAGATCGCAGTCAAAGGTGGACTCAAACATATGATACCCGGAAGCAATAGGACTCTTCATCTACTCTTTCGCGGTTAATCAATAAATCCAACATTTTTGTTGCAGCATTAACTCAAATCAACCACCTGTGTTAACAATTCTGTTGCAAACATCTCACTCAAATTCAAGTCATCTGTATTTGATCAGACATTTAGGCAGTCCTATTGTAATATGTATAGGCCACTTGTAGCTAGTTTTCCTCAATAACAGTTATGATTATTTCCTTTTAAATATTGGTTGTACAGAACTGAGGGGTGTTCAAAGAATTTGATGTATTAAGTTCATACTTTCAGCTGTGTATTTTTGGAATTCGTTCCTGTTTATAATATAAAATTGTGTGTTGACAAATGATCATTTAAAAAGAGCATTTTTAATGAGTTAGCAGTGCAACCCAGTCAGTTCCAAGGGGCCCCTGCACTAAAGGAGGTTTTCCTTCGTTCGTTTTCTGTTTAGTTTTTATTTCATCCTTTGCTTTTAGCAGTACTTCTAACTTAGGTTGATTTCTTTTAGTTTAATTTCTTTTACTTTTGATCAATAGCATAATGCTAAAACTAAATTTTGCAGTCTTGCTTCTCTAACACATTTCATGAAAGGAAACAATTTTGTTTCTAAACAAAGTAAGGTTGAAGTTATGAGAATGCATTGTTGACTAGTTTACTCACTGTTTTGTTATTTATTTTCTAGTTCAGATTGTCAATACACTGCGTTAATGAATGTTTTTTATCACCATTTCAAGTTGATACTCATCCTAAACTAAATGGTTAAACATTCACTTCACACAATGGTTGAAATCAATCAGTTACTTTTCGCATGTTTTCATTTAGTTCTCTAGATCATAAAGTATAGAAAGTTGCTTGTATTCCATTTGAAGAATGTTATCTTTCAAAATTGAAGGTTAGAGTAACTAGAAGTACTTCAGTTGATTTAATTCTTTGTATTTAATTCAACATGCATTACAACTTCACCTTTTTAAGAATTATATTCATGACTTAGGATTAATGACAAGATAGGACATATGCTTTTTTTTTCCTTCTTTAAAATTAGATTTTGACTAGTTTTAAGCTCTTGGTTCACCTTTAGGAAGTTTATATTCAGTTTCTTATAGTTCATATTGTACATCATTAGGAATCAAAGAATAGAAACACCCAAAACAATATAAAATTACAAAACAATGAAGTAGGAAGTGTTAACTAAGAACATATAGTGCACTACACTTCATTAGCTTACAAACCTCGGTTGATAATTTATGCAAGAAATTTAGGACACTTAATAGACTAAACACAAATCCAAAAAGGTGTTTCATTCTTTGGGTTGAAATAACATAACTCTTCTTTTGCTCTGTTCAATAATTCAATTGTAAATTGTTTTGATTTTTCCAAACCCATCAATTTGGGATAAGTGGCCTTATCACTAATCAAATCATTTCCCACAGTCTCCCCCAATTCTTTTGATGATTTCATAACATCGAGTATGTCGTCCACAACCTAAAAGAGAATCCCCAATTAAGTGCTATACCTTCGAATTCTCTCAATCATCCTCTGATGAAATGCTGAGTATGGCCGTATACATGACAAAGCAGTCCAAAAGCACTACAGTCTTGTCACTATGAATGCACTCGAGAGTCTCAAGGTTAATAGAAGCATCCCCTTCGCTCACAAGATCAAGAAACTACCCACCCATAACCTCTCGAGAAATTTTAGCCTTCTTTTAGAGCTGAGAGGCAAAGATTGATCGAGGCATTCATCTTTTCTGCAATTTTGAACTAACTTGCATGCGAGAAAATGAGTCATAAATTTGACTTTTGGATCCTAGATGGCAGAAATGATGACACCACTTGACCCTCTATGGGTACAATATTTGTGGTATATGTCTTTAGTTGTGACATTCTGAGCCATCTCCCTAATTCTCACTTCCTAGTGGTGAAGCACTAAAAAGCAACAATTCTTAACCAGTTTCATATGGATGCCACTTAAGAATCTAATTCAGAAGAGAAGATAGGTGGGATAACTCAACTGAGATGAATCGCTATATTTCAAATTTTCGTTGCCCCACACTTAATTTGAAAACATGGCATGTTGTGCTATGGCATGGATTAGAAGCATCATGCATGGTAGCATATCCATATGCATATAATCATTGTATGTATCGTGACGAAAACATACACCAAACATCCCAGTTGAAATGGACTTTCGGAGCCCTGATGGGTCCTCATATTGAGGTATTGGTACTCTTAAGAGCATTAAATATTCTATAGCATTGGAAATATTGGTTGTGAGGGAGGATGGCAATACATTGCAATTCCCGTGATTATGTTTCACTTTGGTCATCACACATGATAATGTACATACGTGTCTCTGTGATGTATATTGTCCCATGCATAGATATTATTACTTACACATATGAATTTGCACTCCCAAATCTCACCAAAAAATGAATGTGTGTTCCTGATATTTGACTTCCAAAGAGTCGTACTGACTCCCACAACTCGATAAGCGTACTTGGATTAGAATACATCATGTCTGGTTGAAATCACAACATTTATTTTTAATATCAAAAGTGCAAAGAGACACCAAAAGTTGTTTTTTTTTTTAACTGAAGAAGTTGTACTTTTCTTTTTATATCTCGGTTTTAAAATTTATATATTTCTTTTGTATTTTTTTAATGTATGACTTTTAAGTGGAAGAAATTGTATTTTGGTTCTAATTTTTTTTTTGTATTTTTTTTTAATGTTGTTAAAATTATGTATATTTGATTAATCAATGGAATTTTATAGGGAAAACTTCCCATCGTCATAATTATAACTAAATAAAAGACCATAATTATCACTTATTTTATCATTTCCTATGTGTTCATAATAGAAGATGTTACAAAAAAATTAAATTAAATTACCATGAAAATTCCACACTACTTTAATATTAGCTATACATTTCATACAACTCAAAACTTTTCAAAATTAGAATATATATATTGTTGCTAGGTTGAGTTAAAGTGAGATCCAATATTGTATGGAATGAATATCTATCCACATATGGGATGCTCTCACTAAAAGACTTATTTCATTTAAAGCTAGTTACAATATTTTATGGAAGAAATATATTTTCACTTATGGGATGTTGTCACTATAACACTGGTTCATATAGCTTTTAAACCCCATAAATTACTCGCATCCATGCCTCATATAAATAAAATTTAAATCAATAATTTAACATAAATTAAATTCCACACAAACCAACCATTTTCATTATTCACTGACTTTGTGCAAAATTTTGTCTTCCTCTCTCCTATTAGATTTGTTGGTCAGGATAATGTTACCAAAATATAGAACAAAAAAATAGTAAAATGAAAGCATCCAAAAACCAACATACCAAAAAACTAAGAAACTACCGATCACCATAAAATATCAAAGGAGTGAACCAAAGCGGAGTTGTCAGGAAGAAGGTGGATTGCATGAGGAGTGGACATGTGACTCCATATGAGCAAGACAAGTTTCAGTCCTTTCCAATTTGTCCATCATTCTTCTTCGTCTCCTCATAAGTGCATCAAAGCTATCAAGCATTTTCCATTGATGAGTTTGCGACATGTTCATAAACTTAATCGGCACATTCCTTCTTCATGTCTGTCAAAGCTAAGTTGTTCTACCCATGGTGTTAATATGTCTAAGATATTATATTTTAATTTTATTATATAAATGAAATGAAAATAAGATTTATTTTTTCATTAATTCATAAATTTATATAATTTATCTTTGATATATACCAGAAATCAATTTGTGTTTCTTTTAAGTTTATTTTATTTTTATTCAAATTTCATTAATAACCATTTTATTATATCAATTAATTTTAATGTTATCAGTTTTAGTTGGCGAAACTTGTATTCTTTTGATTGAGAATGTTTTATCTATCTATCTATCTATCTATCTATCTATCTATCTATATATATATATATATATATATATATATATATATATATATATATATAGTAGGTTTTAACCCTGTACAGAAATTACCTGCATACGAATTCTAAAACACAGAAAATAAAGAATGCGAGAGCATAACACATAAAACACATATACACAGAGATTTTCCTCTGGATCCCAAAACCGGGACTACCAGCTTGATTTTCATTATGTTCCTTTCAATGTTACAATACATATTTATACATGACGAAGCATCCAATACCATGGACTGAAAGCCATCGCATCCAATACCATGGACCGAAAACCATCGCGTCCAAAAAACATGTGTGAAAATCGTGCAAAAAACCATAGGTGGGTCCGCCCAACCTAACATAGGGTTATGGGTGCCCTTCAAACCCCCTATTAACTACATCGAAATAATGTAACACAAACCAACATTCTCCCACTTGTTGTTTTCTTTCCACAGGGGGCCACAAGAGAGCTTAGTCATTTTTCTAGCCCTGAAATGCCCATTGTCTCTCTACACCAAGAGAACTTCTTAGAGATCATAGATTTTGTCAATGCATCTGCAGTATTCTTCAAAGTGTCCACCTTTACTAGCAACAACTTTTCATCTTCTATCATATCCCTCACAAAGTGATACTGAACATCAATGTGCTTTGTCTTTGAATGATATGCAGGGTTCTTTGCCAAGAAAATTGCACTTTGTCTGTCACAGTCTATCCTTATAGGTTCCTATACTAACCCCATACTTGAACACAATCTCTGCAACTAAACTGCTTCCTTGCTTGCATGAGTGGCTACCATGTATTCTACCTCTGTAGTTGATAGTGCCACTGCAGATTGCTTCTTACTCATCCAACTGACTGCACCTCCAAATAGGTTAAACACATACCCACTTGTAGATCTTCTCTGATCCAAATCTCCAGCCCAGTCTGAATCAACGAAGCCATGAATATCCAACACTCTGTCTAATCCTGGTCTTGCTTGGTAGCACAAACCATAATCTTTAGTGCCATGCAAATACCTGAAAACCCGCTTCACTGTTGTCCAGTGCTCCTTCCCTTGTTTTGACTTAAACCTGCTCAATACTCCCACTGCATGTGCAATGTATGGCCTAGTACATACCATTGCATACATCAAGCTACCGACTACACTTGCATATGGAACATGGGACATGTCCTCTTCCTCTTCTTGTGTCTTGGGACATTGTTCAACAGATAACATCACACCTATAGGAATAGGAAACTTCACTGGTTTACTATCCTACATATTAAACCTCTGCAGTATTGTGTCGACATACTTCCTCTGGTTTAACCAGAGCTTCCTCTTTTCCCGATCTCTTTTAATTTCCATGCCCAAAATATAGTTTGCAGCACCAAGATCTTTAATGTCGAATTTGGAGGACAATTCGATCTTCAAATCGTGGATAATTTCTTTGTCATTTCCAACCAGCAACATATCATCCACATACAAGACCAGATAAATAACACGGTCACCAATTAATTTAAAATACACACAATGATCTGCTTTGCTTCTGGTGAAGCCTAGTCCCCGTATAAATGTATCAAATTTCTGATACCACATCCTTGGTGACTGTTTTAACCCATATAAAGACTTCTTTAAATTACATACCAATTATTTCTTACCCTTCACCACAAAGCCTTAAGGTTGCTTCTTGTAGATCTCCTCTTCTAGATCCCCATGAAGAAATGTTGTCTTCACATCCATCTATTCTACCTCAAAATCAAAAGCAACAACAACAAATAAAAGTAATCTAATAGAAGTTACCTTGGCAACAGGAGGAAAAATATCACCAAAATCAATTCCTGGCACATGGGAATAACCTTTTGCTACCAACCGAGCTTTGTATTTCTCCACTTTTCCTTCTGCATTTGTCTTCTTTTTGAACACCCATTTGTTGCCAATGGGTTTCCTTCCAGCAGGCAACTCCACCAGATCCCAAGCCTCATTTTTGTGTAAAGATGCCATTTCATCAACCATGGCCTCTTTCCAAAGTTTTCCATCCTCTGAATCACTGCTTCCTTCATAGTCCTAGGATCATCATCAGTAATAGACAAAGCAAAATTTGAACAGAAAGCAGATGGACTATATCTTTCTGGCTGCCTTCTTTCTCGAACTGATCTTCTCACAGCCGGAGTTTGTGGCTCTTCATCTTCTGATTCCTCCTCTGCTGTAGAGTATGATTCTTCCTCCTTTAGCTCAAACTCTATCTTCTCAGGTTCCTTTGGTTGGACTTCATGTTTAATAACATCTTTCACCTCTCTGAACACCACATCTCAGCTGTACATAACCTTCCTTGTTACTAGGTTCCAAAGCTTATAACCCTTTAAACCATCCTTATACCCAATAAAGATGCACTTTTCAGATTTACTATCCAACTTTGTTCTTTTCTCCTTTGGAACACGTACATATGCATCACATCCAAATACCCTCAGATGCGAAAGAGAGGGTTTCTTACCAGTCCATGCCTCTTGTGGAGTCTTATCCTCCAACATTGATGAAGGTGACCTGTTGACCAAGTAACATGCAGTATCCACCGCCTCTGCCCAGAATTCCTGGCCTAACCTGCCACCACTGAGCATGCTTCTTGCCCTCTCCATAAACGTCTTGTTCATTCTTTTTGCAACTCCATTTCGCTGAGGTGTATATGGAGTATTCTTCTGCCATGATATACCACACTTCTTGCAGAATTCTTCAAATTCCCTACTACAGAACTCTCCACCGTTAGATATACATAGACTTACCCAGTGATGGAACCTTCACAGCTCCAAACACATCACTGTGCAAAAGTTCTAATATCTTTTTGCCCTCTTACCACCAGAGGGAAGCTCACCCGATTCTGCTTCTCGTATACACAATTTTCACAGAAATCTAAATCCAGAGAGCTATTACTCATACCTTCTACCATACCTTTACCATGAAGTATTCGAAGGCCCTTTTCTCCGATATGTCCAAGCCTTTGATGCCACATCATGGTCTTCTCTCTAGAGACCACTAGATTTTCTGCTCCACTTTCAGGAACCACAAAACTATTGCACCCATCAATAACAGTGCTACCTTGCAGCTTGTATAGAGTTCCAATCTGAACTCCCCACATCAATACCAGTGCTCCCCGAACCATATTGCAGGTATCCTTCTCGAAGACTATTTTTACACTTGCATCATCCAGCTTACTAACAGAAATCAGATTTCTCGCTAATGCAGGAATATGCAGAACACCCGGAAGTGTTCTAACCCTTCCACCTTGCAACTTCAACTTTACTTTTCCACGACCAATGACTCTAGCCTTCCAGTCATCCCCCAAGAAGACATCACCACCATCATATTTCTCATACTCGTAGAACCACTCTCTATGGGGAGTGAAGTGAACAGATGCACCTAAGTCAATCAACCATGCCTCATGCTACATGTGTACTTGAAGAAGCCAAGTAAACATCCCCACCTTCATTTGAGGTGGTTTTTGCCTCTGCAGAAGAAGCCTCACCAAGCCCCTTTCCTCTGTCAGGAGCTTTAGATTTACAATCACTTTTGCAGTGCCCTTTCTTTCCAAATTTCTAGCACACCACCTTTACAGGTTTTCCTAGAGATTTAGATCTCCCTTTAGATTTAGATCTCCCACGCGATGACTTATTTCTATTTTTGTTCTAGGTCTGCCCTCGTACAGACAAGGCATCACCATTTTGGCTCTCCATATTTTTCCATTTCATCTCCTCCATCAGCAAGGATGAGACTATTTCATCAAAATTCAAGGTAGTTGCATTGCTACCTATTGCAATAACCAAACTATGCCATGAATCTAGTAGAGAACACAACAAACTAATGCACTTATCTTCATCTGAAATTTTAATATCAACGGATGCTAACTGACTTACCACAATATTAAATGCATTTAGATGATCTATCACCAAGTCTCCATCTTTCATCCTCAGGTTATACAACCTTTTCCGCAAGAAAAGTTTATTCACCAGAGACTTAGATTGGTACAAAGTCCCTAACTTGTCCCACAAAGCCTTTTCTGTAGCTTCACCTGATACATTTAGCAATACTGAATCTGAGACACACAATTGTATTGTGCTCTTTGCCTTTCGATCCAACTTATTCGATTCTTCATCGGACACTCTCGTTGGTTTAGTAACCGGATCTACCGCGATCCACTGATCTTTATCCACCAACAGATCCTCCATCTTGATTTTCCACAACTCAAAACTCTGACCATTAAATTTCTCGTTCTCTATCTTTCCACTGCTCACCATCTTCTTTCACCACCAGAATTGATCTCGTAGATCCCCTACTGAACAGGGTCTACCACAGGCCCAAGCGAAACCCCTCAGCAACAAAGGCGTCCCCTTGAAACCAAATCTGCTCTGATAAAAAAATGTAGGTTTTAACCCCGTACGGAAATTACCTGCATACGAATTCTAAAATACAGAAAATAAACAATGCGAGAGCATAACACATAAAACACATATACACAAAGATTTTCCCCTAGATCCCAAAATCGGGACTACCAGCTTGATTTTTCATTATGTTCATTTCAATGTTACAGTATATATTTATACATGCTGAAGCATCCAATACCATGGACTGAATAGTATTGCGTCCAATACCATGGACCGAAAACCATCACATCCAATACCATGGACTTAAAACCATTTCCTCCAAAAAACCTATGCGAAAAGCATGCACAAAACCATAGGGGTTACGGGTGCCCTTCAAATCCCCTATTAACTACGTGGAAAGAATATAACACAACCCAACATATATATAGTTAGTTTTACTTTTAATATTATTTTATTTATACTAAAATATCATTAATAATAATTCATTATATATTAATTAATTGTAAGATTATTTTTTAAGGGATTCAAGGTTTGTACTATTTGTGTTAAGTCCATACTAGAGATATAGCTGAGGCTCGAAGATAAAACATTTAGCCCTCAATCCTATTCAAAGGTGTGACTTGCTCAATATGTTATGCAACCAAGACCCCAACTTTGTAAACAGGTGGACCAACAATAAAGTTTCTAGCACCCTTCATCATATATATTGGTTTTGAAGCATGGACATACTAGTCTTTACTTTAGTATACACTTGAAGTTGGGTTAAAAAAAATACCTCATGTAAGCCCCAAGTCTTCATGTAAGGATAATCAAAGGTCAACTCAACTCTTATTTCAGGTCGGCCATGTTCATTATGTAAACTTGAAGTCGGCCCACCAAGTAAACAATAACTATATATAGATATATCTACATGCAAAGGCACTTTTTGTGTTGTCCATCCACCCTTTTTTGAATATATGAGCACTCCATAGGTTTTAAACAGGCACCATACAACCTTCTAAATCTATTGTAATAGTCTCCTTTAATCATTTTGTATTAGATATTTTATTCATTGTAGCTACATATCTTCTTTCTAAGAGATGATGCCCTATATACATTACATAGAATTATAACATGAGTGCATCCTTGTGCCAGTTTAGTGGCTAGTCTGTGTCCTATACTCTCTTCATACTTGCAAACCTAGAATAAAATTATACCTAGCTACCCTTCAATCTGCAAAAAAAAACTCTGCAAAAGTCATTTTGGTTTCTTAATTTCTTGTTATAGAATATAGAAAAACATTATTCAAACAAATGCAACTTATATAGTACGATAACACTCCCCTTTCCATGAGGAATATCTCCATAGGACTTCTCTTACCAAAGCATTTAAGTTGGGAGCAATGTGCAGTGGTAAATGAACATAGGCATAAGAATATGCCATTATGATATTTTGCTAAAAGATCTCATATATTTTGTGCAACTCTTCAAACACATTATAACATTAGCCTATTTGAGACAATAGTTTAAATGACATACTTTTTGTATTGCAGTCCCAACCAAATGAATAAAATCTTGCATTGTCATTTATTCCTTTCGATTTAACGAAGACCACATCAAGGATATCAATTACACTATGATTGGAAGGGTCCTATAGCATCTTTTCTTGTCCAATTATAATACCATGTTTCTCTTCATTACATTTATTATCATCTCTACTACCCCAAAAGAATGATGGGCAGCAAGGTCTTATGTTCAATGAGGGGAGTAGCCTTCTTCACGAAAAGGGGAACACAAGTTGGAAATCCAAGGTAAAAATGGACCTCTTATCTTATTATTAAGTCCATATCAGAGATATATTTGATACTCCAAGATGAAACATTTTGTCGTTAGACCTATTCAAAGATGCGACTTGTCAATATGATATGTGAGAAAGACCCCAACTCCATAAACAAGCAAACCAATAATGTAGTTTCTAACACCCTTCATCATCATTGTATAAGGGCTTACAAGAATGGACACATCAGTATTGACTTTAGATTACACTTGAATTTGGGTTAAAACTTGTAGCTCATGACAGCCCCAAGACTTCATGTAAAGATAATCAAAGATCATCTCAACTCTTTTTTAAGGACGGCCATGTTCATTATGTACACTTGAAGTTGGCCCAGCAAGTATACAATAACTATATATAGATATATATACATGCCAAAACACCTTTTGTGTCATCCATCCACCCTTTTCTAAAATATAGGAGCATGCCCCAGGTTTTAAATAGGCACCCTAATCACTATGTAACAGTTCCTTTAATCACTATGTATTGGGTATTTTATACATTGTTGCGACAGGTCTTATTTCTAAGAGATGATGCCATATATACATTACAAAGAATTCTAAGTTGAGTGCATCCTTGTGCCAAGTTTGTGGCTAGGTTGTGTCCTATACATTCTTAATACTTGCAAACCTAAAACAAAACTATACCTAGCTTCCCTTCAATCTAGAAAAACATACTCTACAAAAGCCGTTCTAGTTTCTCAGTTTCTTGCTATAGAAGCTATAAAAAAAATATTCAGAGAAAGCCAACTAATATAGTACAACAAGGATCCCCTTTCCATGAGGAATGTATCCATAGGAATTCTCTTACCAAAGCATTGAAGTTGGAAGCAATGTGCAGTGATAAATGAACATAGACATAAGAAGATACCATTATGATATTATGTTAAAAGATTTCATATATTTTGTGCAACTCTTTAGGAAACTTATAACATTAGTCTATTTGAGACAATAATTTAGGTGACATACTTTTTGTATAGAAGTCCCAATAAAATGAAATAAAATCTTGCATACAATGTCCTTTATTCCTTTCAATTTCACAAAGACCACAACAAGGCTATCAATTTCACTATAATTGGAAGGGTGTTCTAGCATATTTTCTTGTCCAATTCTATGACCGTGTTGCTCTTCATGAAATTATCATGTTGTCTAATACCCCAAAAAAAGGATTCGTAGCAGGGTCTTATGTTCATTGAGTGGAGTAGCCTTCTTCAAGAAAAGTGCCACACAAGCTGGAAATCCAAGCTAAAAACCAACCTCTTCTCTTGTTATTGAGCATACCCAAAATATTTTGTTAACACATATTGCAATAGTGGTTGAAAATATGCATATATTGCAACTAGATTGACCATGAAATACACTAATAGTTTGTTACAAGAGTTGAGAAAACTACACACTAGTGAACATTTCAAATAGTAATTTCTTTTGAAAATAGAGCAAAAGTACCGAAAAAGTAGTTGTAAACATAGTTTCTTCTGAAAATAGAGTAAAATTACAAGAAAAGTAATTGTAAACACTTGATGAAGGTATCCAAAAGGATTTTAACAAAGAAATCGGCACACTCCAACCTCAAATGTGCACCTTATACCATCTACCAGCTCTCTCTCGTTGTGTTTTTAAGGAGCCTTACAAGGGGAAAATGAATTATTTTTATCGGCCTTCTATGCAAATTTTGAAAATAGCTCTGAACATAACCTTCTTACTTTGGGTATCCATTGTTTTTTCCTTTCCCAGCAAACACCTTCAATTGAAAATTTTGTAGGTTGTGTGATACGTTTGTATTCAATTTCAAAAAATAACACATCAACAACAAACTCAAAAATTTCAAGTCCAATTAAATCTCGAATCGCTTAGATGGTTTTGTAGAAAAAAGGGGTCATTTTGAACTCTGGAAATTTGGCCCATAAACCCATTCTTTATCATCAACAACTATAATTTTCCAACAAACCAATCTGACATGCATAACAAATCTAATGGCAGTGGAAGTTCAAAATGTACATTGAAGAATAGGAGTTAGGGATTAAATTTGATGCTCGTATACAGGTTTTTGGCTTTTTTACACATAAAATACTATTGGTTTCAATATCTACACATTATCCCTGACTTGCCAATAATTTTTGAAAAAGTCATATTGACAGATGTATTGAGAATTGACAAGTTTTGAATTATATATATATATATAGACACACACACACACACACACACACATACACACACTACAGAATGCAGTGACATAACTACCCTCACTATCTTTGGTGACTTCGTCCTTAATGCCTCTGATATGGATAGTTGATAGCATGAAAATGTTACATAGTTATAGATTACAAGATAACACATTAAATCTCATCTTTAAGTCATGAATTTCATCCCAACTTTTCATGCGGTTTGAATTAATTGGGTTGGTGACCTCCAAGCGACCAATTATGTTCATAGTTTCCATTTCCTGGTTCCAAATTCTAATTATGTTCATTGTTCTCCCAAGTCTTGCTCGCCTGGCTATCTGCAGCCTACAAATGCAAGTTATTGAAATTGATGTGAACTATTGTGGGGAGTAGGGGCTGATGTATCAGGCATAAAGACTATGCTTCCTAGATATTGGAAGGTGACAGAACCTAGAGGTTGGAACTCAGTAGACCACTTGCACAGTTTGAGAACAGGTATCTGCTCGATGATTCTTAAGCTTCTTGTCAGTAGATTTGGCCAGAGCAAGGTGGTTTCTGAAAAGGAAAATCGAGGAAGAAAGGGTTACCACAACATGAAGTATATATATGTCAAAACAGAACTCATATGATTCCCCATAGAGGTGGGTACTTGATTGTTTTCTGTTTTTCTTTGAAAATTTTCAGGTATATAATGCAATATTTAAATAGTGGTTGCATCGAATATATTTATAGTGATCACTTTCAAACTATTAACGAAATTTGATCAAAAATGATTTTAATATATGAACATAATTTTTATTTCACATTTTTGTAGTTTACTCATGGGATCTCTGCAAAATACTCTTCCTTCCACTATTCTTTGAACTTCTTGTGCTTGTTCCTGCTAGACATTTTCTCTGTTATTCACATGGATTTAGTAAATTGTAAGACTCATCTCTCCATTGTGTTCTTTATCGACTCTGGGGTCTTGGTTCCATTAGTCTTTTCTCTCTCCACCTTGTTCTCATCATCCCAATTTCCACTCCTAGAAGGCCTAATTTGATTATCAATCCACCCGATCACATAGTCTTTAGCACATAGCTTGCCATTGCCATCTTGTCTCCACCACTAACCTTTCCCAAAGGTTGCTTCTTTTTCAAATCTTTTTCAATCAGTGGGAGAAGCTCTCAATTCCTTGCTCCTATCAAAGCTACTGATATCTTTGGTTCTAGCACCAGAAGGGCAACGTGACTACAACCATGACTCATACCATACAAATGCAACAAGAACATGGTCATACAAGACAAGAAAAACACATGCAACTGACATGAATGCATTACCAAAACACAGGCCATCTAGTCTGAGGGGTGAACCATGCTCTGATACCACTCTGTAACACCCTCCTCCCACATCTACCCAAGTAACCAACCAACGTGGTAAACATGTTATGAGAAGTTACTATGATATGATTCGACCTCCTAAGTCATGTTTAGGAAGTGTAACCGATGGAAACACACCATACAGACCTTCAACATCAGTAATAGGGCTCCTAAGAACCATCCCAACCTTTCTAGTGACCAGTTCCTCAGTCCCATTGAGGTTTTAGACCACTTTACCCCCAGATTCTCCCATGATATGGGCCTGACAGCGCCAACAGGGCTTTGGATGCTCTCATGAAAAGGCATGCCAATGTCTAGGGACTATTCTTCTCAGTGTTGTGCCAACATTCGCGGGATTTGAGCCACTTTTTCAACCCTAGAGCCCAAGTCACTACCCAGAATTGAGTGACACCTTGAGAAAAGAAAGATAACAGAGAAATAATGATGCAAATGCAAATACTTGAACATGTCCTTAACTAGAACCCTACTAGCCATGACAGGAATTTCGTCAAACATATCACATATATGTAATCTACAGGTGTAAATAAAATATCTAAGAATAGGGGTTTCATACTCAACTTAGAATCGTTAAGAAGCATCAATGGCTCAACACATTAGTGTATTTTTGTCCATTAGGTCATATATACATTATTCATCCATTTACAAGTAAAAAAATGATGAAATCCATACATAGCTACTGTCATAAAACATATACATAACCATCATAATAGCAATAGAAATACGAAGGAAGTCATAGCCATATGATCCACAAATAAACCATTATAACATTGATAGGAATACAAGGAGAAATAACGTTTTATTGATGACGCAAAATAAAAACAAGAGATGGGACTAGCATGTTCCACCCGATCATAGAATGGCTAAGTTGAATCTCTCTTAAGCCATTCACCCCTATGTGATATTCCAAGCATGAATGTGGGATCTCATAAAACACTTCAATCCCAAACCATCTACGGCTTCTATATTCCAACCACCTCAAACCTTCAAACATTGATTCCACCTCATTGTCACACATCACAAAACCATCATCATATTAGTCTCAACCCAAGCCTTCTAGGGCTCCAGAGTGTTTTTTCTAACCAAGGCTTCGAGGAATAGTAACTCAACCCACAGTTGTCATCAGGCTTCTAGAGTGTTTATCCAACCAGAGCTTCGAGGACTAGTAACGCAACCCACCAAGGGCTTACACAACATTTGTCCAACCAAGGCTTCTAGGACTAGTAAATCATCCAAATATGTTACAGGGCTTCTAGAGAATTTTTCCAACCAGGGCTTCTAGAAACTAATAACTCAACCCAAGTTAAAGGAAACATGAGAACCAACCAGAAAAAACAAAGAAATAAACCCACAACACCAGCAGTATCTAGGAAATGGCATGTCTAGGAAATTCCACAATCAATCTAGGAAATCCTCCATGCTGATGACAAATCATTATCAATAAACCACATGCATATTCCATGCATGTCAAAACTAGTAAGAAAAACATACATGCAACTCAGTACCTGCAAGCGAAATCCATTGTCGTTGTTGATCCCGATCTCCTCTTATGATTTCTTGCTCTTCCTTTGCTTGCATTCTCCAAAACTCCAAGTATGCCACACTCCTTGAAGAGTGCTCCGAGAAAACTCTAAGTGTCCAAGAATGAGAGAGAGAGAGAGAGAATAGAGAGAGAGCTCCAAAACTAAACTGACAAAAGTCTGTGAATTGATACTCAGAGGCCATTTTATTAACGAGGCCTCTATTTTCTTCATTTTCCATTATTTTCCTTCATTTTCCTCCTCACATTCAACCTGTGACCTTTCACCTCCCTTTTCTCCTAATTTCCATTATTTTTAAAAATAAATGTGCCAAAAATGCCATTTTTCCTTTAAAAATCCGTAGCCATGGCCTTTGCCAATTTCCTTAGGGATATTAACCAAAATGAACACCAACAATAGGATTTCTTGCCCAACATTCAGCTTGGAATAAGTGCCCCATCAACGTGGTTATTATTTTTTCTTTATTAACTTTTATTACATGGAATTTTTACCAGGACTGATACATTAACCATGGTGTAACATCAAATTGTGATGAAGATTGTCTCAATATGAAAATAAGCCATTGTAAACCATAATCAACCATGTTTATTTTAGGACTTATAATATTTATCTAAGGGCTTATATACCTTGGGTTTATAATATTAATCCCTTCGATTTAATATTATTCCCTTAGGTTTATATTCCTTTCGATTTTTAGTACTAATCCCTTGGGTTTATTAATCTAAGGGTTCATATTCTTAGGGTATAATATTATTCATAGGGTTTATAATATTATTCTTTGGGCTTAGAATCTTATTCACTCAAGGTCAGACGTCACAATGTGACAAACATTTTCTCAATATGAAAATAAACAATGGTCCAATGTCACATTGTGACAAATATTGTCTCAATATGAAAACTAAACATGGTAAACTATGTTTATTTTAGGGTTTATCATATTTATCATAATATTGTCATAAATATTTTCTAAATATGAAAATCAACCATGGTCTAATGTCACATTGTGACAAAGATTGTCTCTATATAAAAATAAATATGCTTAACCATGGTCAACAATGGTCCAACATCGCATTGTGGGGAAGATTGTCCCATTATGAAAGTAATCCATTGTCAATCATGGTCAACAATGGTCAATTTTAGGGTTTATAATATTTATTTTAGGGTTTATATACCTTGGGTTTAATATATTAATCCCTTGGATTTATAATAATTGGGGATTTTAGAATTATCCCCTCGGTTTATTATTCCCTTGGCTTTATTAATATAAGGGGTTCATATTCCTAGCCTATAATATTATTCATAAGGCTTATAATATTGATCCTTGGGTTTATAAATTATAAATAAAAAGAAATAGTTATATTTTTTAATAGATAAGAATAATAACTAATTAACAATAAAAATAAAACTAAAAATGAATTAATTAATTATTATTAATATCAATTAATTAATAATGATATTATTTTTTTTTTTACCCAAAGGAGCCCAATAGCCTACCTGACATGTAACTACTAGTAAACCTCTCGTGGTCTTTTGCCTATCCTCCTCTTCGTAAATTGGACCGCAAACAAGGGATTTGAACCTTGGATCTCTTAGTTTACATAGCTTTCACATTACTTTGATCACTAATTGAGCTGGCCCCCCTAGGACAATAATGATATTAAATTTAATTAAGAATAACATAATATTATTTATTAAAAATATTAATAAAATCAATTAATAATCATAATAATAATATTCGTAACTAATTAGTAATAACAATAATTATTTTAAAATGATTATAGTAATAATAAATTAATAAAATTTAATAATAATAATAATGATAATAATATTTATTATTATTATTACATCTATACTATTAACGTCTATCATTATTTTTCAACCAAATTTGCTAATGTGGTTGTGCATGTCATTGATATACGCCTCTCAATGTATACCATCCACATTTATTGATGTGGTTGTGCTATTGTTATAAAGTCATATCATCGTGCAATAATATTACATGTGTAATACTATTCTAACCATTCATATCTCTTCTCTCATCCACAACATTCCAAACATATCCATTGTACAAATTTTCAATGATGTTAATTTGAATCATCACGCTAATCATAAATTATTGAAATATTCATAATTCTAATATGTTTGGAAACTCTCAAAATCTTGGAATCACATCACAAAATTTATTTCCAAACATCAACTATCATGTTTGGTATTTCAGGTAGATAATATCCACATGTATCTTTGTATTAAGTACATTTACTAGTAAAATATAAGATAATATCACCCACAAGGGAGAGGTAGTCACACATTCCAATAAATGAAACGTCATCAATAATGTCTTTCTTTAATCATTGTAAACCCCAAACTCACAATATTTCATGATGAATATATGTATTATATGCTACATTTTTTCCTAATTATTGCTAATGGGTATTACAGTACACAAAAGTAGAACAAAATCATCACAGAAATAGCAAGAGACAACAGAAATAGGCAGAACACATTAAATAGAGAAAAAAAAATAATGGAGAAAAGAAAATCATGGACTTGTATTATATTTTAGGCCTTTCCTTTCTTGCATTACAGGCTGAGGAGAATTACAAATATATAGATGAGGACAAAGCTCTATGATTCTGTTCATGTGTTTTCATGACTTACATAGTGATTTCTAGAAGTCAAGGTCAGTGGAGTTTGTTGGTGTCTACATGGGCAATGTATTTCAAGAGGTCAGTGACATTCAGCATTGGCCTCTTCATCACGGCTTCACATTTAACATACTCCCACTTGAAGCTGAATGAATAATCCTCAATCAAGTCACACAGAGTCCTACCATGCCTCTACATAACTCATGTTTATTTCTTGGTAGAATCTTAGTGAGCATATCAACAGGGTCCCTATGTATATGGATATTTTCCAAGGATATAGGACCTTCCTACAACACATGTCGAATCTAATGATACCTTAATTCAATGTGCTTGGCTTTTGAGTGACATGCTATCTTTTTTTTCCAAGTGAATGGCACTTTGACTATCACGATATAGCACATACTTGTCCTGCTTTATTCCTATCTCTCCTAACAATCACTGCATCCACAACGTCTATTTACAAGATTTTTTTTTTAGCTATGTACTCTACCTTTGTTGTAGAGAGATCTACTATTATTTTTAGTCTTGATACCCAAGCTATTTTTGCACCTATAAATGTATACAAATAACCTATAGTAGACTTTATGGTGTACATATCTGCAGCCATATCTGCATTTGTAAATCCTTCAAGCAGAGTCTCATTATCACCAAAATAAAAACAATAATGACTCGTACCCTTGAGATACCTCAAAATCCATTTTACTTCTTGCTAATGTTGTTTGACTGGATTAGCAAGGAACATGCTCACTACTCCCATTGAATATGCAATGTATGGTCGTGTGCATACCATGACATACATCAAGCTGCCAACTGTTGAAGCATAAGGAATATTGCTCATTTCTTCCTTCTCCTTGTCATCATCAAGACATAACTCAGTATTCAGCTTGAAGTGGGCTACAATGGGCATACCAACTATCTTGGCATCCCTCATATTAACAAACACAACCTTTTGGTTTTCCTGTCATGCATAATCCTCATGCCCAATATTTGTTTTGCTAGACCTAAATCCTTCATTGCAATTTTTTTTTCCCAAAACTTTCTTCAACATATTGATCATATTCTTATCATACCCAACAATCAAGATGTCATCCACAGAAAACAATAATATTATATTCTTTCCTTTATCATACCTCTTGGTATAGACACAATGGTCAACTTCCAACCTATGAAAACCATGTTTCAACATGAATGAATCAAATTTCTTACACCATATTTGAGGTACCTATTTCAACCCATAGAGGCTCTTCTTCAACTTGCAATCTAGGTCTCCCTTGCCTCTTTCTATGAAGCCTTCTGGTTGCTCCATATAAATTTCTTCCTTCAATTCACCATGAAAGAAAGTTGTTTTTACATATAATTATTCACGTTATAGGTCTAAAGTAGAAACAAGACTAAGAATGACTCTGATGGATGAAATTATTACAACAAGTGAGAAAATATTAGTGAAATCAATACCTTCTTTTCAGGAAAATCCCTTCCCCACCATCCTTGCTTTATACCTCTACTTATTTTCATCACCTTCATGCTTAATCTTGTATACCCATTTGCTTTGTACGGCCTTTACACCTTTTGGGAGATTTACTAATTCTCAAGTTTTATTTTCCAACGAAGAATTCATATCTTCCTCCATTGCTATCTTCCATTCTTTACCGTGCTTAACTTTACAAGCCTCTTGGAAACAATCAAGCTCACCTTCATCAGTCAATAAAAAATAGTTTGAAGGAGGATACCTTTGTTAAGGCTTGTGAGTCCTAGAAGATCTACGAACCATCTCTGGTGGTGAGTTATTAGGTTGAATCTCCTGTAAAGGTTGTTTTAAGATTCCTTCTTCTTGGTGTATATAATTTTCCATTTGGTTCCCTTCCTGCGCTTGAATTTCGTGTCCATTTTATTGCATTGGTGGGATTTTTTCATGTTGGTCTTCAAACATGTCAATAACTTTCTTGAACTCCAACTCAACTACAGACCTTTCTAACTCATTAAATATAACATCTCTACTTCTAATCCCTTTATGTTTGACTGGATCCCATAAACAATAACCAAATTCTTCATCTGCATATCCCAGAAAAATGCATTTCATAGATTTATCATCTAGGTTAGTTCTATTTTCTTTGGGAATATGTACAATTGATTAACTTCCAAATTTTTTCAAATGATAATAATTCAACTTCTTACCAGTCTAAACCTCTTCAGGAATGCTACGATCCAAGTTTGTAGTAAAGATTGATTTATAAGAAAATAAGTTGTCCTTAATGATTTTTCCCAAAAATGCTTCTCCAAACCAGATTTTGACAACATACTCCTCACTTTATCCCTAATGGCGTGATTGATCCTTTCTACAACACCATTATATTGAGGAGTACCAGGTACAATATCCTCATGCCTTATGTCAAACTTATTATAATATTCCTTGAATGATTTTGAGTAATATTCTGCACCATTATACGTTCTTAGACACATGAGTATTTTTTTAGTCGCTCATTTAACAACAACGTGGAATTTTTGAAATATTTAAACAATTCACTTTTATTTTTCATAGGGTAGGACCAAACCTTCTTGGATGCATCGTCTATAAATGTTACAAAATATGATTCTCCTCCTAATTAACTAATGTTAACAGGCCCAAACACATATGAGTGTATCAATTCTACGAAATTTTTCTTTCTATTATTTCCATCTCTAAGGAATGAAACTCTTCTTTGTCTACCATAATAAAATGCTCACAATGATCAAGATTATAGAATTTCAAACCTTGAAGTAAATTTTTACCAACGATGATTTTTAATCCCTTCTCGCTCATGTGACCCAAGCACCTATGCGACAGATATGTTGCATTTCCTTCTTTTGTAATAGCAGCAAAATCTGATTTTCCAATCATCTCCTTCAATTTATATAATGTTCCTGTATTGGGTCCTCTGGCCATGAAAAAGGATCCTTTGATAATTCTCTTGCTTCCTTTTCCAAAGATTGTGTAATAGCCTTCATCATCCATCCAACCCATCAAGATCAAAATCATGCACATTTATCGTACATGCCTCACCTACTTCAACAATATATCTTGTCCATCCTTTATCTTGATATCAACAACTCCCACTCCAACAATGCTACAAAAATTATTTTTCCCCAAATGCACCCTACCATAATCACTAGGATTATATGCAACAAAATTATCTTTGCACGAGGTTACATGGTGAGATGCCACAAAATCAAGGATCCAATCAAACCTAATGCTATATGTATATAATCATGCATCCTCTACTGAAAAAGTAAATAACACATCACCATACATGACTACAACAATAGTCTCACCTTCATTTGTGGTGGATCACTTGTGATTTGTACTAGTCGATTTTTTATCCCTTTTTCCTTTCTTCAAGACCAGACACTCCTTCTTAATGTGCCCTCGTTTACCATAATGAAATAAAATGAGCCTCCCCTTCCTTCATTTTGATCGGCCTCTCGATCTTGATCACCCTTGTTGGCCTCGATCAATTCTCCTGCCATGATTAGCTCGAGCTAGAGCTTCTCCTCCTAGGTTTTCTACAATTAACTTGCATCGCACCTCCTCATTCATTAAAATGTTGTTGACATCATTAAACTTTAGGGTCCTTGCAGGTGTTGAAGTCCTCATAGCTAAAGTTAAATTTTCCCAGCTATCTGGCATAGAATATATTAAGAAGATAGCTATAATTTCATCACCTAGAATGATTTTAATAAAGGTAAGATGACGAGTAATAATATTGAATTTAGTCAACTGATCAACAACTAAATCACCCTCCTTCATCTTAAGATTATAAATTCTCTTCATTAAGAACACTATGTTTGATGTCGTGTTCTTCTCATATAGATCATGAGGCTTCTTTCATAATCATTTCGTCGACATTTCTTCAGACACATTGAAATACACATTCTTTGCTAGATATTGGTGAATTGTAGAAATCACCTTTCTATCCATATTATTCCATTCTTCATCTGTCATCGATGAGGGTTTCTTTGCTATACCCTAAATTAGAAAATACCGATCTTCTAAAAACAATATATGCTCCATCTATAATTTCCATAGGGAAAAATTAGCCCCAATCAAATTATCCATGTTTGTTAATGTTGTTGTCTCCATTCTCAATCATATTCATGCCTCACAAAGAAATATTCCACTTACAAAATAATACTTTAACTAACGCACCTTATGATCTTTTAAATAAAGAGCCAAGAATTGATCTCCTTTAAAAATTATTATTTTTCACATATAACAAACTAATGATGTCCTTCACCATTTTTTAATTAATTAAAAAGAAAAAGACCAAACTTAATATATTTTATGGTAAATATAAAACATATATAAAGATATATGTTCCGCCATAATAAAAAAACCACCAATTATGATAAAGAAAAACAACTATTTTGATAAATTTTCAACACAAAAATGGCTTATGACTTTACACCATCCCCACACGAGTAGGATTTATTATTGATTGTGGAAGTGTATATTATGGAAGTGAATTATTCTTCTAAGTGTTGATTAGAGGAGTAATAGATGGCCACTCTAGCTCCCCTCTCTATCAAGTGGAGGGTGATCTCCCTGCCAAAACCCCCAGACACACCTATAAAAATGGCTACTCACCAAAAATAAAATTAAGTTGAAAATTAAAGTGAACAATTGTGCACCAAACTAAAGTGAATATATTAGATTTAGATAACCTTATGAACACATTAAACCATAGGATTTTTGTTAGGAATCCACTCGTCTCTACAATAGGAAACTATCACAACAATCCTACCATCCACGCCATCAACACCAATGTGGCACACCAATGTTGGCACTCATCTCAGCTAGTTTCACATGATTTCTAGAACAATGTAGTGACTTTCCACACACAGAGAGACTGTAGAAAAAAAGTCACTCTGCTTCCAGCCTCACAAACCTTAGCTATGATACTTGTTTATGGGTATTATAGTACACATTAGTAGAACAAAATCATCACAAAAAGAGAAGAAGACAACAAAAATAGGTAGAACACATTAAAGAGAGAGAAAACAATAATGGACAAAAAAAAATATTATATTGCAAGCCTTGCCTTGCTTGCATTGCAGGTTGAGGAAAATTACAAATACATAGATGAGGACATAGCTGTACAATTTTCTAAATGTGTTTTTCATGAGTTATACAATGATTTCTAAAAGTCAAGGGTAGTGGAGTTGGTTGGTGTCGGTATAGGCCATGGATGTCAAGAGGTCAGTGATAGTCGTCATCGACGTCTTCATTACGGCTTCATATTTAACAACTCCCACTACTCCAAGTTTGTAATCTCACTCCAAGTAAAAGTTACAAACCGTAATACTTTTACACAACAAAGCACACTGCAAAATACTATTACATCAAGCAAACTCCTTTGGAACATCTTACTAAAGGAATTTCCACAACACATGAACTTTGGCAACCCTCCTATCAAATCTATGATTTAAGACTATATTATACGATGACTATTAACTGATATATATATTTTTTTTTTCACGCAATCTCAATTACCCACGATAGGATGTGTGCATGTTGATGTTGAATACACATGGGGAACAATAGAGATAGTGGGACTCCAGGGAGGATGACAACCAATATTTCTAATGCTACATAATATTTAATGCCCTTAATAGTACTAGTACCTCGACATGAGGACCCATCAGGGCTCCGGTAATGTCCATTTCAACTGGGATGTTTTGTATTTATTTTCGTCATGATACATATAAAGATGATATGCATATGCATATGCTACCATGCATGATGCTTATAATCCATGCCATATCACAACACGCCATGTTTTCAAATTAAGCTCAGGGAAATGAAAATTTTAAATATAGTGATATGTCTCAGTCGAGTTATCACACCGACCTTCTCTTCTCAAGTGGATTCTTAAGTGGCGTCCATCTAAAATAGGTTAAGAACTAGTGCTTTTTAGTGCTTCACCACTAGGAAGTGAGAATAAAGGAGATGTCTCGTAAAATCACAGCTGAAGACATATACCAAAAATATGGCACCCACAAAGGCTCGAGTGGTGTCGTCATTTCTGCCATCTAGGATTCAGAAGCCAGATTTATGACTCAGTTGTTGTCGTGCAAGTTAGTTCAAAAATGGAGAAAAGATGAATGCCTCAATCAATATTCACCTCTCGGGTCCAAATGAAAGCCAGAATTTCTCGAGAGTTTATGGGTGGGCAGTTTGTTGATCTTGTGAGTGAATGGAATGCTTCTTTTAACCTTGAGACTCTCGAGTGGATTCACAGTCACAAGAATACAGTTCTTTTAGATTTCTCTGTCATTTACGAGGCCATAATCAATGGCTCATCAAAGGATGATTGAGAGAATTTGAAAGTATGGAACTTAATTGGGGATTATGTTTTAGGTCGTGGATGACATACTCGATGTTATGAAATCATCAGAAGAGTTGGGGAAGACCGTGGGAAATTATTTGATTAGTGATAAGGCCACTTATCCCAAATTTATGGGTTTGGAAAAATCAAAACAATTTATGGTTGATTTATTGAATAGAGTGAAAGAAGGGTTATGTTATTTCGATCCAAAGAAGGCGACACCTTTATTGGGTTTCGCATATTACATTGCATTCAGACAGAAGTGAAGAGCCTCCTCAAAGCATTTCCTGCATCTGAATGGTTAATCTTGGCCTGACAATATAGGACGATAAATATCTGTAACTCTTAAAGTAAAACTAGAGTTAAACTTGTTAGGTAAAACTCAAAACTTCTTTCATATGGATTGAACTCATTTTATATAAGAATATGTGTTGTTAGTTTCTATGCAATCATTTATATTCTTGTGATTATATTTATATTTAACATTATATATGTCCTTTTTGGAGTCATATGGTATATATTTAATTAATATATGTTTCTTTAGGTTCATAACAACTGTTAACTGTGGAGATTTATTCATCGTGCCTTTTTAATTTTTCTTCGCTTGTTGGTGTATATGCAGATTTTTCCATTGTTTTAGGAAGAGTATTATTGATAATTTATTTATCTATTTCATGTTTATTTTTGACAAGTTTATTTTTAGTAGAGGTTGTTATGTATAATGTGGGGTAGTGATATGGTATCATATCACAATAGCCTAAATTTATCTATTAATATGATAAACAAAGTGTTATTTTTATAATTCACTTTATGCTCTTTTTCCCTATATTTTTATAGTCTTTATCTATTAGACTTGAGTCATAATTTTTAAGTTCGTATTTTTGGAGATTGGGGTTTCACTTGTGACTTATTTTTACAAAGATCACTCATTTTTGGTTGCTCCGATTCTTACTCAATAATATTATATTTCTAATTCAATCTTTGTGCTAGATAACTAAAACCAAGGGAGAGTTTATTTCATATGCATGCATGGAGGAATCACACCTAGTACACATAATGAATTTCTCTTAAAGAGTGTTATAGATATTTACTCATGGAATTCATTGTAATGTAGGAAATCATATTGGTCTCTTGGCCTCATAATTTGAATTAGTGTATTTTCCTAGATTTACCTCTTTGGTCTATAGAGTGCTCTCTCATTTTCTTTTCCTTCTCTTTTGTCTCAAGCTTGCAATTGCTTCTTTTATCAAATTATATCTTTTTGTACTTTTTGTTGGGTTGTGTTATATTCTTTCCACAACTAGCCCACGTAGTTAACCGAGGGGTTACAAGGGGGGCAGGGCCCCCCCTTCGTTGTGCCAATTGCATAGTGGGGGGAGCCACAAGGGGTTTGAGGGGTGCAAGTAACCCCACTCTATGGGGTTCGGGGCAGTGCCCCATAAAATTTTGGTTTTGGAACCTATGTTAGGTTGGGTGGACCCACCTATGGTTTTGTGCATGATTTTCACACATTTCTTTTGGATGCGATGGTTTTTGGTCCATGGTTTTGGAAGCGATGGTTTTCAGTCCATGGTATTGGATGCTTCAACATGTATAAATATCTATTGTAACATTGAAAGGAACATAATGAAAAATCAAGTTGGTATACCCGTTTTTGGGATCCAGGGGAAAATATCCGTGTATATGTGTTATGCTCTCTCATTGTTTATTTTCTGTGTTCTAGAATTTGTATGTAGGTAATTTATGTATAGGGTTAAAACCTACATTTGGTATCAAAGATGTTTTGGCTTAAAGGTAATATCTTTGTTCCTGAGGGGTTTTGCTCGGGCCTATGGTAGACCTTGTTCAATGGGAGATCTGTGGGATCGATTCTGGTGGTGAAAGAAGATGGCGAGCAGTGGAAAGATAGAGATCGAGAAATTTAATGGTCAGAGTTTTGAGTTGTGGAAAATCAAGATGGAGGATCTGTTGGTGGATAAAGATCAGCGGATCATGATAGATCCGGGTACTAAACCAACGGGAGTGTCCAATGAAGAATGGAAGAAGCTGGATCAAAAGGCAAAGAGAATAATACAATTGTGTGTCTCAGATTCAGTATTACTGAGTGTATCAAGGGAAGCTACGACGAAGGCTTTGTGGGACAAGTTAGGGACTTTGTACCGATATAAGTCTCTGGTGAATAAACTGTTCCTGTGGAAAAAGATGTATAACCTAAGGATGAAAGATGGAGACTCACTGAGAGAGAATATGAATGTGTTTTATACTGTGGTGAGTCAATTATCGTTTATTGATATCAAAATTTCAAATGAAGATAAGTGCATTAGTTTGTTGTGTTCTCTACCAGATTCGTGGGATGGTCTGGTTATTGTAATAGGTAGCAATGCAACTGCATTGCAGTTTGATGAAATAGTCTCATCCTTGCTGACGGAGGAGATGAGATGGAAAAATAAGGAGAGCTAGAATGGTGATGCCTTGTCTTTACGAGGATGATCCCAAAACAAAAAAAAAAATAAGTCATCGAGTGGGAGATTTAAATCTAGAGGGAGATCTTAATCTCCAAGAAAACTTGTAAAGGTGGTGTGCTGGAAATGTGGAAAGGAAGGGCACTACAAAAGGGACTGTAAATCTAAATCTCCTGATAAAAGAAAGGGATCTGATGATGCTCCTTCTACAGAGGCGAAAACCACCTCATATGGGGGATGTGTACTTGGTTTCTTCAAGTACACATGTAGATCATGAGGCATGGTTGATTGACTCAGGTGCATCCTTTCACTTCACTCCCCATAGAAAGTGGTTCTAGGAGTATGAGAAATATGATGGTGGTGTTGTATTCTTGGGGGATGACAGGAATGCTAGAATCGTTGGTAAAGTAAAGTTGAATTTGCAAGGTGGAACGGTTAGAACACTTCCAGGTGTTCTGTATATTCCTGCATTAGCCAGAAATCTAATTTTTGTAAGCAAGTTGGATGATCCAGGTGCAAAAACAATGTTCGAGAAGGATACCTGCAAGATGGTTTGGGGAGCACTGGTATTGATGCAGGGAGTTCATATTGGAACTTTGTACAAGCTGCAAGGTAGCACAGTTGTTGATGGGTGCAATAGTTATGTGGTTCCTGAAAGTAGAACAGAAAATCTAGTGGTCTCTAGAGAGAAGACCATGTTGTGGCATCAAAGGCTTGGACATATTAGAGAGAAGGACCTTCGAATACTTCATGGTAAAGGTATGGTACAAGGTATGCGTAATATCTCTCTGGATTTTGATTTCTGTGAAAATTGTGTATATGGAAAGCAGAATCGAGTGAGTCTTCCCTCTGGTGGTAAGAGAGTGAAACAGATATTAGAGCTTGTGCACAGTGATGTGTTTGGACCTATGAAGGTTCCATCACTGGGTAAGTCTATGTACTATGTGTCATTCATAGTTGACTTCTAAAGGAATACATGGATATATTTCCTTAAGAATCAATTTGAAGTCTTTGACAGGTTTAAAGAATTCAAGGCTCTGGTGGAAAACCAGACAGAGAAGAAGATAAAGATGTCGAGGACAGATAACGGTGGAGAGTTTTGCAGTAAGGAATTTGAAGAATTCTGTAAGAAGTGTGGTATAGCATGGTAGAAGACTACTCCATATACACCTCAACAAAATGGAGTTGCAGAAAGAATGAACAAGATGTTGATAGAAAGGGCAAGAAGCATGCTCAGTGGTGTTGGGTTAGGACAGGAATTCTGGGCAGAGGCGGTGGAGACAAAACGTTACTTGGTGAACAAATCACCTTCATCAACATTGGAGGATAAAACTCCACAAGACATATGGACTGGTAAGAAACCCTCCGTTTCACATCTGAGGGTATTTGGATGTGATGCATATGTACATGTTCCAAAGGAGAAACGAGCCAAGTTCAATAGTAAATCTGAAAAGTGCATCTTTACTGGGTATAAGGATGGTTTAAAGGGTTATAAGCTTTGGAACCCATTAACAAGGAAGGTTGTGTACAACCGAGATGTGGTGTTCAGAGAAGTGAAAGATGTTATAACATGAAGTCCAACCAAAGGAACTTGAGAAGATAGAGTTTGAGCTAAAGGAGGAAGAATCAGACTCTACAGCATAGGAGGAATTAGAAGAAGAAGAGCCACAAACTCTGGGTGTGAGAAGATTAGTTGGAGAAAGAAGGAATCTAGAAAGGTATAGTCCATCTGCTTTCTATTCAAATTTCACTTTATCTATTACCAATGATGATCCTAGAACTATGAAGGAAGCAGTAGATTCAGAGGATGGAAAACTCTGGAAAGAGGCCATGGTTGATGAAATGGCATCTTTGCACAAAAATGAGGCTTGGGATCCGGTGGAGCTGTCGACTAGAAGGAAACCCATTGGTAGAAAATGGGTGTTCAAGAAGAAGACAAATGCAGAAGGAAAGGTGGAGAAATACAAAGCTCGATGGGTAGCAAAAGGTTATTCCCAAGTGCCGAGAATTGATTTTTGTGATATTTTTTCTCGTGTTTCCAAGGTAACTTCTATTAGATTACCTTTATCTATTGTTGTTGCTTTTGATTTTGAGGTAGAACAAATGGACGTGAAGACAAAATTTCTTCAGGGGGATCTAGAAGAGGAGATCTACATGAAGCAACCTGAAGGCTTTGTGGTGAAGGGTAAGAAAGAACTGGTATGCAAGTTAAAGAAGCCTCTGTATGGGTTAAAACAGTCACTAAGGATGTGGTATTAGAAATTTGATACATTTATACGGGGAATTGTATTCACCATAAGCAAAGCAGATCACTGTGTGTATTTTAAATTAATTGGTGACCGTGTTATTTATCTGGTCTAGTATGTGGATGATATGTTGCTGGTTGGAAATGACAAAGAAATGATCCAGGATTTGAATACTCAATTGTCCTCCAAATTCGACATGAAAGATCTTGGTGCTGCAAACTATATTTTGGGCATGGAAATTAAAAGAGATTGGGCAAAGAGGAAGCTCTGGTTAAACCAGAGGAAGTATGTCGAGACAATATTGTAGAGGTTTAATATGCAGGATAGTAAACCGGTGAAGGTTCCTATTCCTGTAGGTGTAAAGCTATCTGCTGAACTGTGTCCCAAGACAGAAGAAGAGGAATAGGATACATCTCGTGTTCCATATGAAAGTGCAGTCAGTAGCCTGATGTATGCGATGGTCTATACTGGACTAGACATTGCACATGCAGTGAGAGTATCTAGCAGGTTTCAACCAAAACCATGGAAGGAGCATTGGACAATAGTGAAGCAGGTTTTCAAGTATTTGCGTGGCACTAGTGATTATGGTTTTTGCTACCTAGGAAGACCGGGATTGGACATATTTTTGGATATCCGTGGTTTTGTTGATGTGGACTGGGCTGGAGATCTGGATCAGAGAAGATCTACAAGTGGGTATGTGTTTAACCTATTTGGAGGTGCTGTTAGTTGGATGAGTAAGAAACAATCTGTAGTGGCACTATCAACTACATAGGCCGAATACATGGTAGCCACTCATGCATGCAAGGAAGCAGTTTGGTTGCAGAGATTGTGTTCAAGTATGGGGATAGTACAGGGAGCTATAAGGATAGACTGTGACAGCCAAAGTGCAATTTTCTTGGCAAAGAACCCTGCTTACCATTCAAATACAAAGCACATTGATGTTCAATTTCACTTTGTGAGGGATATGATAGAAGACAAAAAGATGTTGTTGGTAAAGGTGGACACTTTGAAGAACACTACAGAAGAAATGACAAAATATGTGAGCTCTGAGAATTTCTATTGGTGTGAGAAACAATGGGTGTTGCAGGGCTTGAAACTAACTAAGCTCTCTTGTGGCTCCCTATGGAAAGAAAACAACAAGTGGGAGAATGTTGGGTTGTGTTATATTGTTTCCACGACTAGCCCACATAGTTAACTGGGGGGTCAGAAGGGGGGCGGAGCCCCCCCTTTGTTGTGTCGATTGTGTAGCGAGGGGAGCCATAGGGGGTTTGAGGGGTGCAGGTAACCCCACTCTATGGGATCCGGGGCATCGCCCTGGAAAGTTTTAGTTTTGAAACCTATGTTAGGTTGGGTGGAACCACCTATGGTTTTGTGCATGATTTTTGCACATGTTTTTTGGACACGATGGTTTTCGTTCCATGGTATTGGATGCTTCGGCATGTATAAATATGTATTGTAACATTGAAAGCAACATAATGAAAAACAAAGCTGGTAGTCCAGGTTTTGGCATCCAGGGGAAATATCTGTGTATATGTGTTTCGTGTGTTATGCTCTCGCATTTTTTGTTTTCTGTGTTTGAGAATTCGTATGAAGGTAATTTCTGTACGGGGTTAAAACCTACACTTTTGATTAAAATATAACATGGTATGAACCATTTTATAAGATATGAAATATTCAAAAACCTATCATGGTATCAAATCTTTAGAAATACCTACACATAGAATGTCACTTGTAGTAGAGAAAGTAAATAGTTTTAGGAAAAACAAGAAAATTTTGGCAAATAAATGGGGAAGTTGGAATAAATTGTCAAAAATATAAAAAATTATGCCCTGTTAACCTAATTTCAAAAATCGAGGTAAATTGGGTCTAATAGCGGAATCAAGAAAGCAAAAAAGGCATAGTGCAAATAATTGGAAAAATAGGTTAATTATGTTAATTGGTGAAATTTTGTGTAATAATTCTACATGAGTAATTACGATAATTGAAGATATTAACTTTAATTATGAGATTATAATTGTAGATAACTAATTTTAGTTAGGAGTTTAAGAAAATTATGATTACTGAATTTAGGCTTCTGCAATCCATATCCAGTTTATTGGGAAGGGTTTTTAGTCAAAATCACATCATAATTCATTTGTTAAATGAATTATGATGTGATTTTTGGCGAAAACCCTTCTCAATAAAATTATGTTTAGTTGATCCTTCTTGGGAAAGCAAGAAATTGGTAAAATGGCTTTAATTTTTTAACTAAAGTAACTAGGAAAAATTGGGATAATCAAGTCCGTTTGTATCACATTTCTAGTAAAATAAGGAGAATGTCACACATTATTTTCCTAAGTATGCATATATCATCTTCATCTACTAAGTTGTGACACTATCGTGTAGTGATTTTTTGGAAATTTACTATTGTACCTCGAATTACTAACCTATTTCCATGTCATTACTTATCACATCTCATTGAAGGTTAATAAATTTGGTACTAAATGACCACCAGTCCATATTCCTTACACCTTCCATACTAATATTTTAATCTCAATGAAATATTGTATTTGACCCATTGACAAGCCAACAATCCTCTCCCTCTATTCACATTTTTTACAAGAATATTTTTTTTTCTATATCTGAGGTTACATGACATTTGTTATAAGATTGTTATTTCTTTATAAAATTTAATCCTCCAAGAAATACTTGTTAATTCATTTTGCGGCGTCGTGCCTGCTTGGTATAACCCTTAATTCTTTACACCTCAACACAGATAGATACATTCTTTTCTTGTCACACCCACATACTCCACGTGAAAATCTATGGACTCTCTTCTTGCCACATCTATGAATCTCACATGAAACCAGGTGGTCTTTGAACCACCTTCAACGGTGATGATGGCACTAGAGAATCAAGGGTTCAAATTTGATATTCAAACCCTACTCCCACAAATTGTCCTTTAGGGTCTTTACACCCAATTCTTCGCTGACTTTTTGGCTTGTAACTCTACAACCTTCACCTGACATCTCCGCCAGTGCATGGCTCCGAGAGGTCCTCAGGGAGTGAAGAACCATTGCCCATAACATCCTACATATATAACTATTTTGGAGGGTTTCGTGTTCATTTCCATAATGGGCATCAGTTACAAACTGGGTATTCTTCTTTTCTACCACCACCTTATTATGTTCATTCAACACTCAGGTATTCAGGTGATCCAACCAGTGCTTAACTTCTGTATTATATTTTGCTTCCATCAGCCAACACGTCGTGTCTGCATTGTTATTTCTACTACTGTTGTGTGCTAATACAAGTCCTATGGCTTTTGTTGCTTTTTTTTTTTTTTCTCTAGAGTTTTTCGCAAACGAGATGGGACTCTACCATTCGGGCTCGATGTTAGGATCATGACAATATTATCATCATACATAAGGTCATTTAGAGTGATTTTTGGCCTTGTATAATTTTACTCCTGTTATTGATCCAAATTTAAATAGGAACACAACAAATTACAGATATAATGATAAATACATAGATGCAACATAAATAACACTATATTTTATTAATATCAAATAATGAAATATGCTTACAAATAGAATGGAAATGAGACTAGCTCGGGCGATGATAGCTTATCTCTAAGAAGATATGTGGTGGATACATGCCTATGAACTGAGTTACAATGAGGCTCAAGGGCATTTTTATTATTAAAAATTAGAGAAAACCCTAAACAACCAAAACCTTAACCCCAGGATATGTAACACCAAGAGTTAATGGGCCCTGTTGTGGTTAGTTGGGCAACCAACTTCCTTGGGTCGTAACTTGTTCATATTACCTCCATCTGACACGCATGATACCTCGTTGGAAATATCTCTCCAAGGAATACAACAGAAAATGCAATTTCCAACAATATTGCAAAAAAACGTCCTTTAGGGCCTCAAAATGGCTCCGGAAGTTTAGGACCCGAAAAACTACCAAAAATAGTAAATTGTGCTACAATTAAGGAAAATGAAAAACTAAAAGAAATAATTGTGGGGGACCATGTGGAATAGGTGGATGACCACCAATATCCACCTAAATCATTCCTCCCTCCTTAGTAAGCAATGGTCTCCATTGCATTGAGTTCCTCCATGAGATGAGGAAACCTCTGCTGAACTTGGTCCCTAGCGAGAAATTTTCCTTGGTGCAGGAGTTGGCCAACTTTGACGACTCGATATAGTTGGACCTTCTACTGGCGAGTGTTCTTCATCTGCATGTCCATGAACTGGTTAGTTTCATCTTTTTCCATGCAATCTAGATTTAACTCTGTTGGTGTGAGTTTTTCTGCAATGCAAGATGTGTCCAGTAATGGTGGAAAGTATGTCCAAAGGCGATCCATATTGAACATTAGGTGCAAGCCAAGGAATGGGGGAATGCTGATGGTGTATAAGCCATATCTAAGTAGGTGAATCTTGCGATGGGGCCCTGCGAGGTGCTCCTTTTGCGAATGTCACCAAACTTTGGTGCCCACCTGGAACTTGTGTGGCACCTGATGCTCATCATGTCTCTTTTGTACTTAGCATTGGCTTTGTCCAATATGTCATGGACCTGTTGGCCGATGTGTTGAATTTTCTCAATGAAGCTATTTTCCTTGTGGGCTTCGGACTAGACATGAGCCAAATATCCTTGAGTCACTGCAAATGGTATGGCCACATAAATGGGTCATAGTGACTAGAATCCCAAGCCCACCTGAAAAGGGTTGTGGCCAGTCGAGTTGTGGAGATCCCAGTTGTAGTTGTGATGGACATAGGGTAGGCTCTCATCCCATGTGCGTGGATGCTTTGGGTTGTACATAAATAGAATGTGTACAATTATCCTGTTGATGACCTTTGTCTGGCCATAAATTTGGGGATGGAAAGTTGTGGACTTAGTGAGCTTGGAATCCAGCATCAACCAAAGACTGGACCAAAATGTACTGAGGAACCCACTGTTGAGATGATAGACTATGGGATCCCAAAGTGTACCCACACTTGTTCAAAGAAGAGTTTAGCAGTGGCTTCTGGTGTGATACTCTTCTTGTAAACCACCATAATGGCCATCTTCGAGAATATGTCGACGACCATAAAAACACAATCATTTCCATTCTTAGTAGAAGGAAGGCTTGACATGTAATCCATGGAGATGTATTCCCAAGGTTGACTAGGGGTAGGCAACGGAGTATAGAGACCTTGGTTCTTGATGGTTAGTTTGGAAATGGCACCATAAGTGTAGGATCTGATGTGGTTCCCGACATCCTGTTGAAGATTCAACTAATAGAAATATGTATGCAGTACTGCCACCATTTTCTCAAACCCAAAATGACAAGTGGGCCAACTGTAGTGCGCTTCCCAAATCATCTTCTCACACTCAATTGAAGGAACGCAAAGGTGTCCAAAGTGGCATAACACAACATCCTGGAGGAGAAAATATGGAACTTGTTTACCCTCCAAGAGCGTATGGTATGTGTGGCTGAATCCTAGGTCACTTTTGTAGAGAAGTGGCCAGTCAGAAGTCTTGTGCCCACGACAATTGAGCACGATGGTTAACTCCATGATTAGTGGTTCGCTGAGGTAGTCAAAAACATTATTTGTGATGCCCTTCTTCTACTTAATATTCAAATGGAACTGTTGTAGGTATGTGGACCACTTTTGATGGCGATCATTCTACAGCTTCGCTTATGCCTGAACTGCAGGGTTCAGTGGTTTATGTGGATGACCATTTACTTCTTCAAACTGTAATGCTTCCATTATCGGTAGGCCTTCACAATGGAATACATCTCTTTGTCATAAGTGAGATACTTCCGGACTGTGTTTGAAAGTGTCTCACTCTGATATTCTACTGGATGCCCCTATTGGGTAAGGACTTCCACAATAACATATTTAGAGGCACCTGCCTCAATCTCAAATGATTGTTGCAAGTCTGGTAATGTGAGGGTTGGTGCAGAGCAGAGGCAATGTTTCAACTCTGAGAATAAATTCTATTGAGATTCAAACCAAAAGAATTTTTGTTTCACTCCTGCTTTGTTGACTTGACTCAAGGGCCAAGTGATATGAGAGAACCCCAACACGAACCTGCGGTAGAAATTGGTAGGACCTAGAAAGTTGTAGAGCTCTGTCAGAGTGTTTGGGGTTGGCTAATCATGAATGACTTGGATCTTTGCTAGATCCACATGCACCCCTCGTTCATCAATAATTTATCCTAGATAATGAACCAAAGTCATGCCAAAAGTGCATTTCTCCAAATTAGCACACAACTTGTGTTGCCGCAGTGTTTGGAGAACCTATGAGATGATCTAGAGGTGCTCTTGCCAACTCTAGCTGAATATCAAGATGTCATCCAAGTATACCACTAAAAATGAGTTGGTGAATGGCCACAATATGTCATCCATAAGCCTCATTAATTTTGTAGGAGAATTTGTCAACCCGAAAGTCATAACCAACCATTTGAAAAGGCCCTCCTTGGCATTGAAGGTAGTATTCCACACATTGGAGGGTTCGATTGGTACCTGGTGATATCTAGACTTCAAGTCGATCTTGTTGAAATATTTTTCCCCCTTGAGTTGGTCTATAAAGTCATCAATCCCCGAGATCGGGTACCTATTCCAGACAGTGATCTTGTTGAGCACCTGATAGTTAATACAGAGTCTCCAAGTCCCATCCTTCTTCCCTACCAACATGATTGGGCTCCCCTAGGGTGATGAACTCGGCCGAATGTGACCAATATGCAGTAGCTCCCGAATTTTCCTCTTCATTTCAACATTCTGCAGAATGGAGCACCAATAGATTGGTCCATTGGGTAACGATACACTTGGGGTTAGATCGATGGAGTGTTTGACCTGACAATAAAGAGGCACCTCTGCGGGGGAGGTGAAGATGTCCTCATACTCCTCCATGACCTTATCCATATGTTGTTTTCATGCGAAGGGGCCCTTTCTAGAGGTCATGGCCACCATCTTCCTCATTCCTTGAGGGCATATCATCAGTAAAACAAATTTCCCAGTTTTTGAAATGATCTTGCTGAATTGTTTTTCACTAACGAGAGAGATGGAGGTAGGCAGTGCTACCTCTAGTATCCTATACGATTTATTTCCTAATGTAACAATAATAGTGTGATGCCTTGCTTTATACACAACATGTCGCTTCCACAAGTATGGTTGGCCTAATAATACATCACAAACATCAAGGGTAGAAACGTCACATAATACCTCATCCGTGAAGAGCTTGATGCTGCATGGAAGGCAACATTGTTGGTTGACACGCAGATCCTGTCCTTGGTAAAGCCACCGGATGGTGTACGATTGTGGGTGTGCTATGGTTAGTAAGCCCAGTAACTTCATGTCCTTTGGTACAATGAGGTTCTTTTGGCTCCCGCTACTCATGATGAATTGTAGCAAGGAACCTTTTACCCACATGTGGGTGTGGAAGTGATGCTCCTCCTCCTCTGGATCTTTGGATTCCTCCTTTTGGATCGTTGTTGTGGTGAAGGTGGCGTTGGGCTCCGCATCAATAATCTGCTTCTCTTTTTCATTCCCCTTGTCTGGTTCTGAGTTAGAGTCGAAACATGCATTTGATTATGAAGAATTCATTTCAACCACTATTGACTGCTTGGTTCGACACTCACTTGTGTTGTGGATGGAGATCTTGTGACTAGGGTTCCCCTGTAATGTTTTAAGCTTCTCAGAAGGTACTCTTTTTCTGCTTTCCAGCAATTTGGCCCTGTTGTGGAAATCTTAATTTCATTGATGGCATCCTTATGTTAAATATTCAATATGGCCAGAATGGTCTTAGTTTAATGTTTAGGTGTTCTAGTTTACCTCTGCATATTCAGATGTCTCCATGTCATTGGAGACTATAATGAATTCTTGGTTGTGTTTCCATAAAATTAATAAGATGGATGGTGCATTGTCGCGAATAATTTTTGTAAATCATTCCTTTAGCCATCTAATTCCATGCTTAGTACTTTACTTCAATTTTTCATAATAGACTCATCAATATGTGTAATTTCCCGAGCTACTTCCCTCCAAGAGAATCAAAGTTTTTCTTATGAACTTAAGTTTCTCAGCAACTGTATGATGATGGCTTTAAGCCCTATAATTTTTTTTTATTGATTGGCGCGTGGTAAGGTGTGCAATTTTTTGCATAATATATAGACCATTATCTTTTATGTTATTCTTGCAATAGTCTTGCTTTGGCTGATTTGGGTTTCATTTGCAATAGGAAAAGAAGTATTTATCATGGCTTAATGATATAACATAATGGTTTAACATACAAATTGTTTACTGGTTTCCTTACCAGAAGTCCCCAATCCTTTTCTCTTTTGCTTCTATATACGTAGCTCGTAGTGTGACTATCACGTATACTTGATGCACAACCCATGAAAGAATAGTTCTATCCAATATTGTTGTAAAAGACATCGAAGTTAATTTTACTTGATTCCTACTAGTGCACGCAATGTAACTCTGTGACTAATTTCCCCAAAATATTCACCCTTTCGACGATTAAAGAAATAACATTCAGTTGGCTAAGAATATTATTTTCCTTTCTTCTTTTTTTAAAAAATTTACCCAATCGACCATGAATTTTCTCGTATTGAGTGATTATTACTTATTATTTTCCGTAGACACGTCCAGTACCCCACTAATTAAAAGGGAAGCGATATTCCTACCTTTTCGCACTCAACCCCTGAGTGTTTACAATTAACTTTAAATATATTCTCCGTTAAATTCATTATAATTTTCTATTGGCAAAGTTGCACATCGAACAATCACTTTCCCTCGTTTAATATAGCTAGTCATGTAGAAATAATATAAACAATCTAGCATGTCTATGAGTTGAACCCTTAAAGAAAGACGGAAACTTCATACTATTTCTATTCAACACTCCTATGTTTTCTAAGGAGAACTAGCTATTGGGGATATAACTTGGTTCTAACACTAAAATCCATCGAGTCCTAATTATTTTTTCATGATGGATTCCATACTTTCTAGGTATACTATCATACTTGTGTTAGAAAATTATATATTACAGAGCAATGGAACACATAGAATATATTGTAGAAATATAAACATAGAAAACACATAAAACAGGACAGACAAAAATATACGTGGTTCACCCAATTTGGGCTACGTCCAAGGGAAACAGCCAATCCTTCCTTTTATATTATCCAGCAAACTGAAGAGATACAACCTACAGCAGATCCACTATAATTCCCTCTTCGCTCTCACACAATCTCCTCTCTCTTTCTCACTCAGAATACAGATCTACGTAGACATAATACAATTCCCTCATATATAGCGAGGGGTTTCCTTCTAGCGAAAAACGCCCTAAATTAAACATAACTTCTGCCGTCAGATCTCCGCCTAATAAATGACCCAAATTGACTATGAAATTACAACATTTTACAAGGCAATTTTACATTTATTTTTAGCTTCTGGGGTGCTGCCCCCGATCCCCTGCCAGGGGAGGGCTCCCAAAGAGTGCATCTGCCCCCATAGACCCCCCTTGGAGCACAAATATTACGAGCAATGTTGTCTCCATATTACCAACTAGGGTCTAATGTGGCGATACCTCTAAATAAAGAGGATAATCGTGCTCCACACCCAACAATCTCCGACTTGGAGACTAATTATAGAAACTCCACCGCTTCTTCATTTTCTGGACAATGACTCCACTTTGGACCTAGTTGTTTCTCATGTTATTCATCATACTTGAAGACCAATTGAAACTGAGCAGAATCTTAGTTTCTCCCTAGTTACAACTTTCGTTAACATATCTACAGGATTCTAGCTAGTGTGTATCCTTTCCAGCTTCAACTGTTCATCTTCCAACGCTGACCATATGAAATGCTACTTGAGTTGAACTCTTGCTTCTTACCCAACTCATCCAGAAACCTTTGTAACCAAATCATTTCTTTACTAACCTGTGTAGTAGCAACATACTCTACTTCCATTGTTGAGAGTGCAACAACACTTTGTAGTTTTGAAATCCAACTGAAAGTTGTTCCATCTACAGTAAACACATACCTTGTTGTGCTCCTCATGTTATCTTTATCACCCGCCATATCTGCATCAACATATCCCTGTAGAGAAATGTTTGAACCACCTAAGAATAATGCTTGATTTGTGGTACCTATGAAATACCTAAGAATCCACTTCACCACCATCCAATTTTCTTTTCCTGGATTGTTCATGTACCTGATTACAACTCCTATTTCATGTGCAATATCTCCCCTTGAGCAGACCATTGCATACATTAAGCTTCCAACTGCTGATGCATATGGAACTTTAGACATATAAGCAATTTCTTCCTGAGTCTTGGGACACACCTCCTTACTTAGTTTGAAATGGCTAGCCAAAGGTATACCAACTGGTTTTGCATTTTTCATATTAAATCTTTTCAGCACCTTTTCTATGTACTCACTCTGAGACCTTTCCTGTCTCTAGTTATTCTCATACCAAAGATTTGTTTCACAGCACCCAAATCCTTCATTGCAAATGATTTCACCAATTTTCTTTTCACGACATTTATTTCCTACATGTTATAACCTGCAACAAGCATATCATCTACATACAATAACAATATAATATAGCTGCCATCATTTTTCCTTTTGAGATAAACACAATGATCAAAGTGACATCTAGTATAACCTTGTTCAGAAATAAACCTATCAAATTTTAGATACCACTACCTTGGAGCCTGCTTTAAGCCATACATTCTCTTCTTCAACCTGCACACTAGTTTCTCCTTCCCTTTAACCTCATATCCTTGTGGATGTTACATATATATCTCTTCCTCCAAATCCCCATAGAGAAAGGTTGTCTTTACATCTAAATGCTCAAGATGCAAATTTTCAGTTGCTACTAGACTATAAATAGTTCTGATTGAAGTCATTTTAACAACAGGAGAAAATATCTTGTCAAAATATATACCCTTTTTCTATGCAAACCCCTTCACCACAAGTCTACCTTTATACCTTTTTCTACCTCCATCTTCTTCTTTCAACTTGTAAACCCATTTATTCTGCAATTTTGTTTTACCTGCAGGCAACTTGACTAAGGCCCAAGTCTGGTTATGTGCTAAGGAGTCCTTTCTCTTCTTCCGTGGCTTGCTCCCACTTCTTTCTGGTTTCTACCTGCATTTCCTCTTCATAACAATCTAGTTCACCAGAACCAGTCAACAATACATAATATAATGAAGGAGAGTATCATTCATGGAGTCTACTTATCTTGGTAGATCTTCTAACACCACTTTCAGGTGTTCGAGGTGCTTGTTGTTGTTCTAATTGTTGATCATTATGATTTTCAGGCACCATCACTTTTTCTGTGATCTCATCAAGCACTGTGTATTCTCTGTTTTCTTTTTCCTGCTCCTTTTCTTGCAGCTGATCCTTATACAAAACCTTTTCATTAAATATGACAACGCTGCTTCAAATGATTTTGGGTTTTTCATAATCATAAAAGAAATAACCAAAATCATTAACAAAATATCCAATAAAGGTACATTTCTTTGATTTTACCTCAAGCTTTGTTCTATTTTCTTTATTAATGTTGACAAAGGCTTCACAACCAAAAGTCTTTAAAAATGAGTAGTTTACCTTTTTACCTATCCAAGCCTCCTCTAGAATATCACCATCCAAGGAACTTGAAGGCCCTCTGTTTATTAGATAAACAACAATATCTACAACATCTGCCCAAAATTGTAAAGGAAATCCTACGTGCAATCGCATGCACCTTGCACGCTCCATGATTGTCTTGATCATCCTTTCTGACACACCATTTTCTTGTGGTGTTCTTGGAACTATCTTCTCTCTATGAATTCCATTTTCTGAATAGTACCTATCAAACTCTTTGCTACAATATTCACCTACATTGTCTTATCTGAGGCAGTTCAACCTTTTTCCCGTCTCATTTTCAGCAAAAGCTTTCCATTTCCTAAAAGTATCAGATACATCATATTTATTTCGAGTATAATAAATCAAGGTTCTTCTTGTTTCATCATCAGTAAAAGTAACATAATAATAAGAGCCACTGAGAGATGATACTTGAGCAGGTCCCCATACGTATGTATGCACAAGCTCTAATTTTTCGCTCTTCTTTTCTTTCCCAACTCTGAGGAATGACTCGCTTTCATTTTTCATAAACACAATTCTCACAGATTTTAAGTCAACATGCTTCAAACCTGGCAACAAATTTCTTGAGTGAAGAATCTACATCCCCTTCTCACTCATGTGCTCAAGCCTATGATGCCACAATGTCGTATATTCTCCTTTAGAGGTTAAAGCATTGACAGAATTAGAAATACCATTGCATAAATACAATGTACCATCCTTTTCTCCTTTTTCTATTACCAGGGATCCTTTGGTGACCTTCCAAGTTTTATCTGTAAAAGTAGTCACACAACCTTCACCTCCCAACTTCCCTATTGAAATTAGATTTTTCTTCATATAGGGTTTATCATCACCCAATCGAACCTGTCCAAAATCTCCTTGAACATAATCATGAAAATGTTTCCTATCAGGTGTGGCATGGAATGAGGCCCTTGAAATACCACCCAGGCATTGATAATATTTTCTAATGAAATAATCAAGGCATCTTCTAACACATCACCTATCACATTTGCTTCATTATTGCTTTCTCCCTACATGTCTCCTTCTTTTCCCTTCCGAGACTTGCAGTCTTTCTTCAGGTGTCCTTTCTTCCCACATTTCCAACACACTATCCCCAATCTGGACTTGGATCTTCCTTTACTTCACTTACTGCGATATCCTAGGCTCTTTCCTCTTTCCATTGTTCTTCCCCTAGTCTCTGTTGTCAAAGCATTACCTTATGTCTCACCAAAGTTTTTTCATTGTGTTACCTCACTAAGGATTGCACTGACAACATCATCAAACTTTAAAGTACTATATCCAGAGACATAGTTACTAATGGCCATAAATAAACCATTTCAACTTTCTGGCAATGAGCACAGAAATAATAGAGCCCTAACTTCATCATCAAAAGTTACCCCTACAGAACTTAACTGACTGGTAACTGTATTAAACTCATTTAAATGATCAACAGCAGATCCACCTTCTTACATCTTCATATTAAAAAAATTCTTCATAAGAAATACCTTATTTGAGGCTGAGGATTTTTCATATAGTTTGGCCAATGCCAACATTAGACCCTTTTTTGTCATTTCCTTTGAAATATTAAAGGCTACTGACGCCACTAGGCATAGCCATATTGTTCCAAGTGCTTTTCTGTCGATAATATCCCATTCAGTGTCTGCATACTCATCGGCTTCTTTGTCTTTCCACTCAATCATTGGTACAGTTCTTTTTGGTACAAATAATCTTCCATCTGCATCTTCCATAGCTGGTAGGTTTGGCCGTTAAATTTTTCGACCCTAAACCTACCATATTCTGCCATTGATCCAACTCGAACCAGGAACCCTTCTCTCCTATGAGTTTATCATCCAAATAGAGCTTTGGCTCTGGTACGATTTGTTAGAAAATTATATATTATAGAGAAATGAAAGACATAGAATATATTGCAGAAATATAAACACAGAAAACACATAAAACAAGAGAGACACAAATATGCGTGGTTCACCCAGTTTGATCTAAATCCACGAGAAACAACCAATCCTTCCTTTTATATTATCCAGCAAACTGAAGAGATACAACCTACAACAAATCTGTTGTAATTCCCTCTTCACTCTCATAGAATCTCCTCTCTCTTTCTCACATAGAATACAGATATACATAGACGCAATATAATTCCCTCATATATAGCGAGAGGTTTCCTTCTAGGGAAAAAAACCCTAAATTAAAGATAAATTCTACCGACAAATCTCCGCCTAATTAACGGCCCACATTGACTATGAAATTACAACATTTTACAAGTCAATTTTAAATCTATTTTTATCTTCGGGGGTGTTGTCACCAATCCCCCCAGGAGAGAGCTCCCAAATATTGCTGCCGCCCCCCCTGCACCCCCCTTGTAGCACAAATATTACAGGCTGCCATATTACGAACTAAGGTCCAATGTGGCAATACCTCTAAATAAAGAAGATAATCGGGCTCCACACCCAAAAACTTGTGAGTTATAATATCATTAGTTTCTTTCATCTCTTCCACATAACCTAACCAAACCATATCGGGAACTCAATATATCCACACATGTATAGGTATCACTTCTACGTCAGTCTACTACGTGGAAGGAAATTTATGTATTAATCAAGGTTATTCTACTGATTGTATGCGAAAAAAGAGGTCTTTGATAATTGATGAATCACATACATATTCATAATACTAACAATCTAAAAAGAACTTAACCAACTTCAACAAACCATATCGTAAAAGATTAAAATAATTACATCAACAACCTTTCCAATGTCAAGCAAACATCTAACTAATATTTCAAGTACTATTTCACATAATATATCAATAATTCCAAACAATACTCAACTAACCTAATCAGAATCATTGAGAGGACACACAATTTGGAATCTAACAGCTTATCCACCCAACCTAGAATTACTTCCTCCAATTCACCCCCGAGCTGAGAGTTCTTGCCAATGAAAAAAAACTCTCCCCGTGGTTCCTTCCACTTGGTATTTAATACCTTTCTTCCATGATAAAGTTTATTTTAGTGACGTCCCACTTTTTTAGACCTTTTTATCCACTCACCTAGGCATTTCCATAAAATCTCTCCTTTCTCTCCCATGACGCTTTTATGTTTTATTCAAGCTTAGAATCTATCTCCCACTAAGCAAATTAAGGGATTTTTTTCTCCCATCCCTCAAGTTTATCTAGAATTTCATTTAGAATTTGTATCATGAAATAATATTCCAATCTCATTTACTAATGGGAATTTTTTGTTTATTATTCTTTAGTAAGATTCTCATTTTCTAGGTGTATCATTCCTAGCACTTGGATTCAATTTATTGCTTTAATAATATATCCCTTTACAGAACTATTCCAATGGATTTTCCACCACTCTGACATAACTTAACATAACCAAAACAGTATTATGACAACAGAGGGATATTACAATTGGGATAATTTGGTTATTGGGGAAATAATGGTTATAATTGGGGTGATTATACTAATTTGAAAATCTCTACACATAGAATGTCATTTGTAGTAGAGAAAGTAAATAATGTTTAAGAAAAACAAGAAAATTTGGGCAAATAATGGGGAAGTGGGAATAAATTGTGAAAAACTAAAAAATTATGCATGTTAACCTAATTTAAAAAATTGAGGTAAATTGGGTCTAATAGCTGAATCAAGAAAAAAGAGGCAAAGTGAAAATAATTTGAAAATAGGTTAATTATGTAAATTAGTGAAATTTTGTGTAATAATTCTACGCGAGTAATTAGGATAATTAAATATATTACCTTTAATTATGAGATTATAATTGTGGATAATTAAGTTTAGTTAGGAGTTTAGGAAAAGTATGGTTAGTTGATCCTGATTGGGAAAGCAATAAATTGGTAAATTGGCTTTAATCTTTTAACTAAAGTAACTAGGAAAAATTGGGATAATCAACTCCATTTGGATAATTGCGTTATTGGGGAAACAATGGTTATAATTGGGGTGATTATACCAATTTTAAAATCTCTACACATAGAATGTCATTTATAGTAGTGAAGTACATAGATTTTAATAAAAATAAGAAAATTTGGGCAAATAAATGGGGAAGTTGGAATAAATTTTGAAAAATCTAAAAAAATATGCATGTTACGTAATTTCAAAACTTGAGGTAAATTGGGTTTAATAGTGGAATGAAGCAAAAAAAGACAAAGTGCAAATAATTGCAAAAATAGGTTAATTATGTTAATTGGTGAAATTTTGTGTAATATTTCTACAGGAATAATTAGAAAAATTAAAGATATTAGATTTAATTATGATATTATAATTGTGGATAATTAAGTTTTGTTTGAACTTTAAGAAAATTATGGTTAGTTCATCCTGCTTGGGAAAGCAAGAAATTGATAAAATGACTTTAGTTTTTAAACTAAAGTAACTAGGAAATATTGGGATAACCAAGTCTATTTGGATAATTTGGTTATTGGGTAAGTAATGGTTATAATTGGGTTGATTATACTAATTTGAAATTTTGAGAAGACTATTTTAATTGGAGAAATTGGGACGACTATGCTTAATTTGTGAAATTTATAAAAATTAGTCTAATTGGGAAAAATGAGAAAAATTGGAGAAAGTTGGACTAAAACTATAATTTAGCTATAAATAATTATTAGATATATGTTAGGTATTTAATTTTTATGGAATATTCCATAAAATTCTTATTAGTCGTCACACATTAAAAATTAAGATTTATTTCAAAATTAGTTTTTCATTTTCTTTTCTTTTAATTCAATTGATTAAATACAAAAATATTTAATATGAACAAATGTCATATAACATGTTTTCTAACTTATTTTTTATGAACGTTTTAGAAATAACACTTTACCTACCTTCTCATGCAGGAAAAGCAAAATCGAATTTGACATTTTTAAACAATTCTTATATTTTTGTAAATTGACACAAAATATTCATTAATCAAAAAATATTTGCAAAAGATACATATATCTTAATCAATGTCTTCTAAAGCTACATAAATCTCCCAACCATAACAACTTATGACCATCCTGAGAGGAATTTTGTTTCGAAAACCTATTTGTACCATAAATTGAAACTATCTACATAGGCATTACTCAAAAACTGTATCAAAATTATCCCCTAATAAGAGATATTTTCTAATTACATATGGATCTGAAAGTTGATGGAATATGGGTATTACTGTGGGTTCTCCGGTTACTAACTCATAAAATAAAAACCATAAATGTCTAAAATCTGGAATGACTAAGTGCTGGAAATGACTATGGGCCTTCCATGATGTGCTATGCCACGTGTGTTGAAAGCCACCAAGCTGTAAGGGTACCATCCACACTAAAGAAAACTTGATGAAAACACTAGCTGCTACGAAGATGCACTTCTATTAAAAAATAACCACCAGAGAGAAAGGGTCTCCATTCGCTAGAGAGACAAAGTTGAGAGGGGAGGAAATATTAACTAATGGAGCACTAATAGACGCAAGAGTATCAGAGATGTCCCCCCAATCGAAATCTAAATCTGACGCTACATACTTTTCCACCAGCTATAGGCGAACAAGAATATCAACCAAGCAATACCGAATTATTTTGAGGAGGCTTTTCAAATACTCTTGACCTGCAAATATCCTATAAGGACACACTTTTTTGTCACATATGACCAAGTGGAGTATTGAGTCCAACTACTGGTAACCCGCAACAGAATTTAAGAAGTAAAAATCCTGCTTTCTAAATTTGCTAGGGTTAGGAATCCTTCTTATTCCTAATTTCTAGGTTTAGGGTCTAAAACATATGCTTTTTCCCCAAATTCTTATCATTCCAAATCTCGAGTCTCCATTCTAACATATAGAGGTATAGTGTGAAAAAAGATTCAATACAAGTCCATCAAACCTCCCCTATGGCTTACTATTCTTTGATAAGGTCAGACAGTTGTGTAGGCAAATGCAATAGTAATACAGTAAAGACAAAATTCACTACTACCCTTAGGGCTATTAACCAACTCTAAGACTGTTTTCAAAAGAAGCGAATATGGTGTACTTTGGCAAAGAACTATAACATAACAAAAAACAAAAAGACCCAGAACTAGACACAACCCCCAGCTTCTTAAAACCCCTCTATATAGGGAGACAAGAGGAATGAAAACTGATGCCATAGACCTAAAGAAACTCTCAACGAAGGGGACTCAATTGTGTTAGATAGTAGAGAGAATCTAGAAATAACATTAAGAGAATGGACAAGTACATATGGTATGAATGAAAGATGATAACCAATAATTAAACTAATACCTAGGATTTCACGACCTACATTGGACCAACGTGAAGGAAAATCATGGGTAAACATAAAATGGAAACAATTACATCCTGAATTAAGACCCAAAAAGCACTAGAGGCCCCATTGCGATTTTTAGAAACCAATTAATAATAAACAATTAAAACCAAATCGAAAAATTTGCAAGGTACAAGACCCCGCACATCAAAACTAGATAGTTGACATAAATACCTAGGAAATCAAGGCCTTAAAACCCTAAGTAGGGGAGCACAACCGTAAGTTCAAGGATTGACCTTGAGGTTGCATTATGCAAGATCAATATAAAAAGAATAAACTTGGAATTTGTTTGATATAAAGAGACTCTCTATCGTCAAATGCTTCCCTCCACCGAGCTTGGATGAATGGTTGTTGATGTACAAAGGATGTTGTGCCAATCATCCCATAATAAAATGAAATTGGGGACCTTACGATGTTACAAATTACCATGTAACTTCACCACCCTTTGTATCCCTTCTATTTTTTTAACGATACTGGATACCGCCAACATACAATGGATCTTCCCGATATGAGGTCCCAATTAGATCTCACACTGTTTGGCGTAGGAGTCCCATATGTAATACAACATGGACGTCATTTACTTAAATATGTGCCTTTTATTATCTTGACTAAATAACGTGGATGCATTAGCAATAACCTACTTGATTTGAGTGAAATAACCCTTTTCCCGTTTTTCTCATTCGTGTGTTGCATATTTCTTAATCATCTCCCTACAAAGGCTTAACTATCTTAGCATAATAAAAGAAAAAATTTCTTTGGAAATTGATATTTCCTAAGGAAGAATAGGATTCCCATATGTAATACAACATGGATGTCATTTACTTAAATATGTGCCTTTTATTATCTTGACTAAATAACGTGGATGAATTAGCAATAACCTACTTGATTTGAGTGAAATAACTCTTTTCCCATTTTTCGCATTCTTTCCTAAGGAAGAATAGGAGTCCCATATGTAATACAACATGGATGTCATTTACTTTAATAAGTGCCTTTTATTATCTTGACTAAATAACGTGGATGAATTAGCAATAACCTACTTGGTTTGAGTGAAATAACCCTTTTCCCATTTTTCCCATTCGTGTGTTGCTTATTTCTTAATCATCTCCTACAAAGGCTTAACTATCTTAGCATAGTAAAAGAAAAATTTTCTTTGGAAATTGATCTTTCCTAAGGAAGAATACATAGCCTTCTCATTCACTAGGAATGGGATGTGTGTAATGGATTTGACCGTCTCAGGATCAACTTTAATTCCACTCTTTGCAATGATCGGCCCTAAGAGAGTCCCTTTCTGACACACCAAACATGCTTTTCTTGGGATTGAGCGAAATCCCATACTTAAAACATCTCTCAAATATTTGTTTCAGATGATGTACATTATTTGATATTCTCTTAGAAAACTTAGTAAAATCAACCAAATAAACAACTACGCTGTTATGAAACCAGCTCAAGAAAAGATAGAAAAGATAGATCAACGCCTTAGAATTCAGCCTCTTCAAGGGGGCAACCTCCTTTACATTACATAAATGAACAATTCTTGGATGATACAAATGACAAAACCTCCTTCCTATATATAGGAGTCTAAGGAGTCACAATATAATCCAGCCGACCTAACAATAATAATGTAAAGCCACAAAAATAACAATAGAGGGATTCTATGGGGCACAGAAATAACAATATGGGGGTAATAGGGGCACAACAATATAAATAAGGGGTATAACTACAATAGTAATGGGGTAATCACTAGTATTATAGGGACCCAACATGCCCCTCTCCTTCAAAAAAGTGTTGTCCTCAACGCTTGAGTAGTTCTGGATACTTCTGCATAAAATTCTCATCCTCCCATGTGGAATCTTCAGCGGATAAGTTCTTCCACTTGATAAGATACTCTGAAATTGATCGATTTCGTAGCTGTCGAGTTCTTGTTTCTGTGACTGCTTCCGGTTCCAATATAATTTTTCCTTCCTCGTCAAGTTCTGGCAATATTGTTTGAATTGGGAGCTTGTCACCTATAACCTTCTTTAAACATGAAACATGGAAAACTGGGTGCAATCGAGAAGCTGCAGGAAGCTCCAATTTGTATGCCATAGTACCAATCTTTTGCAACACCTTGTACGGACCATAATACTTTGGTGATAATTTATTATCCTTCTTAGCTTGCTTTAGGGACATTTGCTTATATGGTTGTAGCCGTAGGAATACCCAATCACCTACATCAAAACTTCTTTCACTGCGATGTTGATCTGCCTGTTGTTTCATTCTATTTTGTGCCAACACGAGGTTATCCTTTAAGAGTTGGAGGACTTGTTGTTGATGTTCGATGTGATGTTCCACTGCCTGAACCTTAGAATTTTCTCTTAAATATGATGTGATGGATGGTGGTTGATACCCATAAAGTGCCATAAATGGGGTCATTTTTGTTGCTGTATGGAAGGAAGTGTTATACCACCATTCAGCCAGAGGCAACCATTTGACCCATTGTGTCTGTTTATCAGATACAAAGCAACGAAGATATCCTTCCAAACATTTGTTTACTATCTCAGTTTGCCCATCAGATTGAGGATGATAAGATGAGCTATGAGCTAACTGAGTACCAAGACAAGAAAATAATTCTGTCCAAAAATTTCCAGTGAAAATGGGATCTCTGTCACTTACAATAATCTTTGGGTTTCCATGTAGCTTTTGAACTGTTTCCATAAATGCAGTAGAAACTGTACTGGCTTTAAATGGATGTGATAATGCACAAAAGTGTGCATACTTGGTAAGTCTGTCAACTACCACCATGATGACACTCTTTCCCTCAGACTTGGGTAAACCTGTGATAAAATCCATTGAAACCTCCTCCCAACGTTGGCTTGGAATGGATAAAGGTTGTAATAGACCCGGTGTCTTAATTGTTTCAACTTTATTTTGTTGGCAAACCAAACATTCCGCCACAAACTTTTGAATATCTGATTTAAGGCCATCCCAAAAAAATTCCTTCTTAACCCTGTGGTAAGTTTTTAAAAATCCTGAGTGCCCTCCTAAGGGAGAAGTGTGCAATTCCATAAGAATCTTTTGTTTTAGCTGGGAATTCTTACAGAGGTATAAGCGATCTTTGTACCATAACGAATCATTTTGCCAGCTAAATGTATCAGAAGTACTGGAATCTTGTTGTAGCTTTCGAATAAGTGCCCACACTTCTTCGTCATTCTTCCATTCCTCCCTTGCTTCGTTTATCCAATCTGGTTGGATAATAGAAATGGCACACAACAATGCTTCCACATCCTCATCCTTTCTTGAGAGTGCATCTGCCACCACATTTTGCTTCCCTTTTTTGTAGATGATTTCAAAGTCATAACCCAACATCTTTGTGACCCACTTTTGTTGCTCTTCAGAGGATAATCTTTGTTCTAAAAAGTATTTAAGGCTATCATGATCCGTTTTTACCTTGAAGTGTCTTCCCATTAGGTAGGGTCGCCATTTCTTAAGTGCATGGAGTATTGCCAACATTTCCTTCTCATAAATAGCTTTGCTTAAAAACTTTCCCTTGATTGGACGACTTTCAAAAGCAATGGGTCTTTCATCTTGCATTAGAACAGCACCAATTCCATTTCCTGAAGCATCACATTCCACAATAAAGGTTTTTGTGAAGTCCGGTGTAGCTAAGACCGGTGCTTGGCACATTGCCTCTTTAAGATGTTCAAAGGCCTTTGTTGCTTCCGGAGTCCATGAAAATGAATCTTTCTTCAATAATGTTGTTAGAGGTGCTGCTATTCTCCCATAATTCTTAACAAACTTGCGATAATACCCTGTCAACCCAAGAAATCCTCGCAGATGCTTTATGGATGTGGGGATTTTCCATTCCTTAATGGCTTTAATTTTGCTAGGGTCTACCTTAACTCCTTCATGAGATACAATATGACCCAAATATTCCACCTCCTGGACTCCAAAGAAACATTTGGATCTTTTTGCATATAATTGTTTCTCCTCCAATAGTTGTAGCACCCTGTCAACATGTTCAACATGATCCTTCCAAGACTTGCTGTAGATTAGTATATCATCAAAAAATACTAACACAAATTTTCTAAGGAATGGTTTGAAAATTGAATTCATCAAACCTTGAAATGTTGAAGGTGCATTGGTAAGGCCAAAAGGCATGACCAAAAATTCATAATGACCCTCATGAGTTCTAAATGCTGTTTTCGGAATGTCTTCAATCTTCATTCTGATTTGATGATATCCCGAACGAAGATCCAACTTGGTGAAGTAAATTGATCCATGCAATTCATCCAGTAATTCATCAATAACAGGAATGGGGAACTTATCTTTAATAGTGAGCTTGTTGAGCTCCCTATAATCCGGACACATGCGCCATGATCCATCCTTCTTGTGCACCAATACTACTGGAGCTGAGAAAGAACTTTGACTCGGTTGAATTATACCAGCCTCTAGCATTTCTGCAACCATACGTTCAATTTCACTTTTTTGGACATAGGGATATCTGTACGGCCTGATGTTTGGAGGAACACTTCCTGGAATCAGATGAATAGCATGATCATGATCACGCATAGGTGGGAGACCTTTGGGAGTCTCAAATACCTTGGAATGATTGTCCAGGACTTTTTGGAGATCTGGAGAAATAGATGATTCCAATGTGGAAACATCTAGCGAACATAATTGTGCAATTACACCTCTTTGCTCCTTTTTTAGAAGCTTTGTCATACCATTAGAGCTGATTATCTTTCCTGGTTTCCCTGCAATACCCCTTAATTCAACTTCCTTTCCTTCCGTAGAAAATTTGATGAAAAGTTCTTGAAAATTAAAAGCTATTGTACCCAAGGATTGTAGCCATTGGACTCCTAGTACAACATCAGCACCTCCCATTGGAATGGAAAGCATTGGGCTAGTCAATACATATTCTCCCATGGATAGCTTGATATTATGGCACTTTCCAGAGCAATTTATTGTTCCTCCATTTGCAATCATCACTTGACACTCTGGTGCTGGATATAGGAAGCAATTCAATTCTTTTGCTACCCTACAATGAATAAAATTGTGGGTGCTTCCTGAATCAATCAACACTATTACCTTTTTCTTCTTGATTTGTCCTTCTATCTTGATGGTTTGAGGAGTGGTAATTCCCGCCAATGCATTACAAGATATGGTCGGATTTATTTGTTCTTCATCTAGGCTTTGTTCCTGGAGTATATCTTCTTCTTTTGACCTTTCTTGCTCCTTTTCTTCTTCCTCTTCACAATCTATGTAGAATAATTTCTTCTCAGCACACTTATGACCTTTAGTGTATTTGCTATCACAACTGTAACAAAGCCCTTTTGCTCTTTTTTCTTCCAATTGTTGTGGTGTCAACCTTATAGGTTGTGGAAGACTAGGGGCAACAACACTTCCGTCTTTATAGTTGTGAGTGGTATGCTTCCTGGTTGCCATAATTTTGCTTTCCATTTTTCTTGCTAACCTGAATGCCTTCTCTAATGAATCAGGTTCCCAAAGGCGAACATCATGTTGGATATTATCCTTTAAAGACCCTATGAACACATCAATCCTATGCTCCTCTGGAATATCTTTTACCCTTATGTTCAATTTTTGGAACTCCTCAATGTGCTCCATTATTGAACCCTTTTGTTTGAGACTTATCAATTGGCTAAAAAAAGTGTTGCTTTTTGTATCTTCATAATGTGCTATCAATTCTTCCGTAAAAATTGCCCAAGTGATAAATTGTTTACGAGAGCAAAGCCATTGATACCATACAAACTGATTTGGTTCCAAATATACAGTTGCCATACGTACCTTTTGTGTGTTTTGCACATTATTGAGATCGAAGAATTGCTCCATCTGTAATATCCATGTGGCGGGATCCTTGCCATCAAACTTCCTCATATCGATTTTTGGAATATGGTGATTCTTCGATCCAACATTAGCGTCTATGGAATCATGATTAACATTTCTTTTGTTCTCATCATGAGTTTCCTTTACTACCTTTTCACCATTAGTGACCCTTTCTTGTAGCAACTTCTTCAATTCTTCCATGTCTGTCTTCAAATCTATCTTCAAATCTACCATCGAATCCTCCATCTTAGCTTCCATGCCCTTTATCTTAGATTCCACGCCATTTATCTTAGATTCCACGCCACTTATCTTAGCTTCTGTTAGCTTTTGTGAGCGTGACATTTGTTGCACTTGTTCTTGTAATTTTGATATATCATGTAGCATTTCTTCCTCTTCTTCATGAGTCATGCTAGAGCTTTCAGGTTCCTTACTAGGTGTTTGCATTTTCTTTCCTCGGGGCATCAGTTACCGATAATAATGCTTTACTATGCCCTTTGAATTCCGTTAAACCAAGCTTACACAAAAATTTAAAAAAAAACTACACACCTTTTTTCACTTTATAGAAGCCTGATATTGAATCTGATGTATCTCTGTAATTTGAGATCATCCAGTTCTGAAATTGCTACCTGTAGTAGCCTTCTGCGTCCTCTTTCCAATGCCACAAGTCTGAGCCAAATTGGATTCTCCAAGGAAGAGTTATGTGAAATCTCCCACAGTGACTTGCTTTTAGACTGGTTCAGTAGAGCGAACTTGTACGACGTGCATTGCATCACTGTTTCAACCTTTGAATCTAAAACACACATAAAAGAAACTACAGTCCGTCCTCTTTCTGTACCTTCTTACGAAATTTCAATCCGATCCCCAGAGAGAAAGTTATGACGATTTTCCCCAGGTCACCTGTTTTGAATGTAATTCAGGAGTCTGCAAAAAGACCAACTTCCTCAGATCATATCTCCGCAAATATCACGCGAAAAGCTCTGAAATTCGGACCCAAGGTTCAGCGTGATTTCTTCTCAAATGGTTTTTTTTTTGGCTTCTGAAACATCACAGAAAAAAAGTTATAGCGAAAATGCCACGATGACCTGTTTGGAGCAGCGAAACCCTAGAATCCAAAGCTCTGATACCAAATGTTATGAAACCAGCTCAAGAAAAGATAGAAAAGATAGATCAACGCCTTAGAATTCAGCCTCTTCGAGGGGGCAACCTCCTTTACATTACATAAATGAACAATTCTTGGATGATACAAATGACAAAACCTCCTTTCTATATATAGGAGTCTAAGGAGTCACAATATAATCCAGCCGACCTAACAATAATAATATAAAGCCACAAAAATAACAATAGAGGGATTCTATGGGGCACAGAAATAACAATATGGGGGTAATAGGGTCACAACAATATAAATAAGGGGTATAACTACAATAGTAATGGGGTAATCACTAGTATTATAGGGACCCAACATACGCTCTGACTAATAAGGCCATGGAAAGTAATTTCCATTGCTCTTTGAAATGTAGCACCAGCATTGATAAGCCCAAATGACATTCTCTTGAAAGAAAATGCTCCCCATTTGGTCCCAAAGGTAGTTTTCAATCAATCTGGTTCCGCTATTGGCACTTGATTGTAACTAGAGAAACCATCTATTAGCTTGAACATCCCAAACCTAGATACTATCTGAAGGATATGTTCCATGGATGGAACTGGGTAATTATCTTTATCAATTGGTTGGTTGAGATTGCAAAAATCTACGCATAACAATATTTCATAGAAATTCTTTGTAACTGTGACCAAATTTGAAACCCAAGTGGAGTTTCTAACTAAGAAAATAACCAAAATATCCACAAGCTTTCCCAATTCCTTTTGGATGAGGGGCTCAAACATTGGATGAACTTTCCTTAATTTTTGTTGGAACTGTTTACCCCTTACTTTATGGGAATTACGTGTTGGATGATATAGGAGAACAAATGTTGCTTCATTACTAATCTACTTCCTATACTAATATTACTATGTACATCTATATTACTAGATTCATTTGCACCAAATGGAGAACAGGGAAGGAGCTCCAATTGTGTATTTGGTGGGACGGGTGATAGTTGTGTTTGATAACACCCGTAGTCAATTTCAAGGAAAAAATTTCCAAATATTATATCGACAAAGGAAATAGGTTCATTATGGTCCTCAAGTGGTGTCACGATGTGTTTCATGTATGGCTCACCTTCCACTCGAATCTACTTATTCCTGCCCTTGTATGGAAGACATAAATGTGATGAGTCTGTAGCAAAATAGCCTTGCTATTTTCTAAACCATTCTATACTTAGGATTACACCATAGGCCTTAGAGATGTCCATAATTACAATATTTATGCATTGGTGAACTCATTTCTTAGATGATAATCAGATAAGAACATTCTTAAGTTCACCAATAGCATGGATGAGAGATATCTCCAACTGAATAATTTGTGCATAGATTTTGTACCATTTATAATTTATTTCGTGGCAACACATAATGGCATTACGTTGAGATATGGTCCAGAATTGACTAAACAATTATGGACATTGTAATTAGAAATTACAAAAGTTAATAAAAATAGACGGCATCGAGTGTTAACATCTAATGTTACAACAATAACTACATATTCAAGGGAACTAGAAGAGTTACCAGAGACCTTCTGAGAGGTAGAATATTTGTCACCTCATGAAGATTTTGCAAAGATGTTGGCCTTCTATCTTTATGAGGTGAAATATGGAAATATTGGTTCAAGCTCTCTTCAAATCTTCAACAACATTATACTCAATTGTATCACTTTTAGTAGGCAACGCTGAAGTGTCTAGAGGAGTGGCTTTGTTTGACACTTCTAGTGTGATGGTATTACTTTTGTTGCTCGAGGGAGTGCTCTTGGAAGTGGTTACATTTCCAGACTTTCTCTATTCATTATGAGCATAATTAACCGGTGGTGAGATCCTTCTTAGCAATTATTCCTTCAATTTCAATCTTGCCACCTCTTGTTAAAAAGGGAGCCCTTTTCACCTCAAGCTGTATTGACCATTTTTCTTCTAAGGAGGGTGTTAACTTTGTGGTTGATCCAAAATTATGCATGAACACAACAAAATACATATATAAACATAAATACAAAGATTAAATAGAAATATAACTTCATTTCATTAATATCAAAGAATTTAAATATTCTTACATACAAAATGGAGATAAACTAGCTCGGGCGATGGTAGCTTATCTCTGAGAAGATATGTGGCAAATACATGCATCTGAAATGCGTTATAATGAGGCTTGAAGGCCTATTTATTGTAGAGAAATGATGGAAAACCCTAAACATCCAAAAACATAACACTAGGAGATGAAGCACCAAAACTATGGGCCCCATTAGGGTAATTTGGTACATCAACTTCCTCGGGTCTTAAATTTGGCATATGATTTTCATTTGACGTGTATGATACCTTGTTAGAAATATCAATATGAGAACTATAAATTTAGAAAAGAAAAATAAGCATTTATCTTGTTATTCAAACAATACTGTGACATGTTTACATGGACATACGATGATTTAAAGAATATGAAACTCATACCATCCAACATGTAATTCCCATAAAGGAAGGGATAAAATTGTTCCAGCAGAAATCAAGGAAAGTTCATCCAATGTTGGAGTCCCTAATACAAAAAGAATTGACAAATCTTTCGGATGCTTGGGTTGATTTTAAAGTTAGAAACTCCACTTGGGTTTCAAATTTGGTCATAGTTAGAAAGAATTTTGGTGAAATAAGGTTATACGTAGATTTTTGCAATCTCAATAAGGCATCTCATAAAGATAATTACCCGATGCCATCCATGGAATAGATCCTCAAGATAGTATCTAGGTCTGAGATGTTCAGGCTATTAGATGTTTTCTTTTGTTACAATCAAGTGCTAGTAGTGGAACCAGATCGATTGAAAACTACCTTCAGGACCAAATGGGGAACATTTTCTTTCAAGAGAATTCTGTTTGGGCTTATCAACATTGGTGCTACATTTCAAAGAGCAATGGAAATTACTTTCCATTGCCTTATTAATCAAAGCGTAGTTGTTTATTTGGATGATGTTACTCTATTTTACAAGAGAATATCAAATAATGTATGTCATCTGAAATAGATATTTTTTAGCGGTGTCGTGTGTATGGGATTTCAGTCAATCCCAAAAAAAGTATGTTTGGTGTGTTAGAAGAAACTCTCTTACGGCACATCATTGCAAATAGTTCAATTAAAGTTGATCCCGAGAGGGTCAAATCCATTACACACATCCCATTCCCAATGAATAAGAAGACTATGCGGTCTTCCTTAGGAAAGATCAATTTTCAAACAAAATTTATCTTTGATTATGCGCAGATAATTAAGCCTTTGTAGGAGATGATTAAGAAATATGCAACATCTAAATGCGACAAATGGGAAAATGATTATTTCACTCAAGTGAAGCAGGTTATTGCTGATGCATCAAGGTTTTTTAGTAAAGACAATCCAAGCCATATATTTAAGTAAATGGTAGCCAGGTTGTATTCCATATGGGACTCCTGCACCAAATGATGTGAGGTCTAATTGGAACCTCATATCGGGGAGATTCATTGTATGTTGGCGGTATCCAGCATCATCAACAAAATGGAAGGGATATAAAGGGTGGTGAATTTACATGGTAATTTGTAACATCGTAAGGTCCCTAGTTCCATTTTATTATGTCGTGATTGGCACGACATCCTCTGTACATCAACAACCATTCATCCAAGCTCGGTGGAGGGAAGCATTTGACGATAGAGAGTCTCTTTATATTAAACAAATTCCAAGTTAATTTTTTTTATATTGACCTAGTGCAACCTTAAGGTCATTCCTTAAACTTATGGTTGTGCTCCCCTCCTTACGGTTTTAGGGCCTTGACTTCCTAGGTATTTCTGTCAACTATCTAGTTTTGGTGTGCGGGGTCTAGTACCTTGGAAATTTTTCAATTTGGTTTTAATTGTTTATTATTAATTGGTTTCTAAAAATCACAATGGGGCCTCTAGTGCTTTTTGGGTCTTAATTCAAGATGGAATTGTTTCCATTTTAGGTTTACCCATGATTTTCCTTTGTGTTTGATCCAAAATGGATTTTGGATAGACTCCTAAGTTTAAGTGTTCCTCACAGAGGAAAAAATGAAAGTCCAAGGAAGTTCCTAGAACTAGCTGCATTGTAGAGATTGTCTCATTTTGAATCCACTGTAACTTGAATGGGAAAAATGTTGGAAATAATACTGAGAGAGGGGGTGAATCAGTATTATCATATTAATAAAACTTTTTCATTTCCATAATCAGATTCATATATGCTACTTCCACAACTTCTTATGATTAAGTTAATCGATCTTCAATGAGTGCATTAGAACATTATCAACCATATTATCAGTTAACAGATGCAGTAACATAAAGTAGATCATCACACATAAGGCACACATATGAACACAATGATATAAGGTGGAAACCCAATGCGGGAGAAAACCACCTGCTACAAGTCATCTCAATCTTCTTCTTAATAAGAAAATTCTTTTACAATATTTGTACTGGTGCAGCCTTATACCAGTACGGGAGCTACAACCCCCTTTGCTCTTGTACTAGCCGATCCATTTACTAGTACGCAGGCTACTACCTGCTACAATGCTCCAAAGATTTCTTTTAGCTCTTGCACTAGCTTAGATACTAGTACGTAGGCGCCGGCCTACAATCTTCTCCCTCTAAGTACCACGTTTCATCAATTTTCATACTGGATACATTGAGGCACAACTCATAATCTGGAAAGGCCACATTTCATCCAATTTTCATACTGGACCCAACAACAACATTGAAGCTCAAACAACCTTCTGAAACACCCAATCAACTGTAGTAACTAGATCAACAATAATAGGACCAAACCCAGGATGCAACAATGATAAACAAAGATTTTAAGAGAAGGAAGCACCCTGCTCAACTGCTAGCCTGAGTCCGGACTCACCCTGCTCAACTGCTAGCCTGAGTCCCGGACTCACCCTGCTCAACTGCTGGCCTGAGTCCCTGGACGCACCCTGTTCAACTGCTAGCCCGCGTCCCGGACGCACTCTGCTCAACTGCTAGCCTGCGTCCCTCGCTCTGAGTCTTTTGAACTGCCTGCGTCTCGGCGCACCTGAACCCTTCTGCGCCTGCGTCCGGCGCACCTGAACCGGTTCGCTCCTGCGTCCCGGACGCACCTGAACCCTTACTGCACCTGCGTCTCTTTAGATATGAAAGATATAAAGACTTCAAGACTAACCCAAACAGTCAGATCTACAGATCTGATCGTGCGCCATAGCGATCATAGTCCATTAGAAGATTCGCCTTCATAGATCTGGACTAGATCTCACCAAAAGATATTCAACAAAGATGGTGTTTAATCCAAATGAACTCCTTTGCTTTATATAGGGAAACTCTTCCCCAAAACATGGAACAATACCACGAGCCGACACCATAGAAACACAAAACCGTCGGCTAGATACCACACAAGAAACCCCCACGTGCTTTTCTCTGCCTTGAAATGTGTGCACTGGGTGGACGCACCTCCTGAACAGCTGGCCTGCGTCTCTGGACGCGGGTTCTGCATGGATTACCTGCGGGGACGCACTTTCTGTAAGGTGTACCTGCGTCCTTCATAATTTGAACCTCTGCTTACAAAGAGCTTGCCATTTGATTCCTTTGAGCTATCCTGTAATATGTCACATCTGATATCTCTTCTGTAGATTCATCTGAATGTATATAAGTGAGATGATCTTCTATGAGAGTGTTGCCATCAAGTACAACATATGCATCATAATGCCAACAATCTCCCCCTTTGGACTTGATGGCAACAACACCGAATCACTCTCCCCCTTTGACATCAAGGGCAAAGGGGTATGCTCCCCCTAAGAACATGCTCCCTTTGACTATGAGCCAGATCTGCTGAAGTCTCTGAATGAGCTCCCCCTTTGTATATGTCATGGTGCTCCAATCTGATAATGGTCTTTCTGAGAACAAGCTGAGATGTCTGCTCTGCTGTATAGTGCTTGTTCATGCTCAAACTCCCCCTGACTATAAGCAAGGTCTGCAAAAAGATGTTCTACAAGAAGAACATGACTCTATATATCATAAATGACCTTCCTATCACCAAAAGACTCAATACATACATCCATCACCCATCACAATAAGGATCATCCATCCAACCAAGTGGGAATACATCAGAAATATGAAAACCAAATACACTACATCTTCATCCCATGCATAGTGGGGGAGACAAAGGCCGTTACATGACCTGAAGAGATGACTACAATAGACCATTACAACATGAGTTTTGCTATGACCTTTCAAATGACAAACATCATCAACAACACTGTATAATCTGCTCCATAGTATCTGTCAACATCAACTCACAACCATCCAGATCTACATGAATCAAGAGTCATCAAATGAGAGTATCAACATCAATCAACATATGTATGAATAATCATCCCTGTATCTAGCCAACAATCCTCATCCATTTGTGCCAAGAAAGAAATCATGCATCATGCACATGTCAACAGCTGCATATGAGTGACTCATCATCGTCATGTCTTCAACAATGCGACTTTGAATAATCATCCATGAAATCAGCCAACCTCATCTATGTATGTGCCAAGGAAAATAAAGACTCCATGCAAGCATCATTAGAGAATCAACCATAAATCTGATCATGTGATCAACTCATAACCATAGCAAGATGAATCATAAGCATTGTCATCAAGGACCATAATGCCAACAATGCATTCAGGACATATGCTCCCCCTGAACCAGTGCCATCTGTTAAATCTGATCATGCATATCAAGAAGAATCAGCCAATAAATGCTTTGAGACAGGTACGCACTTCATCTTCTGCTGCGCTGCGTCCTGTTGCTGCAGGGACGCACCCAAAAACACTATCGCGCCGCGTCCTTTTGCTTCAGGGACGCACCTGATCCTCAGTCGCTCTGCGTCCCCACGCAGATCTTCAGTTACTGAACTGCGTCCTGGACGCACCTGGACTTGGTCTGGCCTGCGTCCGCACGCAGGTCTCCTGTTACTGCACTGCGTCCTGTACTTTCAGCTTCCTCTGATTCTGGTATGTCTGTACATTGTACTGTGCCATCCTTTTCTGACTGTACTTCCTTTTTCCTCCATATCTTCAAGCGTGATGATGACATTTTCTCCTTTTGATATGGTGCCCAAACTTTGTTCCTGCATTCCTTGGCTATATGTCCAAGCTTGTTACATGCATAACATCTTACATGTTTCATATTCCTCCTGTAACAATCAGTAGCTTTGTGACCAAACATATTGCAAGCAAAGCAATATCCATAAAAGTACCTTGATTGAGATGACCTTTCTGCATAATGGTCTTGAAATCTTCTTCTTCTACATCTAGCTGCAACATGTCCAAGATTATGACATACATAACATTCAACATTATTCATAGGAGGAGTAAAGGATTTTCTTTGAGGAATCTCTTTCCTTGGTTGATGATGAGATTGATCTTTCACTTCTTCGTTGATCACTTTAGATTTCCTTTTAGAGTTTCTTGCCTCACCTTGTGAACTAGATTCACCTTCAACAGATTCATGGAAACCAAGACCAGTCTTTATAGCAGGGGACCTTTGACTACTAAGAATATCATCCAATACTTTAGAGCTATCTTGAAATCGTAAAAGCTTATCCTTTTCTTCTAGTTTACCTTTCAAGATATTTACCTCAACCTGAAGCTGTTCTTCCTTTTCAAGAGATTTCTCTCTCAAAACTTCTTCAGCGTTCCTTCCTTCTTCCATTTGTTCCCTTAGTTTGAGAATCTCTTTTTCTTGTTCTTCATACAGATCCTGCTGCATTTGACGAACTCGGAAGGCACATTCCAGTTGAGATTTTAAGCTGGTGACTTCGTTTTCTTGTTTTGCAATAGCTTGGAGTAGATCTGTATTCAGCTTCTTTGATTCTTCAAGATCTCCTTTTAGTGAGAGGATTGTAGCTTCAAGATTTTCATAGTAGCTGGATCTATCTTTGAGTTTCTTGATGGTTGTGCTTCTTTCGTTGACTTCTTTTCTTAATGATGTCACTTCATGCTGCAATTTTTGACATTGGTCTTCCTTGTCCTTGAGTAGCTTTCTTACCTTGTTTCCTTCTTCTAGTTGTGCCCTTAGTTTGGTAGCTTCTTCTTTGAAATCACATTCCTTTTTGTTCAATAGATCTTGTTGATCTCTAATTTTGTCTGTCAGCCTTTTAAATTCTGCCTCTATTTGATATCTTTCTTGTTCACCCATAAGAGCAAATTCAGTAGTTTCGCTATCACTTTCATCTCTTTCACAAGGAAATATAGCTGGAACATCAGAGGATAACACATTCATACCTGATAATGACTCTGAATCTGATTCTGAATCTGAAGAGCTTCTTATGCCTAATCCCCAATCGATTCTTCCACTGTCATAGTTCTTCTGAGATGACTTCTTTTTCTTATTAGCTTTCTTCTTAAGCTTCTTTCCCATTGTTCCACGGATCTCCTTCAAGCGATCAAGCTTCTATCAAAGGACCTGCTTTGATACCAATTGTTGGAAATAATACTGAGAGGGGGGGTGAATCAATATTATCATATTAATAAAACTTTTTCATTTCCATAATCAGATTCATATATGCTACTTCCACAACTTCTTATGATTAAGTTAATCGATCTTCAATGAGTGCATTAGAACATTATCAACCATATTATCAGTTAACAGATGCAGTAACATAAAGTAGATCATCACACATAAGGCACACATATGAACACAATGATATAAGGTGGAAACCCAATGCGGGAGAAAACCACCTGCTGCAAGTCATCTCAATCTTCTTCTTAATAAGAAAATTCTTTTACAATATTTGTACTGGTGCAGCCTTATACCAGTACGGGAGCTACAACCCCCTTTGCTCTTGTACTAGCCGATCCATTTACTAGTACGCAGGCTACTACCTGCTACAATGCTCCAAAGATTTCTTTTAGCTCTTGCACTAGCTTAGATACTAGTACGTAGGCGCCGGCCTACAATCTTCTCCCTCTAAGTACCACGTTTCATCAATTTTCATACTGGATACATTGAGGCACAACTCATAATCTGGAAAGGCCACATTTCATCCAATTTTCATACTGGACCCAACAACAACATTGAAGCTCAAACAACCTTCTGAAACACCCAATCAACTGTAGTAACTAGATCAACAATAATAGGACCAAACCCAGGATGCAACAATGATAAACAAAGATTTTAAGAGAAGGAAGCACCCTGCTCAACTGCTAGCCTGAGTCCGGACTCACCCTGCTCAACTGCTAGCCTGAGTCCCGGACTCACCCTGCTCAACTGCTGGCCTGAGTCCCTGGACGCACCCTGTTCAACTGCTAGCCCGCGTCCCGGACGCACTCTGCTCAACTGCTAGCCTGCGTCCCTCGCTCTGAGTCTTTTGAACTGCCTGCGTCTTGGTGCACCTGAACCCTTCTGCGCCTGCGTCCGGCGCACCTGAACCGGTTCGCTCCTGCGTCCCGGACGCACCTGAACCCTTACTGCACCTGCGTCTCTTTAGATATGAAAGATATAAAGACTTCAAGACTAACCCAAACAGTCAGATCTACAGATCTGATCGTGCGCCATAGCGATCATAGTCCATTAGAAGATTCGCCTTCATAGATCTGGACTAGATCTCACCAAAAGATATTCAACAAAGATGGTGTTTAATCCAAATGAACTCCTTTGCTTTATATAGGGAAACTCTTCCCCAAAACATGGAACAATACCACGAGTCGACACCATAGAAACACAAAACCGTCGGCTAGATACCACACAAGAAACCACCACGTGCTTTTCTCTGCCTTGAAATGTGTGCACTGGGTGGACGCACCTCCTGAACAGCTGGCCTGCGTCTCTGGACGCGGGTTCTGCATGGATTACCTGCGGGGACGCACTTTCTGTAAGGTGTACCTGCGTCCTTCATAATTTGAACCTCTGCTTACAAAGAGCTTGCCATTTGATTCCTTTGAGCTATCCTGTAATATGTCACATCTGATATCTCTTCTGTAGATTCATCTGAATGTATATAAGTGAGATGATCTTCTATGAGAGTGTTGCCATCAAGTACAACATATGCATCATAATGCCAACAAAAAATTGACTTAGGATGCGGAAGTTATCATAAAATGAATTTGCCCTTTATCCTTTGGAAAAAGGGGCAAAATCCCCTAAAAATGGGTCCTAAAAACCCTCTAAGCCTTCAAAATCCAGAAACTAGCACAAAGGAAAACTTTCACAAAATGGCGGAAAATACTACCAGAGGCAGACATGTGATAGGACTAGGCCGATCCGATGGTGCGATTGCCGAAATTAGTGGATTGGCATCAGCGATGGCATGGGGCTTAAGGTGGGACCCCGAGTCATATGTGATTGCAATTGATTGCATTGCAATATCACATCGGAGCCACAAAAGGGAGCAGGGCTGATATAAATATGGCTTGCGACAACTGGACCTGATAGGGTTATAGGCAATATGTTATATATTTTGAAATCTGAAAAATGGCATTTTCCTTTGTATTTCGCATTTCTACCAAATAAATGAATTGCAAAGGAAATGTGCCAGATGCGATGAAACCAGACCCGAAAGGGTTTATAAATTCAACTGTATATTATTTCAAGTCCGAGATAAATCCATTTTGTCAGATTTTCAATGTTTTAATGTATTTTCCAAATAAAAAGGGAAACCACGAAATGAGCAGGATTTCAAGCGAGCTGTAGGCGGTGAGTGGTTTTGGCCAAGCTCTGCCCGAGCCCATACACTAGCTACCACGTGGCTAGGCACCAGAGAGAGAAAACCACCCTTTTGAGGCAGTTAACCCCTATATGCATGAGCCGCCCAAAATAGATCTCAACCGTTGGATCAAGATCACTTAGATCAACGGTGGGGATGCAATAGCGATTAAAGGCAGACCTGATAGGAGTATAGGGTGGATTTATGGATATTTGAAGTCCGATAAATAGGGATTTGGTAGTGTTTTCTCATGTTTTTAGTGTATTTATCTGTGTAAACAGAGAACACTATTTTTGGGATTTTCAAAGGTCCGATGGACCCTTCCGTTGCATAACAGCTGGCCACCTCCCCTAAAGATGTTATGCCATGATTTTTAATGCTCAGAAGGGGGATTTGTGTAGATGGAGGCTGGGAGACAGAGAGCCTAAGAAGAGGAAATGAACAGGTTGTGTCAATTGGCTTTAAAGCCACATAATGACAGAGACAGAGGGAGTTGTTGCTAAAACAGAGAATAACCAGGCAGCGCAGAAGCAAAAAAAGTGCCAAAGAGAGTGAAATCTAATGCGCAGAGCAACTAAGGGAGTCTTTGGAGTCACTTGGAGGTCAAGTGAAAAGCTAGAGAGCTAAAGGTTGCAGAAAGAAAGAGCCAGAGCTGAGAGCTAGAAAGCCGAGAGCTTCAAGAGCCAGGGAGAGATGGTGTTCTGAGCCCATTGTTCCTGTGTAAAACAGTGGAGTTGAGCCAAAGAGCTTGTAAAATAACTTTGCCATAATCCCAGAGAGCCTAGTCGAGTTGACTAAAGCTCAAGGAGATGTAGCCCAAGAGTTTTTGGTGAACTCCATATTAAGTTGTTGTCCTATGTGTTTATTATTTGTACACTATTTGCAATGTTACATGTATTTACATATCAGCACAAACAACAAATTTTAAAGAACATAAATAGTTAAAATAACCATAAGCATACACTTTATTTTCAAGCACATATTTAATTCCGCATTGGTTAATCATAAAGACTCGGGAATATTTAAGCTTTGGAAGTGGGAGAGGTTCTTGTAAGTTAGACAAGAAGCCAAGTGCCCCATTTTTAGATTAGGTGGTATCAGAGCCTAAGTTTGATTAAACCCACCTTCAAAGGATTTTATATCATAATGCTTGATTGACAGAGCAAAGATTGCTTGTCTAAAAGGTGTTTAAACATTCAGAGGTTGATTGTATGCTTGTTTGTTGACTGAATATTGTTTGAGTTAGCAGAAGTGAAGGCAAAGCTATTGATAGCTTAGTGTAGGAAGGAAAAATAGGAAGAAGAGCTGAAGGCATTCTTCTATCCCAAACGACCTCAAAGCAACTCCTGAAGCACAAGAGGTTTGCTCCAAAAGATTTCTTAAATAAGCTCTTTATTAATATTGTTTGAAGTTCTTTGTTCATTGGCATAATGACAGCTTCCTCAAGTGTATCCTCAAATTCCTTCTCCATCACAAGACTCTTTGATGGAGACATGAAGCAAGACTTGTTCATCATGATCGACAAGGTGAGAGAAATGTATGAGGATGGAAGAAAATGAAGCATACTTAGAGAACAGTTGAATTCCATGAAGGAAGAGAAGCAGTTGCTTTCTGACAGACTGCAGGAAATTGAGACGCAACTTCATATTGCAAATATGAACCTGAAGAGGATGCGTGATTTGGAGTCACAAATCTTTGTTGCCAAAGAAGCGTTGATCAAGTATCAACTTGGAGAAGATATAAACCATTCCAGTTTGTCTTCAAATTCTTCTGAGAATGCTTATATTGGTTCTTTTGAAAAACATACTAGAGGTATAGGTTCCAGGCTAATGTCTAAGATGGGCTATGAAGGAAAGGACTTGGGAAATCGTGCACAAGGTACTACTGAACCAATAATGGTTGAGGAAAGGCCTAAGTATTTGGGTCTTGGCTATGGACAGTCTTATGGAGAGAGTTCCAAAGCTTCCATGAAGACCATTAGAATAGCTCCAAGAAGGAGTTGCATTGCAAAGTGTGAATATTGTGTTCAGGAGGAAGACAATAGTTTGAAATATCACTTGCACGATGCAGGTGTTCAGAAGCACACACTTGAACCAGAGAGTTGTGGAAACTGTGAAAGGATTGAAGAGATTGAGGGTGTTCCAAAGGGAGCCACTACTTCAGTTGCTTCACCTCCTCATGAAGGCAATAAAGGTGAAAGAGGTGGGTATAAATATGGTTCTAAACATATTCCTTTTGATTTTGCAAAGCATGGTAAATTTCCACATAAGCATGGGAGAAGAATTGCATGTTCCTTTTTTGTTTTGGATAACCATCATGTTTCCAGATGTTGGAAGAGAATGGCCACATACAGGAAGCTTTTGAAGGAGAAGAAGCCAAAAGCCAAAGGTCCATTAGACAAGGCAAAGCTTGTTTTCAAGACGACGAACATGTGCTACACTTACTGCCATAAGCAAGGGCATCTTTCTAGAAGGTGTTGGAATTTGAATCCAACAATGCTTCCACACAAGCTGCGAAAAGTGGAAAGAGAAGATGGCAGAAATGGAAAGGAATTTTCCATGAATGAAGTGTCTCAGGATGATTCACATGTTGAGACTTATGTGCAGACAAAGGAAAGACCTTGGAACTACATTGGTAAGAAATGGCTAGAGTTCTTTCCAATTAAGGTTGCATATCTATTGATGCATCTATTTGCATCTATTTGTTGATGAGATGCAAGTTACACGACTTTACCAAGAAGGTGAATGGGAGAAGTTGAGTAGGAGACTCACTTTATTGCTGCAACATTATATTTCATTTCAGCTTCGAAAGTATGGTGTGCTTAAGTGAAAGTTGAAGGATGAAATGCATGCATAAGCATGATGTGCATGAACACAGGGATGTTGATTTTTTCTTGGTATTTGAACATGTATGTGTAATTAACTTGAAGGGTTGATTGCTTTGTTGTAAACATGCATGTAATGTAATATTAACTTGGAAAAAGTTGATTTGGTCTCCAAGATGGAGGTAATAATGAAGTGTTTCATCTTTTGAAAAAGAGTCCAAATGGTCTTTTTCTACATGCTTGACTTGAAGGGTCATTTGTCTTAAAGGCATGTTTTGTGGGCTTGTTACCTAGTCCATCATTTGTATGCAGATGTAAGGCATGGAGGTGTTCACAAGATATGAAATCTGTTCTTTTGTTGAAGCAGGAGTTTAGACCATCCAGTTGTTGTTTATATTCCTGTTGTTGTTAACAATTGTTGGTGACAGCTTATCAAACAAGTACACATGAAATTTTTGTGGAGAAGATGTACTTCACATTTGTTTGAGCCACCTTAGATCAATGATCAAGGCAGAGAAGCTCAAACTACCTTCTATAACCATTCCAGCAGGAATTCTATAAGAAGGCAAGGAGGAAGACCGTTCTTCCCAGGGAGACTAGCCCATCCAAGAAGGGAATTGGTCAAAAATTTTGGTTAGAGACACTATGCAAGGCAAGTGTAGGGAGGTTTAAAGAAGAGGGTGAGTCACTCTCATTTACTGTTCATATCATTATATCAGTCTTTTTGAGACCAAAAGTTCTTTTAGTGGGAAGGTGTGATCCAAAATGGATTTTGGGTAGACTCCTAAGTCTAAGTGTTCCTCATAGAGGAAAAAATGAAAGTCCAAGGAAGTTCTTGGAACTAGCCCCATTGCAAAGATCATCTCATTCTGAATCTACTGCAACTTGAATGCGAAAAAATGGACTTAGGATGTGGAAGTTACCATGAAATGAAGATGCCCTTTATCCTTTGGAAAAAGGGGCAAAATCCCCTAAAAATGGGTCCTAAAAACCCTCTAAGCCTTCAAAATCCAAAAACTAGCACAAAGGAAAACCTTCACAAAATGGCGGAAAACACTATCGGAGGTAGACATGTGATAGAACCAGGCCGATGCGATGGTGCGATTGCCGAAATCGACGGATCGACATCGGTGATGGCATGGGGCTTAAGGCAGGATGCCGGGTATATGCGATATGCGATTGAAATCGATCGCATCGCAATATCACATTAGAGCTACACAAAGAAGCTGAGCCGATATAAATATGGCTTGTGACAGCCAGACCCGATAGGGTTATAGGCGATATGTTATATATTTTGAAATCCAGAAAATGGAATTTTCCTTTTATTTCGCATTTCCACCAAATAAATGAATTGCAAAGGAAATGTGCCTGATGCGATGAAACCGAACCCGAAAGGGTTTATAAATGCCACTGTATATTATTTCAAGTCTGCCACAAAGCCATTTTGTGAGATTTTCAATGTTTTAATGCATTTTCCAAATACAAAGGGAAACCACGAATCGAGCGAGATTTTGAGTGGGCCGTAGGCGGTAAGTGGTTTTGTCTAGGCTCCGCCCGAGCCCATAGACTGGCTACCACGTGGCTAGGCACCGGTGAGAGAAAACCACCCTTTTTGGGTAGTTAACCCCTGTAAGCATGAGCCGCCCGAAATAGATCTTAACCATTGGATCACAATCACTCAGATCAACGGTGGGGATGCAATGGCGATTAAAGGTAGACCCGATATGAGTATAGGGAAAATTTATGGATATTTGAAGTCCGATAAACAAATATTTTGCAGAGTTTTCCCATGTTTTTAGTGTATTTCTCTGTGTAAACAGAGAACACTATTTTTGTGATTTTTAAAGGCCCAATGGACCCTTCCGTTGTAGAACAGGTGGCCACCTCCCCTAAAGATGGTATGCCATGATTTCTATTGCTCAAAGGGGGATTCGAGTAGATGGAGGCCGGGAGCTAGAGAGCCCAAGAAGAGGAAATGAATAGACAGTGTCGATTAGCTTTAAAGCCACAAAATGACAGAGACAGAGGGAGTTGTTGCTAAAACAGAGAATAAGCAGGCAGCGCAGAAGCAAAAAAAGATCCAGAGAGAGTGAAAGCTAATGTACAGAGTAGTTGAAGGAGTCTTTGGATCCACTTGGAGGTGAAGTGAAAAGCTAGAGAGCTTAAGGTTGCAGAAAATAAAGAGCCAAAGCCAAGAGTCAGAGCTGAGAGCCAGAAAGCCGAGAGCTTCAAGAGCCAGGGAGAGATGGTGTTCTAAGCCCATTGTTCCTATGTAAAACAGTGGATTTGAGCCAAAGAACTTTGCCATAATCCCAGAGAGCCTAGTCGAGTTGACTAAAGTTCAAGGAGATGCAGCCCAAGAGTTTTGGGTGAACTCGATATTAAGTTGTTGTCCTATTTGTTTATTATTTGCTACACTGTTTGCATTGTTACATGTATTTACATATCAACACAAACAACAGATTTTAAAGCACATAAACAGTCAAAATAACCATAAGCATACACCTTATTTTCAAGCACATATTTAATTCCGCATTGGTTAATCGTAAATACTTGGGAATATTTAAGCTTTGGAAGTGGGAGAGGTTCTTGTAAGTTAGACAAGAAGCCTAAGTGCCCCATTTTCAGATCAATGTTGGTCCAATGTAGGTCGTGAAATCCTTGGTATTGGTTTAATTACTGGTTCTCATCTTCCATTCATACCATATGTACTTTTCCATTCTACTAAAGTTATTTCTTCATCCTCTCTATTGTCTAACACAATTGAGTCCCCTCCAACAAGAGTTTCTTTAGGCCTCTTTGTGGCATCAATTTTCATTCCTTTTGTCTCCCTATATAGAGGGGTTTTAATAAGTTTGGGGTTGTGTCGAGTTATGAGAATTGTGGTTTTTTGTGATGTTATAGTTCTTTGTCAAAGTACACCATATTCGCTTATTTTGAACACAGTCTTACACTGTTGTTTAATAGCCCTAAGGGTAGTAGTGAATTTTGTCTTCATTATTTGTTTGTGATACTTCTCTACACAGCTACGCAACCTCGTTAAAGAATAGTAAGTCGTAGGGGAGGTTTGAGCTCTAGTTTTGATGCTCACTCCATGAACTTGTTCGGATGGACCTCTATGAAAACTTTGTTTCACACTATATCTCTAGAAGTTAGAAAGGAGACTCGAGATTTGGAATCATGAGAATTTTAGGACAAAGCCTATTTTTAGACTCTAAAATTGGAAATTAGGAACAGAAAAGGATTCATAACCCTGGAAAATTTCGGAAGTGAGAGTTTCACTTCCTACATTCTGTTGCGGGTTAGTAGTAATTGGACTTAGTACTCTGTTTGGTCATCCAGGAAAAAGAAATCGATCATTTAAGGATATTTTTAGGTCAAGAGGATTTGAAAGGTTGCCTCAGAAGTATTCGGTACTACTTGGTTGGTAATCTTGTATGCCTACAATGGGTGGACAAGTATGTAGTGTCAAATTTGTTGGGTTGTGTTGTATTCTTTCCACAACTAGCCCACGTAGTTAACCGGGGGGTTAGAGAGGGGGCGGAACCGCCCTTCGTTGTGCCGATCGTGTAGCGGGGATTTGGGTCAGAGGGAGTTTGAGGCATACTCGTAACTCCACTTTATGGGGTTCGGGGCAGTGCCTGAAAAAATTTTGGTTTTGGACCCTATGTTAGGATGGGCGGACCCACCTATGCTTTTGTGCATGATTTTCACACATGTTTTTGGACACGATAGTTTTCAGTCCATGGTATTAGATGCTTCATCATGTATAAGTATGTATTATAAAATTGAAAGGAAAGTAATGAAAAATCAAGCTAGTAGTCCCGATTTTGGGATCCAGGGGAAAATCTTTCTGTATATGTGTTTTATGTGTTATGCTCTCGCATTGTTTATTTTATGTGTTTTAGAATTCATATGCAGGTAATTTCTATATATGGTTAAAACCTACATTTGGTATCAGAGTTGTTTTGGCTTCAAGGGGATGCCTTTGTTGCTGAAGGGTTTCACTCAGGCCCGTGGTAGACCCTATTCAGTGGGAGATCTGCGAGATCGATTCAAGTGGTAAAAGAAGATGGTGAGCAGTGGAAAGATAGAGATCGATAAATTTAATGGTCAAAGTTTTGAGTTGTGGAAACTCAAGATGAAGGATCTATTGGTGGATAAAGATCATTGGATCGTGATAGATCCGAGTGCTAAACTAACGGGACTGTCCGATGAAGAATGGAAGAAGTTGGATCGCAAGGCAAAGAGCACAATACAATTATGTGTCTCAGATTCAGTATTGCTGAATGTATCAGGGGAAGCTACAGTGAAGGCTTTGTGGGACAAGTTAGGGACTTTGTACCAATCTAAGTCTTTGGTGAATAAACTGTTCTTGCCGAAAAAGTTGTATAACCTGAGGACGAAAGATGGGGACTCGGTGACAGAGCATATGAACGCATTTAATACTATAGTAAGTCAGTTAGCATCTGTTGATATTAAAATTTCAGATGAAGGTAAGTGCATCAGTTTGTTGTTTTCTCTACCAGATTCGTGGGATAGTCTAGTTATTGCAATAGGTAGAAATGCAACTGCCTTGCATTTTGATGAAATAGTCTCATCCTTGCTGACGGAGGAGATGAGATGGAAAAATATGGAGAGCCAGAATGGTGATGGCTTGTCTATACGAGGACGGTCCCAGAACAGAAACAAAAATAAGGCATCAAGTTGGAGATCTAAATCTAGAGGGAGATCTAAATCTCTAGGAAAACCTATAAAGGTGGTGTGATGGAAATGCAGAAAGGAAGGGCACTACAAAAGGGACTGTAAATCTAAAGCTCCTGACAAAGGAAATGGATCTGATGATGCTCCTTCTGCAAAGGTGAAAACCACCTTAGATGAAGGTGGGGATGTGTACTTGGCTTCTTCAAGTACACATGTAGATTATGGGACATGGTTGATTGACTCAGGTGCATCCTTTCACTTCACTCCCCATAGAGAGTGGTTCTACGAGTATGAGAAATATGATGGTGGTGATGTATTGTTAGGGGATGATAGGAAGGCTAGAATCATTGGTCGTGGAAACGTAAAGTTGAAGTTGCAAGGTGGAAGGGTTAGAACAAGTCCAGGTGTTCTGCATATTCCTGCATTGTCTAGAAATCTGATTTCTGTAAGCAAGCTAGATGATGTAGCTATAAAACAGTGTTCGAGAAGGATGCCTACAAAATGGTTCAGGGAGCACTGCTATTGATGCGGGGAGTTCGAATTGGGACTCTGTATAAGCTTCAAGGTAGCACTGTTATTGATGGGTGCAACAGTTCTATGGTTCCTGAAAGTGGAGTAGAAAATCTAGTGGTCTCTAGAGAGAAGACCATGTTGTGGCATCAAAGGCTTGGGCATATTGGAGAGAAGGGCCTTCGAATACTTCATGGTAAAGGTATGGTAGAACGTATGAGTAATAGTTCTCTAGATTTTGATTTCTGTGAGAATTGTGTATATGGGAAGCAGAATCAGGCGAGTTTCCCCTCTAGTAGTAAGAGGGCGAAAAAAATATTAGAACTTGTGCACAGTGATGTTTTTGGACCTGTGAAGGTTCCATCACTAGGTAAGTCTGTGTACTATGTATCATTTATAGATGACTTCTCGAGGAATAAATGGATATATTTTTTTAACAAGAAATCCGAATCCTTTGACAGGTTTAAAAAATTTAAGGCTCTCATGGAAAATCAGACAGAGAAGAAGATAAAGGTGCCGAGGATAGATAATGGTGGAGATTTTTTTAGTAAGGAATTTGAAGAATTCTATAAGAAGTGTGGTATAGCACGGCAGAAGACTACTCCATCTACACCTCAGAAAAATGGAGTTCTAGAAAGAATGAACAAGACGTTGATGGAAAGGGCAAGAAGCATGCTCTTGGGATAGGAATTCTGGGCAGAGGTGGTGGAGACAACATGTTACTTGGTCAACAGATCACCTTCATCAGCATTGGAGGATAAAACTCCACAAGAGGTATGGACTGATAAGAAACCCACTCTCTCACATCTGAGGGTATTTGGATGTGATGCATATGTACATGTTCCAAAGGAGAAAATAACCAAGTTGGATAGTACATCTGAAAAGTGCATCTTTATTGGGTATAAGGATGGTTTAAAGGGTTATAAGCTTTGGAACCTAGTAACAAGGAAGGTTGAGTACATCTGAGATGTGGTGTTCAGAGAGGTGAAAGACGTTATTAAACACAAAGTCCAACCAAAGGAACCTGATAAGATAGAGTTTGAGCTAAAGGAGGAAGAATTAGACTCTACAGCAGACGAGGAATTAGAAGATGAAGAGCCACAAACTCCAAGTGTGAGAATATCAGTTCAAGAAAGAAGGCAGCCAAAAAGGTATATTCCATCTACTTTTTGTTAAAAATTTTCTTTATCTATTACTATAGATGATCCCAAAACTGTGAAGGAAGCAGTAGATTCAGAGGATGGGAAACTTTGGAAAGAGACCATGGTTGATGAAATAGCATCTTTACACAAAAATTATGCTTGGGATCTGGTGGAGTTGCCGGCTGGAAGGAAACCCATTGGCAGCAAATGGGTGTTCAAGAAGAAGACAAATGCAAAAGGAAATGTGGAGAAATACAAAGTTCAGTTGGTAGCAAAAGGTTATTCCCAGGTGACGGGAATTGATTTTGGTGATATTTTTTCTCTTGTTGCCAAGGTAACTTCTATTAGATTACTTTTATCTGTTGTTGTTGCTTTTGATTTTGAGGTAGAACATATGGATGTGAAGGTAGAAATATACATGAAGCATCCTGAAGGCTTTGCGGTGAAGGGTAAGAAAGAACAGGTATGCAAGTTAAAGAAGTCTCTGTAGGGTTAAAACAGTCACCAAGAATGTGGTATCAGAAATTTGATACATTTATACGGGGACTTGGCTTCACGAGAAGTAAAGTAGATAATTGTGTGTATTTTAAATTAATTGGTGACCATGTTATTTATCTGTTCTTGTATGTGGATGATATCTTGCTGGTTGGAAATGACAAAGAAGTTATCCAAGATTTGAAGACACCATTTTCCTCCAAATTCGACATGAAATATCTTGATGTTGCAAACTATATTTTGGGCATGGAAATTAGAAGAGATCGAGCAAAGAGGAAGCTCTAGTTAAACCAAAGGAAGTATGTCGAGACAATAATGCAGAGGTTTAATATGCAGGATAGTAAACCGGTGAAGGTTCCTATTCATGTAGGTGTGAGGTTATCTGCCAAACAGTCTCCCAAGACACAAGAAGAGGAAGAGCAGATGTCCCCTATTCCATATGCAAGTGCAGTCGGTAGCCTGATGTATGCAATGGTCTGTACTAGATGAGACATTGCACATGCAGTGGGAGCATTGAGCAGGTTTACGTCAAAACCAGGGAAGGAGCACTGGACAACAGTGAAGCGGGTTTTCAAGTATTTGCGTGGCACTAGTGATTATGGTTTAAGTTACCAAGGAAGATCAGGCTTGGATAGAATGTTGGATATTTGTAGCTTTGTTGATGCAGACTGTGTTGGAGATCTAGATCAGATAACATCTACAAGTGGGTATGTGTTTAACCTATTTGAAGGTGCAGTCAGTTGGATGAGTAAGAAACAATCTGTAGTGGCACTATCAACTACGGAGGTAGAATACATGGCAGCCACTCATGCAAGAAAGGAAGTAGTTTGGTTGCAGAGATTGTATTCAAGTATGGGGTTAGTACAGGTAGATATAAGGATAGACTGTGACAGCCAAAGTGAAATTTTCTTGGCAAAGAACCCTACATATCATTCAAAGACAAAGCACATTGATGTTCAATATTACTTTGTGAGGGATGTGATAGAAGACAAAAAGGTGTTACTAGTAAAGGTGGACACTTTGAGGAATACTGCAAATGCATTGAAAAAATCTATGAGCTCTGAGAAGTTCTCTTGGTGTAGAGAGACAATGGGCATTTCAAGGCTATAAAAATGACTAAGCTCTCTTGTGGTCTCCTGTGGAAGGAAAACAAAAAGTGGGATAATGTTCGGTTGTATTATATTCTTTCCACGACTAGCCCACGTAGTTAACCGGGGCATTAGAGGGGGGGTGGAGCCCCCCTTCATTAGGCCGATTGTGGGGGGGGGGGGTGGTGGTCACAGGGGGTTTGAGGTATACTCATAACCCCACTTTATGGGGTCCGAGGCATCGCTTCGAAAAATCATGGTTTTGGACCCTATGTTAGGATGGGTAGACCCACCTATGGTTTTGTGCATGATTTTCACACATGTTTTTGGACGCAATGGTTTTCGATCCATGGTATTAGATGCTTTGGAATGTATAAATATTTATTATAACATTGAGAGGAAAATAATGAAAAATCAAGCTGGTAGTCCTAGTTTTGGGATCCAGGGGAAAATATATGCGTGTATGTGTTTTATGTGTTATGATCTCACATTGTTTATTTTCTATGTTTTAGAATTCATATGCAGGTAATTTCTGTACAGGGTTAAAACCTACAATATTGAGTTTTTTACTCGGGGAACATCTATGATATCCTTGCGGTGATTAATGATCCATAAATTAAAATTTCCTCCCATCTCAACTCTGTCCATCCAACGAATAGAGACCCTCTGTCTCCGGTGGATTTTTTTTACTCGAAGCGTACCTTCGTAGTGACTAGTGTTTCTAGCAAGTTTTCCTTAATGTGGATGACACCCTTACAGCCTAGTGGCTTTCAAAGCACCTGGCATAGTGCATCATGGCAGGCTCATACTTGTTTCCAACACTCAATCATTATGGTTAACCTTTAACTAGGTTTTCTTTTGATCCATATGTACTTAGAGAATACCTCTTATTAGGGGATAATTTGGATACAGTTTTTGAGTAATGTCTATGTAGATAGTTTCAAGGTATGTTACAAATAGTTTTTCGAAACAAAATTTCTCTTAGGATGGTAATTAGTTGTTATGGTTACAAGAGATATGTACCTTTAGAAGACACTAATTTATATATGTATATCTTTTGCAAATATCTTTTGATTAATGAAGATTTTGTGTCAATTTACAAAAAACAAATTGTTTAAAAATGCCAAATTCAGTTTTGTTTTTCCTACATGAGAAGTCATGTAAAGTGTTATTTAAAAAACGTTGATATGAAATGAGTTAGAAAACATGTTATATGACATTTTTCATATTTTATATGTTTCTATTTAATCAATTCAATTAAAAGAAAAGAAATGAATAACTAATTTTGAAATAAATCTTAATTTCTAATTGTTGACTACTAATAAGAATTTTCTAGAATATTACATAAAAATTAAATCCCTAACATATATCTAATAATTATTTATAACTAAATTATATTTCTAGAAGTTAGATTCCAAGATAGATAGAGAAGGTGTAATTATCAAAATCTAGTCCATCTTTCCCCAATTTTTCCCATTTGTCCCAACTAGACCAATTTTTTGAATTGCACTAATTAAGCATAGTCGTTCCAATTTCTCCAATTAACATAGTCTTCTCAATTTTTCAAATTAGTATAATCAACCCATTTATAACCATTATTTACCCAATAAACAAATTATCAAAATGGACGCAATCATCCCAACATTTCCTAGTTACTTTAGTTTAAAACTTAAAATCATTTTACCAAATTCTTTCTTTCCCAAGCAGGATCAACTAACCATAATTTTCCTAAATTCCTAACTAAACTTAATTATACACAATTATAATCTCATAATTAAAGCTAATAGCTTTAATTAACCTAATTAATCATGTAGAATTATTACAAAAAATTTAACCAATTAACATAATTAACCTATCTTTCCAATTATTTGCATTTTGTTTTTTTAGCTTGATTCTACTATTAGACCCAATTTACCTCAATTTTAAAATTAGGTTAACATGCATAATTTTTTAGATTTTTAACAATTTATTCCAATGTCCCCTTTTATTTCCCCAAATTTTCTATTTTTTCTTAAAAGCTATGTACCTTCTATACTACAAATGACATTCTATGTGTAGAGATTTCCCTATTAGTATAGTCAACCCAATTATAAGCATTATTTCCCCAATAACCAAATTATCCAAATGGGCCCCATTATCCCAACCTTTCCTAGTTACTTTAGTTTAAAAATTAAAGCCATTTTACCAATTTCTTGCCTTCCCAATCAAGATCAACTAACCATAATTTTCCTAAACTCCTAACTAAACTTAATTATCCACAATTATAATCACATAATTAAAGCTAATATCTTTAATTATCCAAATTACTTGTGTAGAATTATTACACAAAATTTCACCAATTAACATAATTAACCTATTTTTCCAATTATTTGCACTTTATCTTTATTTTTTTGCTTGATTTCGCTATTAGACCCAATTACATCAATTTTTGACATTAGGTTAACATGCATAATTTTTTAGGTTTTTCACAATTTATTCCAACTTCCCCATTTATTTGCCCAAATTTTCTTGTTTTTCTTAAAATCTATTTACTTTCTCGACTTCAAATGATATTCTATGTGTAGACATTTTCAAATTAGTATAATCACCCCAATTATAACCATTATTTCCCCGATAACCAAATTATCCAAATTGACTCGATTATCCTAGTTTTTCCTAGTTACTTTAGTTTAAAAATTAAAGCCATTTTACCAATTTCTTGTTTTTCGAGACATGATCAACTAATCATAATTTTCCTAAACTCCTAACTAATCTTAATTATCCACAATTATAATATCATGATTAAAGCTAATATCTTCAATTATCCTCATTACTCATGTAGAATTATTACAAAAAAATTCACCAACTAACATAATTAACCTATGTTTCCAATTATTTGCACTTTGTATTTATTTGTCTTGATTCCGCTATTAGACCCAATTTTCCCCAATTTTTTAAATTAGTTTAACATGTGTAATTTTTTATATTTTTGACATTTTAATCCAACTTCCCCATTTATTTTACCAAATTTTGTTGTTTTCTATAAAATTTATTTACTTTCTCTACTACAAATGGCATTCTATGTGTGGAGATATTTAAATATTTGATACCATGATAGGTTTTTGAATCTTTGATATCTTATACAAGGGTCTATGGCATGTTATATTTTAATTAAAAGTAAAAAAAATATATAATTTGAGAAAAAAGCAACTGCAAGCTTGACGCAAAAGAGAAGGAAAGGAAAATGAGAGAGCACTATATAGACCAAAGAGACAAATCTAGGCAAATACACTAATTCAAATTATGAGGCCAAGAGACCAATATAATTTCTTGCATTAAAATGAATGTCATGAGTAAATATCTATAACGCCCTTTAAGATAAAGACACTATGCATAATAGGTGTGATTCCTCTATGCATGCATATGAAATAAAGTCTCCTTTGGTTTTAGTTAGGTAGCACAAAGATTGAATTAGAAATATAATATTGTTGAGTAAGAATAGGAGCAACCAGAAACGAGTGAGATGTGTAAAAAGAAGTCACAAGTGCAACTCCAATCTCCAAAAATACAAACTTAAAAATTACGAATAAAGTCTAATTGATAAAAGCTATCAAAATATAGGAGAAAAAAAGATAATGCGAATTGTAAAAATAACACATTGTTTATGATTTTTTAAAAACAAGAAAATGATATAATGAATAATATTAATAGATAAATCCATGTTATTGCGTTATGATATCATATCACTACCCCACATTATACTTAGAAACCACTACTAAAAAAATGAACTTGTCAATACGAAACATGAAATAGATAAATAGATTCTAAATAATACTCTTCCTAAAACAATTGAAAAATGTGCATATACACCAATAAGCGAAGAATCATTAAAAATTCACTTATAATAATTCTCCATACTTTACAACTGTTATGACCCTAAAGACACATATATTAATTAAATATATATCATATGACTCCAAAAAGAACATATATAATGTTAAATATAAATATAAGAACAAGAATTTAAACAATTGCATATAAACTGACAACACATAGTCTTATATAAAATGAGTTCAACCCATATGAAAGAAGTTTTGAGTTTTACTAAACATGTTTAAATCTAGTTTTTCTTTAGGAGTTATAGAGCTTTATCATCCTCCGTTTTCAGGCTAAGATTAACCATTCAGACGTAGGAAATGCTTAGAGGAGGCTCTTCACTTTTGTGTAAATGCAATGTGACCTACCAAACCGTTGAACCTCACAATGACCCTCTCCTTGACAGTTTTTCTCATTTCTTTCCCTTGCTTTTCCATAAGATTACAGATCCCCGTCAATGATAACTGATAGGTTTTGTCTTAAGGAGGGCATTGAATGATTGGCATGTTATATTTTTATGTTTTTTCTATTTTAATAAATTTTTTCAAATTAGCTACAGAACACAACCTATTCTGCAGTTAACTATGTATTACATAGATACTTCCATTGTCCGGCAGGTTCCAGATGTCAAATGAAGAAACTAGCCACATGGGCATCTCTATCCTAGTCACTTAGCCCAGATCGATAACAAATCAAGCTCATGATCGTAGTCAAAGGTGGAGTCAAACATATGATACCTGGAAGCAATAGGACTCTTCATCTACTCTTTCATGGTTAATCAATAAATCCAATAGTTCTGTTGTAGAATTAACTCGGATCAGCCACTTGTGTTAACGGTTCTGTTGCAAACATCTCACTCAAATTCAGGTCATCTGTAGCTGATCAAACATTTATGCAATCCTGTTGTAATACATATAGGCCACCTGTAGCTAGTTTTCCTCAAACACAGTTACGACTATTTCCTTTTAAATACTGTACAAAACCGAGGGGGGTTCGAAGAATATGATGTATTAAGTTCAGACTTTCAGCTCTGTATTTTTTGACTTCATTCCTCTTTATAATATTAAATCATGTGCTGACCAATGATCATTTAAAAAGAGCATTTTCAATTAGTTAGTAGCTCAACCTAGTCAGTTGCAGAGGGCCCCTGCACTGAAGGAGGTTTTCTTTCCATTCTTTCTATGTTTAGTTTTAATTTCATCCTTTCCTTTTAGCAGTATTTCTAACTTAGGTTTATTTTTTTTAGTTTGATTTCTTTTAGTTTTGATCAATAGAATAATGTTAAAACTCAATTGGGTAGTCTTGTTTCTCCAACACATTTCATGAAAGGAAACGATTTTGTTTCTAAATAGAGTAAGGTTGAAGTTATGAGAATGCATTGTTGACTAGTTTATTCACTGTTTTGTTATTTATTTTCTAGTTCAGATTGGCAATACACTGAGTTAATGAATGTTTTTTATCACCATTTCAAGTTGATACTCATCCTAAACTAAATGGTTAAACATTCACTTCACACAATGGTTGAAATCAATTAGTTACCTTCTGCATGTTTTCATTTAGTTCTCTAGATCATAAAGTACAGAAAGTTGCTTGTATTCCATATCAAGAAGGTTATCTTTCAAAATTGAAAGTTAGAGTAACTAGAAGTACTTCAGTTGATTTCATTCTCTGTATTTATTTCAACATGCATTACAACTTCACCTTTTTAAGAATTAGATTCATGACTTAGGATTAATGACAAGATAGGACAGATGCTCTGTTTTTCCTGCTTTTAAATTAGATTTTGACTAGTTTTAAGCTCTTGGTTCACCTTTAGGAAGTTTAGATTCAGTTTCTCATAGTTCATATTGTACATCATTAGAAATCAAAGAACAAAAACCCCCAAAACAATATAAAATTACAAAACAACAAAGTAGGAAGGGTCAACTAACACATATAGTGCACTACACTTTATCAACTTACAAACCTCGGTTGATAATTTATCCAAGAAATTTAGGACACTAAATTGACTAAACATTTTGGTGCCATTGCCGAGGAAGTGTAATTATGTAACCTCCTCTCTTACATTCAAAAAAAAAATGATATGAATAGGGAGAGAGACTCTAGGGGTAGATTTATAGCTAGAGGCAGGAGTTCAATTCCTACAACACCACCTACTCCACCAAGAATAAGAAAAGATACACCTCCATCCCAAGCTCATATTCCTAGCCATAGAACCCCTGAAGTTCTAAGGTCATAAATTCAATCAATAGAATCTCCTACATCATCTACTAAGGCAGTCCTAGAGGAGAAAAATCTTGGGTCTCCAACAGAAGGAGTAGCCTTCTTCACCTCCACAGGGGAGCATATTTTAGTTGAAGAATTAAGAATACCTAGTGAGGAAGAAGAAGTAGAACCTCTCTCCCACATACCATTAATAGAAGAACTAGAGGAAGGGAAAGTAACCTTGCAGGTTCAACCTTATACTGACTCCGAAGAAACTATAATGGTAGAAGAAAGAGAGGATGGAGAATTCACAATGTTTGGAGGAGGGGGTAGAGGAAGAGGTAGAGGAAATAATGGAGGAGGTATGTAGGTTTTAACCCCGTACAGAAATTACCTACATACGAATTCTAAAACATAGAAAATAAATAATGCAAGAGCAGAAGACAAAAAACACATATACACAGAGATTTTCCCCTGGATCTGAAAACCTAAAATACCTGCTTGATTTTTCATTATGTTCCTTTCAATGTTATAATACATATTTATACATGCTAAAGCATCCAATACCATGGACTGAAAATGGAGAAGCCAAGTCCCTGTATAAATGTATCAAATTTCTGATACCACATCCTTGGTGACTGTTTTAACCCATAAAGAGACTTATTTAACTTACATACCAGTTCTTTCTTACCCTTCACTACAAATCCTTCAGGTTGCTTCATGTAGATCTCCTCTTCTTGATCCCCGTGAAGAAATGTTGTCTTCGCATCCATCTGTTCTACCTCAAAATCAAAAGCAGCAGCAACAGATAAAAGTAATCTAATAGAAGTTACCTTGGCAACAGGAGAAAAAATATCACCAAAATCAATTCCCGGCACCTGGGAATAACCTTTTGCTACCAACCGAGCTTTGTATTTCTTGACTTTTCCTTCTACATTTGTCTTCCTTTTGAACACCCATTTGCTGCCAATGGGTTTCCTTCCAGCTGGAAACTCCACTAGATCCCAAGCCTCATTTTTATGCAAAGATGCCATTTCATCAACCATGGCCTCTTTCCAGAGTCTCCCATCCTCTGAATCCACTGCTTCCTTCACAGTTTTTTGATCATCATCAGTAACAAACAAAGCAAAATTTGAACAGAAAGCAGATGGACTATACCTTTCTGGCTGCCTTCTTTCTCGAACTGATCTTCTCACAGCCGGAGTTTGTGGCTCTTTATCTTCTGATTCCTCCTCTGCTGTAGAGTCTGATTCTTCCTCTTTTAGATCAAACTCTATCTTCTTAGGTTCCTTTGGTTGGACTTCATGTTTAATAACATATTTCACCTCTCTGAACACCACATCTCGGCTGAACATAGCCTTTCTTATTACTAGGTTCCAAAGCTTGTAACCATTTAAACCATCCTTATACCCAATAAAGATGGACTTTTCAGATTTACTATCCAACTTTACTTTTTTCTCCTTTGGAACATGTACGTATCCATCACATCCAAATACCGTCATATGTGAAAGAGAGGGTTTCTTACCAGTCCATACCTCTTGTGGAGTCTTATCCTCCAACACTGATGAAGGTGACCTGTTGACTAGGTAACATGCAGTATCCGCCACCTCTACTCAGAATTCTTGTCCTAACCTAGCACCATTGAGCATGCTTCTTGTCCTTTCCATCAACGTCTTGTTCATTCTTTCTACAACTCCATTTGCATAGGTGTATATGGAGTAGTCTTCTGCCGTGCTATACCACACTTCTTGCAGAATTCTTCAAATTCCTTATTGCAAAAATCTCCACCATTATCTATCCTAAGCACCGTTATTTTCTTCTCTATCTGGTTTTCCACTATAGCCTTAAATTATTTAAACCTATCCAAGACTTCAGTTTTCTTCTTAAGGAAATATATCCATGTATTCCTTTGAGAAATCATATATAAATGATACATAGTACACAGACTTACCCAGTGATGGAACCTTCACAGGTCCAAACACATCACTGTGCACAAGCTTTAATATATGTTTTGCCCTTTTACCACCAGAGGGGAAACTCACTCGATTCTGCTTCTTGTATACACAATTATCACAGAAATCAAAATCTAGAGAGCTATTACTCATACCTTCTACCATACCTTTACCATGAAGTATTTGAAGGCCCTTCTCTCCAATATGTCCAAGCCTTTGATGCCACAACATGGTCTTCTCTCCAGAGATCACTAGATTTTTTGCTCCACTTTCAGGAACCATGGAACTGTTGCACCCATCAACAATAGTTCTACCTTGCATCTTGTACAAAGTTCCAATCCTAACTCCCCCCATTAATACCAGTGCTTCCTGAACCATCTTGCAGATATCCTTCTCGAACACTGTTTTTACACCTACATCATCCAACTTACTAACAGAAATCAGATTTCTAGCTAATGCAGGAATATGTAGAACACCTAGAAGTGTTCTAACCCTTCCACCTTGCAGCTTCAACTTTACTTTTCCACAACTAATGATTCTAGCCTTCCTAACATCCCCCAAGAAGACATCACCACCATCATATTTATCATACTCACAGAACCCATCTCTATGGGGAGTGAAGTGAAAGGATGCACCTGAGTCAATCAACCATGCCTCATGATCTACATGTGTACTTGAAGAAGCCAAGTACACATCCCCACCTTCATCTGAGGTGGTTTTCGCCTCTACAGAAGGAGCCTCATCAGATCCCTTTCCTCTGTCAGGAGCTTTAGATTTACAGTCCCTTTTGAAGTGGCCTTCCTTTCCACATTTCCAGCGCACCACCTTTAGAGGTTTTCCTGGAGATTTAGATCTCCCTCTAGATTTAGATCTCCCACTCAATGACTTATTTTTGTTTCTATTTTGGGACCTTCCTCATACAAACAAGGCATCACAATTTGGCTCTCCATATTTTTCCGTCTCATCTCCTCCGTCAGCAAGGCTGAGGCTATTTCATCAAACGACAAGGTAGTTGCATTGCTACCTATTACAAGAACCAGACTATCCCACGAATCTGGTAGAGAACACAACAAACTGATGCACTTATCTTCATCTAAAATTTTAATATCAACAGATGCTAACTAACTTACCACAGTATTAAATGCGTTTAGATGCTCTGTCACCGAGCCTCCATCTTTCATCCTCAGGTTATACAGCTTTTCCCACGGGAACAATTTATTCACCAGAGACTTAGATTGGTACAAAGTCCCTAACTTGTCCCACAAAGCATTTGTTGTAGCTTCCCTTGATACATTCAGCAATACTGAATCTGAGACACACAATCATATTGTGCTCTTTGCCTTCTGATCCAACTTCTTCCATTCTTCATCGGACACTTCCGTTGGTTTAGAACCCGGATCTACCATGATCCATTTATCTTTGTCCACCAACAGATCCTCCATCTTGAGTTTCCACAACTCAAAACTCTGACCATTAAATTTCTCGATCTCTATATTTCCACTACTCACCATCTTCTTTCACCACTAGAATCGATCTCGCAGATCTCCCACTGAACAGGGTTTACCATAGGCCCGAGGGAAACCCCTCAGCAACAAAGGCTTCCCCTTGAAGCCAAATCTGCTCTGATACCAAGTGTAGGTTTTAACCCCATAAAGAAATTACCTGCATACGAATTCTAAAACACAAAAAATAAATAATGCGAGAGCAGAACACATAAAACACATATACACAAAGATTTTCCCCTGGATCCCAAAATCGAGACTACTAGCTTGATTTTCATTATGTTCCTTTCAATTTTATAATACATATTTATACATGCCGAAGCATCCAATATCATGGACCGAAAACCATCGCATCCAAAAAACATGTGTGAAAATCATGCACAAAACCATAGGTGGGTCTGCCCAACCTAACATAGGGTCCAAAACCAAAATTTTCTGGGGCGCTACCCCCGACCCCATAAAGTGGGGTTACGGGTGCCCCTCAAACCCCCTGTTAACTATGTGGAAAGAATATAACACAACCCAACAAGGTAGATGAAATAATGGAGGAGGCAGAGGAAATAGGGAAATAGATAATTCTTTTGAATTCCCTATAGTTGATGAAGAAACAAATGCCACAATGAAAAATATCTCACCTTTTGTCTTCCCAAATTTCCATTGGTTAAAAAGTGAAGATCCCAAAACATTTTTATTTGAGTTTGAAGTCTTATGCAGAACCTATGATTACTTAGAAAGTTAGAAGACTCTCAAAAACTTAAGTTGTTTCCTTCAACATTGAAAGGAGATTCTTTGAAGTGGTTCATGGGGTTGGTCACTCAATTCATTAGAACATGGAATGACATGAAGAAAGTGTTTTTGGACAGGTATTTGGATTATTGCATGCCTACCAATCACAAGGATGAAGTGTTTAGAATGATGCAAAGAGAGGATGAAAATTTGGAGGATTTAATTGAGAGATTCAACTATAACTTGAAAAGAGCAAAGATGGATAATTTAGATGAAGATACCTTAAAAGCTCTTCTACTAAGAGCCATTAGAGATGGGTGGATAGATATCCTTAACATCATGGGGAAGGGAGATATCTCTCAACTCCCATTCAGTGACATAGGAGAATTATGTGTTCATCTCTCAAGACAGAAATCCAAAACTGGGAAAGGTCGAAGAGATCCTTCTCTTGTTAGAGTAAATAAATCTGCAATTGGATCAGTGAGTACGGCAGAAATTGGGAATATGCTTGATGAATTCAAAATAGATATTCTAGGGAGCCTTAGTGAGCACATAAACACCCTTAAGTTGCAAAACAAGCAGAAAACTAAGGTTGACGCTTTAGCTATTTTCTGTCCCAAATGTAGAAAAAAACACACTTTAAGAGAATTCCCTTTGGATGCAAAAATCATAGAGATTTGTGTGATTTGTTCAGAAAACCATGAGACCAAGGGTTGTCCTTCAATTCCAGGTCTTAAGGCTATTTTTCAAGAAGAAACAATTCCAAATTTAGCAGAATCTCTTTTCTTTGTCTCTAGAAGCCCTTGGCAGGGGCCACAAAATCGAGTATTTAACAATCAAATGTATCTTCAGCCCCCACCAAATTAGAATTCTTGGCAGCAACCTTGGCCTCAACCTCAACGTCAATCTCAATCTCAACCTTGGTCTCAAGCAATACAAAATCCTTATGGAATATTTTCTCAATATTATCAATATCCTCCATCATATTAGAATTATCCTCCCCCACAAATTCCACAACAAAATCACCAACCGCAACTTCAAAATCAACATCCTTAACTTTCACGACCATTTCCACAACAAAATCAGCAGCCACAACTTCAAAACCAAAATCCTCAACTCTTACTACCATTTTAGCACATACCAAATCAGTAACCTGCACAACCATTACTGAACCCCAACAATAAAAATCCTTATAATACTTACATGGTGGAATGACAACAATTTCCAACTTATATGATCATCCCTCTAGATCTCAATGATGTTCAACTAAGATTTGGTAGGATATTAGAAAAGGAAAGGCCTTCTGTAGTTTTTCAGGAACAAGAAAATTCCGAGGAAGATTCTCTACAACCCAATAAAAGTTTTGAAGGAAAAGCTCTCCAAAACTAAAATACTGAAAATGAAAAACAGAAAGAACCAATGAACTCAACTCCTATCATTGAGCAACCAGTATCTACTTCCACACCTCATTTTCCTGAAAGATTACAAGTTGATAGAGGGGTAGAAAATCATATTATGTTGCCTAATTATGATTTTCTAGATGAATTGAAAAATGTCTGTATCAAAATCCCTTTGTTACAAGCCATTAAGGAGATTCCAACCTAGCTAAAACAATAAAGGATTTGCGCATAAAGAAACCAAGAAGAAAAGCAAAAGAAACAAAAAGAATTCACCTGGTAGGAAAAATAGTAGACATAATGATGTGAAAAATTGTCATACAAAAATATGTAAATCCAGGAAGTCCAATTGTGAAAAAACATATCAATGGAGTTGAAATTCCAAGTACATTGATTGGTTTAGGAGCAGAAATAAACATCATGAGCAAACAAACCATTGAACAACTCAAGCTTCCTAATCTTCTTTACACACCTACATTAATGCAATTAGCAGATAGAACTGTAAGCAAACCAGATGGTGTGTTAGAAGATATTTCAGTGTCCTTAGATTCTTGAGAATATCCTATTGATTTTATGATCTTAACCCCCAAGAAAATTCTAGGAGGACATCGACTTATATTAGGAAGACCTTGCCTGGCCACAGCCGATGCTTTCATTAGCTGTGGATCTGGTGACATGTATATTTATGATGGGAATTCAACAAAGAAATTCACTCTATATCCTCCAACAAGAACAATCACATAAATAGATTACAAAGAATGGATTGATGATGAAAATGACATTCAACCTCTCTTTACTATTTCATATATTAGTGAAGATGGTCAAATCTTGAATACATTGGAAAATTTTGAATCATCTCCACAATATGAACATGATCAATTCCAAGAAAAATCCAATATTGAATATTTGTCATCTAGTCAAATGTCTCCTTATTCTATGGAATAATTTGGTAGCTCTACAATTGAAATCTTTCCAGGTATAACATTGAACATAAACAATAACTTGGAGAAATTACAATAGGAAAATCTAATCAAAACATTAGAACAATATTCTGCTGTATATGAATGGGAATATACTGACATGAAAGGAATTAGTCCTAAGACTTGTATACATCACATCTACATTGAGGAAAATTGTAAACCTATCATACAAACTCAAAGAAGGATGAATCTAAATCTTAGGGAAATTGTGAAAGAATAGCTGCAAAAACCGCTGAATGTAAACTTCATTTACCCAATTTTAGACAGCCAATGGGTTTCCCCTTTAGTGATTGTGCCTAAAAAGAATGGTAAATGGAGGGTGTGCATTGATTATTGAGAATTGAATAAAGCTACCCTTAAAGATCATTTTCCTTTACCCTTTATAGATCAAGTGTTAGATACATTAACAGGTAAGAAGTATTTCTTATTCTTGGATGGTTTTAGTGGTTATAATCAGATTCATGTAGAACCTAAAGAACCTACCGAGTACTTCCTTTTGGATTATGTAATGCACCCGGAACATTCCAAAGAGTAGTACTAGGAACTTTTTCTGATCTAATACATGATTGTGTATAGGTATATATGGATGACTTTACAGTCTATGGAAATACATTTGAATAAGATTTGGAAAATTTGGAAAAAGTTCTTAAAACATGTAAGGAAGCAAACCTTTCGCTAAGCCATGAAAAATGTTTTATGATGTTTATAGAAGGGATTGTTTTAGGACATCACATTTCAGGAGATCGAATTCAAGTTGATAAATCTAAAGTTGAAGCCATCTCCAAATTATCAATTCCAAATTATCAAAAGGATGTTATAAGTTTTCTAGGATTTACATGATAATATAGACAATTTATAAAAAATTTCACTAAAATAGCATCCCCACTCTTCCAATTACTGACCAAGGATTGTGAATTCAATTGGAATCCTAATTGCCAGTTAGCATTTGAGACTTTAAAAGCAAGAATTTCTAAAGCACCTATCTTGAGAGGTCCAAATTGGAAACTACCTTTTCACATTTCAATGGATGCTTCAGATACAGCTCTAGGAGCTATATTAGTACAAAAAGAATTGATTCCCTATGCCATCTACTATACAAGTAAGAATTTGACTCCCACTGAGCTAAATTATACTATAACTGAAAAGGAATTTTTAGTTGTTGTTCATGCCATCAACAAGTTCAGACATTATATAATAGGATATGAAACATTTTTTCATACATATCACTTTGCAATTAGATACTTAATGAATAAACCTATTACTAATGGCAGAGTTACAGGATGGCTATTAATCTTGCAAGAATTCAATATTATTGTGCCAGATAGACCGGGAAAACAAAACACAGTGGCTGATTTCTTGTCCAGAATTCAAAATATCAAAGATGGCACTCATGTTGAAGATAAGTTTCCTGATGAATATCTTTTTGCAGTGACTACTCAGACCCCTTGGTTTTCAGATATTGCCTATTACTTAGTCATAGGGAAATTGCCTTCACATTTTTTTCCTAGAGAGAAAAGAAAAATCATTCAAATAAGTGCAAGATACTCATGGCTCACTAATGAATTGTATAAAACAGGTCCAGATCTCATGATCCAAAGCTGTGTTAGGGAAGATGAAATGCCTGAGATTCTTAAGGCATGCCATGATGAACTGTGTGGTGGACACTTTGCTGACAAGAGGACAACCTATAAAATCCTTTCTTTAGGATATTATTGGCCATCCATCTTCAAAGATGCCAAAGAATATGTCAAGAGGTGTGACAACTGCCAAAGGGTAGGAAAACCTACTTCCTCAAATGAAATTCCACTACAAATTCAGGTACTCATTGAACCTTTTGAAAAATGGGCCTTGGATTTTGTTGGACCAATTAATCCCCCATCTAAGCAAAAGAAGTATATATTGGTATGCACTAATTATGTCACTAAATGGGTAGAGGCTAAAGCATTGCCTTTTTGCTAATGAAAAATATGTAGTTAATTTTCTTGTTGAGGACATCTTTACTTGTTTTGGTGTTCCATGAGAAATTGTGATAGATCACGGATCTCAATTTACCTCTAAAATGGTGAAGAGTCTTGTGGAAGATTACAAGATCAAACATAGGAAATCTACCCCCTATCATCCACAAGAAAATGTTCAAGTTGAATCTACAAATAAGGTGAATGAAGGAATTCTCACTAAGACTGAGCATCTACATAGAAGAGATTGAGAGGAAAGGCTTCCTGAAGCCTTATAGGCTTATAGAACTACATGGAAAAACACAACGGAACACACACCCTATGAACTTGTTTATGGGAAACAAGTCTTGTTCCTTATAGAGTTTCAAATCAAAACCTTCAAGATGGCAGGCCAATTGGGACTAGATTTATCAGAGGCATGAAAACATATATTGGAGCAACTCAATGAGCTTTATGAAATCAGGCAAGATGCAATTCAAAGGACTAGTATAGTCCAACAGCAAATGGCTAAATGGCATGATAAATATATCAAGGAGAAGAAGTTTCAAGCAGGAAATTGGGCACTTTTGCTCGATTCAAAATTCAAATATTTTCAAGGGAAGTCTCAAACTCATTGGCTTGGGCCATATGAGATTGAAGAATTCTTTAATAATGGAGCAGTAAGGATAAGGACAGTAGATGGGAGAAAAATGCCTCTTCTTGTGAATGGTCATCAGTTGAAGATATATCAGAAACCAGTTTCAAGACAGGAGTTCATTAAGATTTTCCAGAATAACACTGAAATGAAGATAGTGAAGAAGAATTCTTCTTCTCTACTAACTTAGCCTTTATTTTTCCTAAAAGTATATACATATATAAAAATTAAAAAAAAAAAAATGTATGAGTTTGAAAACCAATCATTGATTAGCATACTTATACAGAAAATACATGGTGAAAATTAGAGATTTCTGACATCCTATATTTTCCATTTCCTTTCTGTAATAAGTAGTAACAAAAAGATACATTCAGTTGCAGTGTAGAGTCTGCAAATTCATAGTCTCATTCCATCTCATTCTATTTTCATTTTATTTTAGAGTTCCATTTCATCTCACTGTCATATACCATTTACATTTTATTTTTACAATTTTACTCCATTTCACGCTATTTCCCATTTTATTTTACATGTCATTTCATCTCAATGTCATAATCCATTTCCATTTCATTTTTACACTCATATTCCATAGCCATACTTCAATTTTCCTTCTTTTCACATTCTGCAACTGATTCCATTCTGCAGCTAATCTGATTCTGCAGCTACAACTTACTTATCAGATCTGGCACAATTGTACAACTCACAAATAAATCATGAATGTAGGAAATTGGAGGATCAAGTTTTGGAGACCAAACATGCTAAAAGTACCTATGGATCAACACCAAAAGAGTTATAAAGAAAAAGGTGAAGTTCTAAAGGTAAAATGAAATATTTATTTCAAACAACAAGTTAAAAACATAAGGCATGTATAACATGAATAATCGTATGTCTCCTTAACAAGTCATCATTTGATTTGACTACCACTTCATCATACCACAGCTCTACCACATCCTCCATACTTGGTACCAAACGGTCCATAATAACTTCATCATACCACATCTTTGCTACACTCTCCATACTCTGTACCTAAATGGTCCCTAATAACTCCATCTGTTAATGATCATGACTACGATGTGACCAACGTATGCACATCCCTCCAAACCCTCGATGTCTACTTATTCCATGCAAACTCGTAGTTATTTTTCACCATACCTGCAGTCAGTCCATTTCATAGACTAGGAGAGTAATTCTGAAGGTTAAGAAATTTTGCGAAACAAAAGCCATGGGACTCATTGTCAGGACAGAGCTAGTAGGAGAAAAATCTATGGGGGGATACCCACAACTCAAGGAGATGCTACAGAAGGCTAGATGGATCAATTTTACTGAAAACTCTGATGGCTTCCACAAAGAGATCACAAAATCTTTTGCTAGATCATTTGATGGTATCGAAGTAGAAATTGGAGACATTAAGTTTGCAGTAACAGAATCTTACATAGCATAGGCTATAGAACTACCAAGACATGGTGAAATATGGTTCAAAAACAAGGAATTCCATAGTGAAGCATGGAAAGTAATCCTCAAGAACCCAAGTATGGATGTCTTTGTGTTTAGAAAAGGAATTCCTATTTCAGCACTTACAAGTAAATGGAGAAGCATGCTTTTGATATTACAAAAATTCAATACCTGTGAGGGGAGATTCAGGTGCATGTATGTCTATCATATATGTTTATCGATGAACTTTCTAGAAAATGGAGAAATCAATCTCCCTTTCTTCCTGCTAAACAATTTAAGAAGGATGGGTTCAAATGTACAAAAGAAAATAGAATTCATAGACACAACCATGTACCATCATGGGTTGATAAAAATACTGGTTCAGTTTCATTTGAAAAAGACAGGAGATGCTTGGGAAAATTTCCTGATAAGAAACTATTTCCAAGATGCACCAAAGTCACCTGAAGAGGGTAATGTCAAAAGGGGTGGGAGAAAGAAGGTTGGTATAACCATTCAAAGCAAACCTGAGTCCTTAATGCAGAAAGATGATGAAGAGCTAGTCTCTGAAAAACTGATAGAGATCAGCGAACAAATCAAACAAAAAGGGAAGATGAAAAAGAAAGTTGGTGAAACTACTGGAAAAAAACCTGAATCTTCATTACAAGAAGATGATGAAAAATTGATCTCTGAAGAGTTGACAGAGATTAGGAAACAAATCAAGGGAAAAGAAAAGATGAGGAAGGAGAAAAGGGTACAAAGGAAGAGAACATAATTCCTCTACAACTTAGAAGGAGCTCTAGGCTCCGAGATATGGTAAAGAAGATATCATCAAAGGGAATGGAGTTCACAAATGTAGAAGAAGAAACCCCAGTACCGTCTCCTGATAATGTTCCATCTGCACACAGTCCTCAAACTTCTCCTGAACAATATTTCGAAGGAAGCCTCAGCAGAAGATCTCCAGGAATAGACCCAGTGCAACAACAAATATATGATTATATAGAATCACTTGAGAAGAAGAAGGCCTTAATGGATCCAGAATCCTCTGTCAATCCACAAGAACCTCTAATTGACTCTCTCAAACAGGAAATCTATGAGTTAGAGATATTGAACAGACATATCAAGAAAGAAAATGAAACCTTGAGGCAACAAAGTAAATTGGACAAGGCTATTCATGATAATACAATACTACATGTAGGGCTATGGTATAATAAGAATAGGAAGCTGAAGAGGAAGAATAAAATCTTGAACAGAACAGTCATCAACCTTAAATACATGCTTCTTATGAAGAAACCTAGAATGGCAGTCACTTCAAAGAGGAGCAAAAGAAGAAAATTAGATGTACTAGCAGAAGTGTATAAGCAAATGCAATAGGAAAGAAAAATTCACATTTTTGACAAATTGCATGAGGAAATGCAATGATTTTGCAGTGGGGGTATGTTGAACCTCAGAAAGCCCTCTACTTGATAGCTTTTCTCACTTCTTTCCCTTGTTTTTCCATAAGATTATAGATCCCCATCAATGATAACTAATAGGTTTTGTCTTAAAGAGGGGATTAAATGATTGACATGTTATATTTTTATGTTTTTGCTATTTGAATAATTTTTTGCAAATTACCTACAGAACACAGCCTATTCTGTAGCTAACTGTGTATTCCATAGCTACTCCCATGGTCTGGCAGGTTCTAGGTGTCAAATGAAGAAACTGACCACATGGGCATCTCTAGAATCATCTCCGCATGGACTCTATTCTAGTCACTTAGCCCATATCAATAAGAAAGCAAGATCAAGATCGTAGTCAAAGGCAGACTCAAACATATGATACCTAGAAGCAATAGGACTCTTCGTCTACTCTTTCGTGGTCAATCAATAAATCCAACAATTTTGTTGCAGCATTAACTCAAATCAACCACCTGTGTTAACAGTTCTGTTGCAAACATCTCACTCAAATTCAAGTCACCTGTAGTTCATCAGACATTTACACAATCCTATTGTAATACGTATAGGCCACTTGTAGCTAGTTATCGTCAATGACAGTTATGATTATTTCCTTTTAAATATTGGTTGTACAAAACCAAGGGGGTTCGAAGAATTTGATGTATTAAGTTCATACTTCCAGCTGTGTATTGTTGGAATTCGTTCCTGTTTATAATATAAAATTGTGTGTTGACCAATGATCATTTAAAAAGAGCACTTTTAATGAGTTAGCAGCTCAACCCAGTCAGTTGCAGGGGGCCCCTGCACTAAAGGAGGTTTTCCTTCGTTCATTTTCTGTTTAGTTTTAATTTCATCCTTTGCTTTTAGCAGTACTTCTAACTTAGGTTGATTTCTTTTAGTTTGATTTCTTTTACTTTTAATCAATAGAATAATGTTAAAACTAAATTTTGTAGTCTTGTTTCTCCAACACATTTCATGAAAGGAAATGATTTTGTTTCTAAACAAAGTAAGGTTGAAGTTATGAGAATGCATTGTTGACTAGTTTACTCACTGTTTTGTTATTTATTTTCTAGTTCAGATTGTCAATACATTGGGTTAATGAATGTTTTTTTATCACCATTTCAAGTTGATACTCATCCTAAACTAAATGGTTAAACATTCACTTCACACAATGGTTGAAATCAATCAGTTACCTTTTGCATGTTTTCATTTAGTTCTCTAGATCATAAAGTACAAAAAGTTGCTTGTATTCCATCTCAAGAAGGTTATGTTTGAAAATTGAAGGTTAGAGTAACTAGAAGTACTTCAGTTGATTTCATTCTTTATATTTATTTCAACATTCATTACAACTTCACCTTTTTAAGAATTATATTCATGACTTAGGATTAATGACAAGATAGGAAATATGCTCTATTTTTCCTTCTTTAAAATTAGATTTTGACTAGTTTTAAGCTCTTGGTTCACCTTTAGGAAGTTTAGATTTAGTTTCTTATAGTTCATATTGTACATCATTAGGAATCAAAGAACAGAAACCCCCAAAACAATATAAAATTACAAAACAACGAAGTAGGAAGTGTTAACTAAGAAGATATAGTGCACTACACTTCATCAGCTTACAAACCTCGGTTGATTATTTATGCAAGCAATTTAGGACACTAAATTGACTAAACACAAACCCAACAAACGTGTTTCCTTCTTTGGGTTGAAATAACATAACTCTTCTTTCGCTCTGTTCAATAATTCAATTGTAAATTGTTTTGATTTTTCTAAACCCATCAATTTGGGATAAGTGGCCTTATCACTAATCAAATCATTTCCCATAGTCTCCCCCAATTCTTTTGACGATTTCATAACATCGAGTATATCATCCACGACCTGAAACAAAATCCCCAATTAAGTGTTATACCTTCGAATTCTCTCAATCATCCTCTGATGAAATGCTGAATATGGCCCTATACATGACAAAGCAGTCCAAAAGCACTACAGTCTTGTCACTATGAATCCACTCGAGAGTCTCAAGGTTAATAGAAGCATCCCCTTCGCTCACAAGATCAAGAAGCTACCCACCCATAACCTCTCGAGAAATTTTAGCTTTCGTTCAGAGCTAAGAGGTGAATATTGATCGAGGCATTCATATTTTCTAAAATTTTGAACTAACTTGCATGCCAGAAAATGAGTCATAAATTTGACTTTTGGATCCTAGATGGCGGAAATGATGACACCACTTGACCCTCTGTGGGTACAATATTTGTGGTATATGTCTTTATTTGTGACATTCTGATCCATCTCCCTAATTCTCACTTCCTAGTGGTGAAGAACTAAAAAGCAATAGTTCTTAACTAGTTTCAGATGGATGCCACTTAAGAATCCAATTCAGAAGAGAAGGGAGGTGGGATAACTCGACTGAGACGAATCGCTATATTTCAAATTTTGATTGCGCCGCACTTAATTTGAAAACATGGCGTGTTGTGCTATGGCATGGATTAGAAGCATCATGCATGGTAGCATATCCATATGCATATAATCATTGTATGTATCGTGACGAAAACATACACCAAACATCCCAGTTGAAATGGACTTTTGGAGCCCTGATGGGTCCACATATCGAGGTATTAGTACTCTTAAGAGCATTAAATATTCTATAGCATTGGAAATAGTGGTTGTCGGGGAGGATGGCAATACATTGCAGTTCCCGTGATTATGTTTCACTTTGGTCATGACACGTGATAATGTACATATGTGTCTCTGTGATGTATATTGTCACATGCATAGATATTATTACTTACACATATGAATTTTCACTCCCAAATCTCACCAAAAAATGAATGTGTGTTCCTGATATTTGACTTCCAAAGAGCCGTACTGACTCCCACAACTCGATAAGCATACTTGGATTAGAATTTCATGTCTGGTTGAAGTCACAACGTTTATTTTTAGTATGAAGCATGATTCACTTTACAGAAAAAAAACTTTTATATACTAGTAATTGCATCAAAAGTTGCAAAGAGACACCAAAAGTTGTTATTTTTTTAATTGAAGAAGTTGTATTTTTTTTTTATATCTCGGTTTTAAAATTCATATATTTCTTTTGTATTTTTTTAATATAGGACTTTTAAGTGGAAGAAGTTGTATTTTTGTTCTAATTTTTTTTTTGTACTTTTTTTTAATGTTGTTAAAATTATGTATATTTCATTAATCAATGGACTTTTATAGGGAAAACTTCCCATCGGAACAATTACAACTAAATAAAAGACCATAATTATCACTTATTTTATCATTTCCTATGTGTTCATAGTAGAAGATGTTACAAAAAAAATTAAATTAACATGAAAATTCCATACTACTTTAATATTAGCTATACATTTCACGCACCTCAAAACTTTTCAAAATTAGAATATATATATTATTGCTAGGTTGAGTTAAAGTGAGATCCAATATTGTATGGAAGGAATATCTATCCACATATGGGATGCTCTCACTAATAGACTTATTTGATTTAAAGCTAGTTGCAATATTGTATGGAAGAAATATCTGTTCACTTATGGGATGTTGTCACTATAACACTGGTTCATATAGCTTTTAAACCCCATAAATTACTCGCATCCATGCCTCATATAAATAAAATGTAAAACAATAATTTAACATAAATTAAATTCCACACAAACCAACCATTTTCATTATTTACTGACTTTGTGCAAAATTTTGTCTTCCTCTCTCCTATTAGATTTGTTGGTCAGGATAATGTTACCAAAATATAGAACAAAAAAATAGTAAAATGAAAGCATCCAAAAGCCAACATACCAAAAAACTAAGAAACTATCCATCACCATAAAATATCAAAGGAGTGAACCAAAGCGGAGTTGTCAGGAAGGAGGTGGATTGCATGAGGAGTGGACATGTGACTCCATATGAGCAAGACAAGTTTTAGTCCTTTCCAATTTGTCCATCATTCTTCTTCGTCTCCTCATAAGTGCGTCCAAGCTATCAAGCATTTTCCATTGATGAGTTTGCGACACATTCATAAACTTAATCACCACATTCCTTCTTCATGTCTGTCAAAGCTAAGTTGTTCTACCCATGGTGTTAATATGTCTAAGATAATTAGTGAACTCATTTTGGAGAGAAAACAACTTCACATAACTACAAAAACCAACTAATTTATAATAGACAAAATTTAAAATTATTTCTTATTATAGTTTTATAAAATAGAAATACCTATACAAAATTAATATTTGAAAATGTATTATAATATTTTTTAATTAAAAACTTCTATATAATATATATTTTAATTTTATTAAATAAATTAAATGAAAATAAGATTTACTTTTTCATTAATTAATAAATTTATATAATCTATCTTTGATATATACTAGAAATCAATTTGTGTTTCTTTTAAGTTTATTTTATTTTTATTCAAATTTCATTAATAACCATTTTATTATATCAATTAATTTTAATGTTATCACTTTTAGTTGGCGAAACTTGTATTCTTTTGATTGAGAATGTTATATATATATATATATATATATATATTGTAGGTTTTAACCCCGTACAGAAATTACCTGCATACGAATTCTAAAACACAGAAAATAAACAATGCGAGAGCATAACACACAAAACACATATACACAGAGATTTTCGCCTAGATCCCAAAATCGGGACTACTAGCTTGATTTTTCATTATGTTCCTTTCAATGTTACAATACATATTTATACATGCCAAAGCATCCAATACCATGGACCAAAAACCATCGCATCCAAAAAACATGTGCGAAAATCATGCACAAAACCATAGGTGGGTCCGCCCAACCTAACATAGGGTCCAAAACCATAAAGTGGGGTTATGGGTGCCCTTCAAACCCCCCATTAACTACGTGGAAAGAATATAACACAACCCAAAATTCTCCCACTTGTTGTTTTCTTTCCACAGGGGGCCACAAGAGATCTTAGTCATTTTTCTAGCCCTGAAATGCCCAGTGTCTCTCTACACCAAGAGAACTTCTCAGAGCTCATAGATTTTGTCAATGCATCTACAGTGTTCTTCAAAGCATCCACCTTTACCAGTAACACTGTTAAACACACATGGACAGTAAAGACAATATGAAAGATAAATCATTGAGTACCATTTTTTATTAACAATAGATATACATTTATAGTACAAATGTGTGACTCTTGGGTTTCAGATCCCAAGGTCTCTTGGACTCCTTAGTATTTTCGGCTTCCACACTAACCCTTTAGGATTAGGTGTCCAACATTTCCCCCCTTAATCCGAAGGGTTATGTATGAGTCCAAGAAGAGAGTTGTAATACAAAATGTGCAAAAATGCATGGCAGCACTAGGCTGAATGTGCTCTATGAAATAAAGGGCAGTGGTTTAAGGATGACCACCAACACTGGAACGCTTAGTGCAGTTCCCGGAACTCTTCCAAAACTGGCAAGAAACTGAAGTTTTCTGCTAGAGGAAGTGATCCTACTGTTTTAAAGAGGGAAACCTTCAATCATAAAAGGGAGGTCTCACCCCGCATAAAAGGTAAAACTTCAACCTGAAAAGGGAAGTCTCAACCTGTGATGGTTTAAGGATAACCAACAACTCTGGAATGCTTAATGCAATTCCTGGAACTCTTCCAAAGCTGGCAAGAAGCTGGAGTCTTCTGCTAGAGGAAGTGTTCTTAATCTGTGATGGTTTAAGGATGACCAACAACTCTGCGATTCCTGGAACTCTTCCAAAACTGGCAAGAAGCTGAAGTCTTCTGCTAGAGGAAGTGTCCCAGATTGCCAACTGAAGGCATGTTCAGGGGCATCTTTGTCTCTAGCTACAACTCTGAAACTGGTGTGGCAGGTTGTGGCTCAGGCTCGCTTGATGTGGCTTTGAAGCTTGTAGATGACCATCATTTCCCCCCCTGTCAGGTACAAGGTGAGAAGATGGAGAAAACTCAACTGCAAGACTGTTCAATATTTTGGAACAAGTTCTGACATGTGTTTGGAATATCTTCTTGGTTGTTGATGCCCATTGCCAAGAAGCGATCCATCCAAGATGAATCTTTGTTCTTGCAGGACGTTTGTTTTTGAAGCATCTGTGTGAAGAATGGCTGGTTTTATGACAGTGCTTACATGGATGAAGATCAAAACAGTGATCTTTCAGATGGCCAACTCGGTCACAGTGTTGGCATTTCACGATCTGTTGTTGTTGTTGTTGTTGTTGTTGTGGCAGAAGAGGGGCAGATTCTGGAACAGCTGAAGCTGAACTTTCATGAGAAGCAGGTGAACTGTCATCAATGAATCCAGCACTCTGAAACTGAATGGGCTTGGCATAGTCTGGAATATGAAAGGACAAGTCCTTGTCATATCCAAGACCAGTTCTGTGCTTGTTGTGGACAAGCTGTTCCCAAGGTCTGATGATGGGCTTGGGAAGTGCAGATTGAGTTTCTGCATCTGCATGTACAACTGCTGCTTTATTTGAATGAACTGTAACATTATTAACATGCTGCTGATGGGTGGTTGTCTTAATGTTCTGAACAAAAACAGGTTCAGAATGGTGTCTATTTTGATGTAGCTCTTCTTGTTGTAGCTGTGATTCAAGCTGCAAAAAATCGATTTTTTCTTGTGCATTTTGCAAATAAGTTTGAATGTCAAAAAGAGTTTCTTTGTTGACTTTTACCATCCCATCAACAGTGGAATGAATTAGGATATTCAGTAACTTTAATGCATCTTCAAGTCTGGTCATTTCCTTCACCTCTGTCTTTGTGAGCTGTCTAAACACAATCATCTCATCTAGTCGATTCAGGAACTCAGGTCGAAAATATTGCTTCAGCTCTTCATTGACAAGACTTTTGATCCTTGTGTAGCTGTTGTCTTTCTCATCGTAATCAAGCTGGAAACCAATTCCACGGCCTCCCTTCTCAATCACGCTACTCCCAACATTAGAAGTCATGATCAAAAGGGTATTCTTAAAGTCCACAGTCCGTCCTTTACTATCTGTCAGTCTTCCATCTTCAAGAATTTGAAGCATCATATTGAAGACGTCTGGATGAGCCTTTTCAATTTCATCAAAAAGGACCACTATATAGGGTCGCCTTCTCACAGCTTCAGTCAGCTGTCCTCCTTCACTGTAACCAACATATCCTGGGGGTGAACCAATCAATTTTGAGACAGTATGCCTCTCCATAAATTCACTCATATCCAACCGTATCATTGCCTCCTCTGAACCAAAATAATAAGCTGCTAGTGCCTTCGCAAGCTCTGATTTGCCAACACCAGTTGGACCTGAGAAAATAAAACTCGCAATTGGCCTGTTGGGATTTTTCAAACCAACTCGTGCTCGACGAATAGCTCGACTGATTGCTTTTACAGCTTCATCTTGCCCTATGACACGGTGATGAAGAGTTTCCTCCATCTTCAAAAGTTTGTCAGACTCATCAGTTGATATCTTTTCAACAGGAATACCTGTCCATGAAGATACAATATGTTCAATGTCTGCCTCTATCACTGTTGGACCCTCATCATTTTCCTCACTCTCAGCTTTTGATTTTTCTTTACCCTTCTCTGTTATAGCAACAATATGTGCCTTCAACTCCATCTCCCGGTCACGTAGCTCTCTAGCCTTTTCAAAGTCCTGCCTTCGAACAGCTTCATTCTTTTCTTTTGTTATTTGTCTAAGTTTTTTTTCAAGCTCTCTGGCCTCCTCAGGAAGCTGTGCATGCCTCAATCTCACTCGAGAACCAGCCTCATCAATCAGATCAATTGCTTTGTCAGGAAGGAAACGATCACTGATATATTGATACGACAACTTTGCAGTAGCCACCAAAGACTCATCAGTATAACGAAGCTTGTGATGAATCTCATATCGCTCACGTAAACCTTTCAGTATCTGTATCGTTTCATCAACAGTTGGCTCTGGCACTTGTACTGGTTGGAATCTCCTCTCTAGTGCTGGGTCCTTCTCAATGTGTTTCCTGTATTCATCCAAGGTGGTGGCTCCAATACACTGAAGTTCACCTCGTGCAAGAGATGGTTTCAGAATATTGGCTGCATCAATTGCACCTTCTGCTGCACCTGCTCCAATCAAAGTATGAACTTCGTCTATGAAGAGTATAATCTCATCACTCTGTTTGGTCAATTTCTTCAATCTTTCTTCAAACTCTCCACGATACTTGGTACCAGCAACAAGTAAACCCATATCTAAAGTGATGACCTTTTTACCCTTGATTGTCTCTGGAACATCTCCAGAAGCTATTCGCTGCGCAAGTCCCTCAGCAATAGCTGTTTTTCCTACACCAGGCTCACCAATAAGACAAGGATTATTTTTTGTATGGCATCCCAGTATTTGAGTAACACATTCTATTTGTGGCTGCCATCCAACTACTGGATCAAGCTTGCCTTCCTCTGCCAGTTTTGTCAAATTCGTTCCATATACCTCAAGAGTCGGCATCTTGTTGCTGCTGCTACCGCCTCCAACTCCAGCACCAACAGCTTCTATACTTTCTCCAACCATCCGAATTACCATTCGACAATTCTGTTAACTGTCCATCGTTCGCGTTACAAACCATAAACCCTTGCCATTCATACCTTTTTCAAACCACAACTGTAAACACCTGATTGATTGAGTAGAGGAATGAGAGTTTACAGTACCAGCGTAGCTCGAATTGATACAGACGGCCGCACAGTAATGGAGAACGGGGAAGGCACAACCTCTTCCCCCGGGGCCAGCTAATAACTCCTCTCAAGCATTTGGACGCAAGAAGACACCGCAGACGTATCCGGGGCTGCTACAGACGTCGAGCTTCTAAAACGGGCCTGGAGAAATGAGAAAGTTGCTCCAGAAATTCTTACCTTCCAGAATGACCTGGTTCAGCGCTCTAGAGAGCAAATACAATTGCTAGAAGAGGCTATCGAATCCTTTGCCGAGAGTGGAACTGACGACCTTATGCTATCGTTGTACCACATGGATTTTGGACCGCACACTATTTTTGTTGAGGTCCTACCATGTCATTTTTTTTTAATCTATATTGTTACGATTGGATCAGTGCTGAAGAACTCATACAAGGCAGGTGAAGCGTCCCTCAAGTTTTTCCACTAGTCTGTTAATCTGCTTGGGGGAAAGCACAACCCTTATGCCTGGAATCTGCTTGTCGATGTTCTTGGCAATAACAAGATGTTTGATGCAATGTGGGATGCAGCAAAATCTGTGAAGGCCGATGGGATTCTCTCCCGCTAGACCTTTGCCACTATTTTTACTTTCTATGCAATGGCAGAGAAGGCGAACGAGGCGATGATGACTTTTGAGGCAATGATGACCGTCTCAACAATGGTTCATGACATATGTCAATGGAACAAGCTTCAGAGCAAACGTTACATAACTTTCAATGCAATTTTAACAGCTTCTCAAACGTTTTAGGATCAGCAGAAGTTCAATTCTTCATTCCAATAATTAATCAATACATGGAGACCTTTTATATCAACCCACGAACATGGATTTCAACGCACAGTGAATCACATACTATGCATCGAATATTTACACTATGAACCGAATCACACCATTCATATACACCATAAATCGAATAGCATACTATGAATCGAATCACGCCTTTCTACTGTCGTGAGTAACAGAACGTTCCAGCGATTCATTTCTGAAAGGTAACGGGCAACCTCATAATTCTCAGGACAATCCTCATACTCCACATGGGATTGTAGCAGACCGCAGGTAATGGCAGGCACTCAACGCATTCAAACAGGTGGTCAGACAGCGCAACAGAAGAGCAGGAGAATAATGTCGGACCAGCGTTCAAATGTCAGGCTTGTATGGAGCATAGCGCAGGGAATATAAATAGAATATGGCAGAAAACGGTTATAGAGAGTGCACAGAGCGTAGGAAAGAATATGGTGCAGAATGAGGAATACAAAGCTTCATAAGGTGGCAATTCTGATAACTCTGATTAGTAGAAAGACAGAACTGACATGTAGGTAGAGACCACAAAACAAGTGGCTCAAATATGAGCAGGGCCAGAATTCACCCGCTCTGATACCATGTTAAACACACATGGACAGTAAAGACAATATGAAAGATAAATCATTGAGTACCATTTTTTATTAACAATAGATATACACTTATAGTACAAATATGTGACTCTTGGGTTTCAGATCCCAAGGTCTCTTGGACTCCTTAGTCTTTTCGGCTTCCACACTAACCCTTTAGGATTAGGTGTCCAACAAACACCTTTTTGTCTTCTATCATATCCCTCACAATGTGATACTGAACATCAATGTGCTTTGTCTTTGAATGATATGCAGGGTTCTTTGCCAAGAAAATTGCACTTTGGCTGTCACAGTCTATCCTTATAGGTTCCTATACTAGCCCCATACTTGAACACAATCTCTGCAACCAAACTACTTTCTTTTTTGCATGAGTGGATGCCATGTATTCTGCCTTTGTAGTTGATAGTGCCACTACAGATTATTTCTTACTCATCCAACTAACTACACCTCCAAATATGTTAAACACATACCCACTTGTAGATCTTCTCTGATCCAAATCTCCAGCCCAGTCTGCATCAACGAAGCCATGAATATCCAATACTTTGTCTAATCCTGGTATTCCTTGGTAGCATAAACCATAATCACTAGTGCCACGCAAATACATGAAAACGCGCTTCACTGTTGTCCAGTGCTCCTTCCCTGGTTTTGACATAAACCTGCTCAATACTCCCACTGCATGTGCAATGTATGGTCTAGTACATACCATTACATACATCAAGCTATCGACTGCACTTTCATATGTAGCATGGGACATGTCCTCTTCCTCTTCTTGTGTCTTGGGACATTGTTCAGCAGATAACATCACACCTACAAGAATAGGAACCTTCACTCGTTTACTACCCTACATATTAAACCTCTACAGTATTGCCTTGACATACTTCCTCTGGTTTAACCAGAGCTTCCTCTTTGCCCGATCTCTTTTAATTTCCATGCCCAAAATATAGTTTGCAGCACCAAGATCTTTCATGTCGAATTTGGAGGACAATTCGGTCTTCAAATCCTGGATAATTTTTTTGTCATTTCCAACCAACAACATATCATCCACATACAAGACAAGATAAATAACACGGTCACCAATTAATTTAAAATGCACACAATGATCTGCTTTGCTTCTGGTGAAGCCAAGTCCTCGTATAAATGTATCAAATTTCTGATACCACATCCTTGGTGAGTGTTTTAACCCATATACAGACTTCTTTAACTTACATAGGAGTTCTTTCTTACACTTCACCGCAAAGCCTTCAAGTTGCTTCTTGTAGATCTCCTCTTCTAGATCCCCATGGAGAATGGTGTTGTCTTCACATCCATCTGTTCTACCTCAAAATCAAAAGCAGCAGCAACGAATAAAAGTAATCTAATAGAAGTTACCTTGGCAACAGGAGAAAAAATATCACCAAAATCAATTCCCGGCACCTGGGAATAACCTTTTGCTACCAACCTAGCTTTGTATTTCTCCACTTTTCCTTCTGCATTGGTCTTCTTTTTGAACACTCGTTTGCTACCAATGGGTTTCCTTCTAGCAGACAACTCCACCAGATCCCAAGCCTCATTTTTGTGCAAAGATGTCATTTCATCAACCATGGCCTCTTTCCAGAGTTTTCCATCCTCTGAATCCACTTCTTCCATCACAGTCCTGGGATCATCATTAGTAACAGACAAAGCAAAATTTGAACAGAAAGTAGATGGACTATACCTTTATGGCTGCCTTCTTTCTCGAACTAGTCTTCTCACAACTGGAGTTTGTGGCTCTTCATCTTCTGATTCCTCCTCTGCTGTAGAGTTTGATTCTTCCTCCTTTAGCTCAAACTCTATCTTCTCAGGTTCCTTTGGTTGGACTTCATGTTTAATAACATCTTTCACCTCTCTGAACACCACATCTCGGCTGTACATAACCTCCCTTATTACTGGGTTCCAAAACTTATAACCCTTTAAACCATCCTTATACCCAATAAAGATGCACTTTTCAGATTTACTATACAACTTTGTTCTTTTCTCCTTTGGAACATGTACATATGCATCACATCCAAATACCCTCAGATGCAAAAGAGAGGGTTTCTTACCAGTCCATACCTCTTGTGGAGTCTTATCCTCCAACACTGATGAAGGTGACCTGCTGACCAGGTAACATGCAGTATCCACCACCTCTACCCAGAATTCTTGTCCTAACCATCAACTGAGCATGCTTCTTGCCCTTTCCATCAACGTCTTGTTTATTCTTTCTGCAACTCCATTTTGCTAAGGTGTCTATGGAGTATTCTTCTGCCATGATGTACCACACTTCTTGCAAAATTCTTCAAATTCCTTACTACAGAACTCTCCACCGTTATCTGTCCTCTGTACCTTTATCTTCTTCTCTCTCTGGTTTTCCACCAGAGCCTTAAATTCTTTAAACCTATCAAAGACTTCAGATTTCTTCTTAAGGAAATATATCCATGTATTCCTTGAGAAGTCATCTATAAATGATACACAGTACACAGACTTACCCAGTGATGGAACCTTCACACGTCAAAACACATCACTGTGCACAAGTTCTAATATATGTTTCGCCCTCTTACCACCAGAGGGGAAGCTCACCCGATTTTGCTTCCCATATACACAATTTTCACAGAAATCAGAATCCAGAGAGCTATTACTCATACCTTCTACCATACCTTTACCATGAAGTATCTGAAGGCCCTTTTCTCCAATATGTCCAAGCCTTTGATGCCACAGCATGGTCTTCTCTCCAGAGACCACTAGATTTTCTGTTCCACTTTCAGGAACCACAGAACTATTGCACCCATCAATAATAGTGCTACCTTGCAGCTTTTATAGAGTTCCAATCCGAACTCCCCGCATCAATACCAATGCTCCCCGAACCATATTGCAGGTATCCTTCTCGAACACTGTTTTTACACCTGCATCATCCAGCTTACTAACAGAAATCAGATTTCTGGATAATGCAGGAATATGCAGAACACCCGGAAGTGTTCTAACCCTTCCACCTTGCAACTTCAACTTTACTTTTCCATGACCAATGATTCTAGCCTTCCTGTCATCCCCCAAGAAGACATCACCACCATCATATTTCTCATACTCGCAGAACCACTCTCTATGGGGAGTGAAGTGAATGGATGCACCTGAGTCAATATCCCCCAAGAAGACATCACCACCATCATATTTCTCATACCCGCAGAACCACTCTCTATGGGGAGTGAAGTGAATGGATGCACCTGAGTCAATCAACCATGCCTCATGATCTACATGTGTACTTGAAGAAGCCAAGTACACATCCCCACCTTCATCTGAGGTGGTTTTCACCTATGCATAAGAAGCCTCATCTGGTCCCTTTCCTTTATCAGGATCTTTAGATTTACAGTCCCTTTTTTAGTGCCCTTTCTTTCCACATTTATAGCACACCACCTTTACAAATTTTCCTGGAGATTTAGATCTCCCTTTAGATTTAGATCTCCCACTTAATGACTTATTTCTATTTCTATTTTGGGTCCACCCTCGTACAAACAAGGCATCACCATTTTGGCTCTCCATATTTTTCCATCTCATCTCCTCCATGAGCAAGGATGAGACTATTTCATCAAAATGCAATGCAGTTGCATTGCTACCTATTGCAATAACCAAACTATCCCACGAATCTGGTAGAGAACACAACAAACTGATGCACTTATATTCATCTAAAATTTTAATATCAACAAATGTTAATTGACTTACCAGAGTATTAAATGCATTCAGATGCTCTGTCACCAAGTCTCCATCTTTCATCCTCAGGTTATAAAGCTTTTTCCGCAAGAACAGTTTATTCACTAGATACTTAGATTGGTACAAAGTCCCTAACTTGTCCCACAAAGCCTTTGTTGTAGCTTCCCCTGATACACTCAGCAATAGTGAATCTGAGACACACAATTGTATTGTGCTCTTTGCCTTTCGATCCAACTTTTTCCATTCTTCATGAGACACTCTCGTTGGTTTAGTAACAATATCTACCGCAATCCAGTGATCTTTATCCACCAACAGATCCTCCATCTTGATTTTCCACAACTCAAAACTCTGACCATTAAATTTCTCGATCTCTATCTTTCCACTGCTTGCCATCTTCTTTCACCACTAGAATTGATCTCGTAGATCTCCCACTGAACAGGGTCTACCACAGGCCCGAGCAAAACCCCTCAGCAACAAAGGCGTCCCCTTGAAGCCAAATATGCTTTGATAACAAAATGTAGGTTTTAACCCCGTACAGAAATTACCTGCATACGAATTCTAAAACACAGAAAATAAACAATGCGAGAGCATAACACATATACATAGAGATTTTCCCCTGGATCCCAAAACCGGGACTACCAGCTTGATTTTTTATTATGTTCCTTTCAATGTTACAATATATATTTATACATGCTGAAGCATCCAATACCATAGACTGAAAACCATCGTGTCCAATACCATGGACCGAAAACCATCGCGTCCAATACCATGGACCGAAAACCATTGCCTCCAAAAAACATGTGTGAAAATCATGCACAAAACCATAGGTGGGTCCGCCCAACCTAACATAGGGTCCAAAACCAAAATTTTATGGGGTTACGGGTGCCCTTCAAATCCCCTATTAACTACGTGGAAATAATATAACACAACCCAACATATATATATATATATATATATATATATATATATATATATATATATATATATAGTTAGTTTTCCTTTTAATATTATTTTATTTATACTAGAATATCATTAATAACAATTCATTATATATTAATTAATTGTAAGATTATTTTTTAAGGGATTCAAGGTTTGTACTATTTGTATTAAGTCCATACCAGAGATATAGTTGAGGCTCGAAGATGAAACATTTAGCCCTCAATCCTATTCAAATGTGTGACTTGCTCAATATGTTATGCAACTAAGACCCCTACTTTGTAAACAGGTGGACCGACAATGAAGTTTCTAACACCCTTCATCATACATATGGGTTTTGAAGCATGGACATACTAGTCTTTACTTTAGTATACACTTGACATTGGGTTGAAAAATACCTCATGTAAGCCCCAAGTCTTCATGTAAGGATAATCAAAGGTCAACTCAACTCTTATTTCAGGTTGGCCATGTTCATTATGTAAACTTGAAGTCGGCCCACCAAGTAAACAATAACTATATATAGATATATCTACATGCAAAAGCACCTTTTGTGTCTTCCATCCACCCTTTTTTTAATATATGAGAACTCCATAGGTTTGAAACAAGCACTGTACAACCTTCTAAATCTATTGTAATAGTCTCCTTCAATCATTGTGTATTAGATATTTTATTCATTGTAGCTACATATCTTCTTTCTAAGAGATGATGCCCTATATACATTACATAGAATTATAAGATGAGTGCATCCTTGTGCCAAGTTAGTGGCTAGTTTGTGTCCTATACATTCTTCATACTTGCAAACCTAGAATAAAATTATACCTAGCTACCCTTCAATCCACAAAAAAAAACTCCACAAAAGTCATTTTGGTTTCTCAGTTTCTTGTTATAGAATATAGAAAAACATTATTCAGAGAAATGCAACTTATATAGTACGATAACACTCCGCTTTCCATGAGGAATATATCCATAGGACTTCTCTTACCAAAGCATTTAAGTTGGGAGCAATGTGCAGTGGTAAATGACATAGGCATAAGAATATATTTTGTGCAACTCTTCAAACACATTATAACATTAGTCTAGTTGAGACAACAGTTTAAACAACATACTTTTTGTATGGCAGTCCCAACCAAATGAATAAAATCTTGCATTGTCATTTATTCCTTTCGATTTCACGAAGACCACATCAAGGATATCAATTACACTATGATTGGAAGGGTCCTATAGCATCTTTTCTTGTCCAACAATAATACCATGTTTCTCTTTATGAGGGGTGTAGCCTTCTTCACGAAAAGGGGCACACAAGCTGGAAATCCAAGGTAAAAATGAACCTCTTATCTTATTATTAAGTCCATACTAGAGATATAGTTGATACTCAAAGATGAAACATTTTGTTGTTAGACCTATTCAAAGACGCGACTTGTCAATATGCAATGCGAGAAAGACCCCAACTCCATAAACAAACGAACCAACAATGTAGTTTCTAACACCTTTCATCATCATTGTATAAGGGTTTACAAGAATGGACACATCAGTATTGACTTCAGATTACACTTGAATTTGGGTTAAAACTTGTAGCTCATGTCAGCCCCAAGACTTCATGTAAAGATAATCAAAGATCATCTCAACTCTTATTTAAGGTCGGCCATGTTCATTATGTACACTTGAAGTTGGCCCAGTAAGTATACAATAACTATATATAGATATATATACATGCCAAAACACCTTTTGTGTCTTCCATCCACCCTTTTCTAAAATATAGGAGCATGCCCCAGGTTTTAAATAGGCACCCTACAGCCTTCTAAATCTGTTGTAATAGTTCCTTTAATCACTATGTATTGGGTATTTTATACATTGTTGCGACATGTCTTATTTCTAAGAGATGATGCCATATATACATTACAGAGAATTCTAAGTTGACTGCATGCTTGTCCCAAGTTTGTGGCTAGGTTGTGTCCTATACATTCTTCATACTTGCAGACCTAAAACAAAACTCTACCTGGCCACCCTTCAATCTAGAAAACAATTCTCTACAAAAGCCATTCTAGTTTCTCAGTTTCTTGCTATAGAAGCTATAAAAAAATTATTCAAAGAAAGCCAACTAATATAGTACAACAACAATCCCCTTTCCATGTGGAATATATCCATAGGAATTCTCTTACCAAAGCATTGAAGTTGGAAGCAATGTGCGGTGATAAATGAACATAGACATAAGAATATACCATTATGATATTATGTTAAAAGATTTCATATATTCTGTGCAACTCTTTAGAAAACTTATAACATTAGTCTATTTGAGACAATAATTTAGGTGAAATACTTTTTGCATAGAAGTCCCAATCAAATGAAATAAAATCTTGCATACAATGTCCTTTATTCCTTTCGTTTTCACAAAGACCACAACAAGGCTATCAATTTCACTATAATTGGAAGGGTGTTCTGGCATATTTTCTTGTCCAATTCTAAGACTGTGTTTCTCTTCATGAAATTATCATGCTGTTCAATACCCCAAAAAAAGGATTCATAGCAGGGTCTTATGTTCATTGAGAAGAGTAGCCTTCTTCAAGAAAAGTGACACACAAGCTGGAAATCCAAGCTAAAAACCAACCTCTTCTCTTGTTATTGATCATACCCAAATATTTTGTTAACACATATTGCAATATTGGTTGAAAAGTATGCATATATTGCAACTAGATTGACCATGAAATACACTAATAGTTTGTTACGAGAGTTGAGAAAACTATACCCTAGTGAACATTTCAAATAATAGTTTCTTTTGAAAATAGAACAAAAGTACCGAAAAAGTAGTTGTAAACATAGTTTCCTCTGCAAATAGAGTAAAATTACAAGAAAAGTAATTGTAAAAGCTTCATGAAGGTATCCAAAAGGATTTTAACAAAGAAATCGGCACACTCCAACCTCAAATGTGCACCTTATACCATCTCCCAGCTCTCTCTCGTTGTGTTTTTAAGGAGCCTTACAAGGGGAAAATGAATTATTTTTATCGGGCTTCTATGCAAATTTTGACTCTAGCTCTGAACATAACCTTCTTACTTTGGGTATCCATTGTTTTTTCCTTTTCCACCAAACACCTTCAATTGAAAATTTTGTAGGTTGTGTGATATGTTTGTATTCACTTTCAAAAAATAAGACATCAACAACAAACTCTACAAATTTCAAGTCCAATTAAATCTCGAATCACTTAGATGGTTTTGTAGAAAAAAGGGGTCATTTTGAACTCTGGAAATTTAGCCCATAAACCCATTCTTTACCATCAACAACTAAAATTTTCCAACAAACCAATCTGACATGCATAACAAATCTAATAGTAGTGGAAGTACAAAATGTACATTGAAGAGTAGGAGTAAGGGATTAAATTTGATGCTCGTATACAGGTTTTTGGCTTTTTTACACATAAAATACTATTGGTTTCAATATCTACAAGTTATCCCTGACTTGCCAATAATTTCTGAAAAAGTCATATTGACGGGTGTATTGAAAATTGACATGTTTTAAATTTTATATATATACACACACACACACACACACACACTACATAATGCAGTGACAACACTACCCTCACTGTCTCTGGTGACTTCGTCCGTAATGCCTCTGATATGGATAGTTGATAGCATGAAAATGTTACATAGTTATAGATTACAAGATGACATAATAAATGTCATCTTTAAGTCATGAATGTCATCCCAACTTTCCATGCAGTATGAATTAATTGGGTTGGTGACCTCCCAGCTACCAATTATGTTCATAGTTTCCATTTCCAAGTTCCAAATTCTAATTATGTTCATTGTTCTCCCAAGTCTTGCTCGCCTGGCTATCTGCAGCCTGCAAATGCAAGTTATTGAAATTGATGTGAACTATTGTGGGTAGTATGGGTTTATGTATCAGGCATAAATACTATGCTTCCTAGATATTGGAAGGCTACAGAACCTAGACGTTGGAACTCAGCAGACCACTCGCATAGTTTGAGAACAGGTATCTGCTCGATGGTTCTTAAGCTTCTTGTCAGTAGATTTCACCAGAGCTAGGTGGTTTCTGCAAAGGCAGATCGAGGAAGAAAGGGTTACCACAACATGAAGTATATATATGTCAAAACAGAACTCATCTGATTCCCCATAGAGGTGGGCACTTGATTCTTTTGTGTTTTTGTCTGAAAATTTTCAGGTATATAATGCAATATTTAAATAGTGGCTCCATCAAATATATTTATAGTGATTGCTTTTAAACTATTAACAAAATTTGATCAAACATGATTTTAATATATGAACATAATTTGTATTTCACATATTTGTAGTTTAGTCATGGGATCTCTGCAAAATACTCTTCCTTCCACTATTCTTTGAACTTCTTGTGCTTGTTCTTGCTAGACTTTTTCTCTGTTATTCACATGGATTCAGTAAGACTCAGCTCTCCACTGGGTTCTTTATGGACCTCCGGGGTCTTGGTTCCATTAGTCTCTGTTTTCTCCACCTTGTTCTCATCATCCCAGTTTCCACTCCTAGAAGGCCTAATTTGACTACCAATCCACTCCATCACATAGTCTTTAGCACATAGCTCGCCATTGCCATCTTGTCTCCACCACCAACCTTTCCCCAAGGCTGCTTCTTTTTCAAATCTTTGCAATCAGAGGGAGATGCTCTCAATTCCTTGCTCCTATCAAAGCTACTGATATCTTTGGTTCTAGCATCCGAAGGGAAATTTTTTCACCAATCCTCACCCTCTGTCAGAATCTATTTTCCCTTCATCTGTAACCCAATTTCCTCTTCCCGATTCCCCACTATTGACAACCTCATGCACCAGGGCATTATCACTAAAATATTCAATTTTACTAGAGGAAGAAGCTTGATGTTGCAATTGTAATTCTAGAGAAAATTCGACCTCAGATTCCTTGTCAACAAACCTTGGACTTAGGCCATCTCCATCTATAATGTTTACCATCTTCCTAACAGAGAACTTCCCAATGCTTCCCTCTCCATAGTCAATAGTATATGTTTTGGTATTTGCATTATCTCTGTTCATCTTTCCAACATGTTGTTTTTTATAAATATCACAACTTATATTAAAATCATGGCTTCTGTTAAGGTCTTGGATCTTACATAGATCCTAGCTCTTCCACAGATCATGACTTCTGCATTGAAACTCTTTTCTTCACCCAAGGTCCTGACTAAACAACTTAGGCCCATAGTCAGCATCACAATTATGTCTGGCCAGCCCAAAATCAACTAGTTTCGCATTGAAATGGGCATCGAAAAGAACATTGTTGGGCTTTATATCACCATGAATAATGGTTGGATCACACTCAAGGTGCAGAAAGGCTAGCGCTTGGGCAATGTCCAAAATTATCTTAAACCTGGTTTCCCAATCCAACTTCGAAGGTGAATCATTCTCAAATAGAGCCTCCTGCAAGATTTTGTTCTGCATATGCTCATACACCAACAATATCCTCTCCCTATATGGAAAATACCCCAACAGAGAAGCCAAAAAAGGAGACCTGAGCCCCACAATGATCGACAATTCTTTATGAAATTCTATTTCCCCTTGCAAAGCAGTGATATCTAACCTCTTGACTGCAATTTCCTTACCATTCCTGAGAACCCCTTTGTAAACTACATCGAATCATCCCTTCCCAAGCCTGTGGGCTAAGTTGAATGAGCGAGTGGAATCTTTGAGCTCATGGTATATGAATCTTTGAAGACTAAGAGTGTCTAGATCATAAGGGCTAGTTATGATGCCCTTGAAGTGATTGTACCAAAAGATCAACATCAACACCACTAGCCTCTGATATACAAATTAGAGCATGAACCACCTAACCTAAGACTTGAAGTGCTCTGATATACAAATTAAAGTAGAGGATGAATGTATATTAATGATTCAATGAACAAAGCAAAGTCAATGGGTGAAATTGCCAGAAATTTTGAAGCCATATCAAGGTCAACATAACTGTAAATCATATTTATGAATGCATTTTGTTTCTTGTGTTAAGAGATATTCCAAAATGTACAAGTGGCATGAACCAATGATTATACCATACCAGTCAAACATAGAAAAATCTTGAAGCCACTCCACCATTGCTGGGCAGAGAAGATGATATAAACATTGGCTACCATATCACAAGCTAACTCGATCTATAAAGTTCCAAGCTTTTCCATCAAACTAGGGGTGTTTCAAATCATTTTCTGTTACTTGTTAGAAAGCTCTCAGATGATTGTTAATAACTTGCAACACCATGCCAAAGGGGCATCCACCTATTGTTAGAAATTGTAATTTTTAATAATTGCATCAATATAAGCCACCTGCATTCAACATTTTAGTATAGATATATATAATATGAATCTCGAAATTTGTTTTCCGAGTTTTATTTCTACAAGTCTTTCCACTATGAATGAATAGCCTTGTGCATATGAATCAGACCCATATGAACATAGTGATAGTTTGATAGCCTTTCGGTTTTACATAACGCATAGATTGAATTTAATGGTTAAAGTGTTTGTTATTTCTTTCCCATACCATTAAAATTGGTTAATTTTCTTTCTAGAAGCCATTAAAATGTGTATTGTAATTGTCAAAACCATCAAATTTGCAGGACTATTCAGTTTTGAAATTCCCAACCTGCATACCAGCACTCTTTTCTATATGACTTTGATGTTAAAGTTCAAATAGTCCCCATACTAATTAACTTAATTTCTAGTATCATATAATAAAAATAAGTTGATATGGAACAAAATGGTATATAAAGAGATTTAGAACAAAGACGTGCATGGTTCAAGTTGATAGCGAAATGAAAGTTGAAATCTGCCATGTAAAGGTGAATAAAAAAATCCTATTATAATGATAGAAATAAAAACATTAAAAAAAGTATACCAAAATAAATTGTTGTAAATTCATCTTAACCCCAATCTATTAAGTACTAAAAATTTTAAAGCTCTAATTTCTTTTGATCCTACATTCAAACTCCACATCACTGTTTAAAGCTCCAGTTTCTTTTGATCCTTCTTTCAAACTCCACATTAAACCCAAGGGATGTTGATGTGGCCATCCACATCAACACCACGTGGCTATGATGACATATACAAAAATAAATATGAGAAGGACACGCTAAAATGTAGGAATATGGTATTTTCATAGCGGAAAAGGTGAACAAGTCATTCTTGTTGAAGCCTAAGACAAAAAATGCTAGCTAGCTTGAATTATTGGACACTTGCAGAATGAATCCTCACAACTCAACATAATCTCTAGTCCTGCCTTTGTTGCGAGGTAACCCTGTTTCTCTCTTTTTTGTCAATGATTTCATATTATTTCGAAAATTTGTAAAATTAAAGATTCCCTGTATAAGGAAATTCAAAACCATGATAACGCACCTCTGCTAAATAGAGAACATGCTTAATAAAACTAAGATTGAGATGAATTTAAGATAATGATAGAATTGTAATTTAGAACCTGAGTATGGTAAGAATTGGCATTCAACAAAGAACATAAAGAGATATTAAACCTTATTTTCAGAGATTTTCACGTCATGAGATGATTTCATTATGGTATTATGGGTCTATGAATGAAATGTGTAAGGCAATTTAAGATAAAGCAGTAAGTTGGTTTGAGCATGAATATCGGGGTCACTCCATATACCCAAACTGTATATGAATGGATCAACTGCTTCCAATGAGTAAAATTAGTTTCCTAAATGGTACATAATAAATATCTTTATCTTTGGCCTTTTAGACATTACCCATTTGACTTCTCTGCAAAGACATTGAATTTGCAATATGTTTATTGAAAAATATAAAATCTAGCCATGCCAGCCTGGCATTCTGTTTCACTGTTGAGATACAGAGTGTTAACATGTCCACTTAGTTGTGGCTTGTCTCATGAACATGGTATAAGTTTCAAAGGAATGAGGTCAGCGAGAATGGGTCTAAATCCTGGGGAAATTCAGGTATCACCGAATTTTTGGTGGAATAGATACCTTTCCTTTAAGCCAAAGGAAGCATGCTCCATAAATCCACATCTCCATAGAAAATGAGATATTTGGGTATTAGTTTTATTGTTTAATGTTTATAAAAAAAAAGAAATTTTAAGTAAAATGTAATTTTTTAACTTGTCTCATCAACATGGTATAAGTTTCAAAGGAATGAGGTCAGCGAGAATGGGTCTAAATCCTGGGGAAATTCAGGTATCACCGAATTTTTTGTGGAATAGATACCTTTCCTTTAAGCCAAAGGAAGCATGCTCCATAAATCCACATCTCCATAGAAAATTAGATATTTGGGTATTAGTTTTATTGTTTAATGTTTATAAAAAAAGAAATTTTAAATAAAATGTAATTTTTTAACAATTATATTTTTAATATATAAATTGATTATTTTAAAAAAATATATTTTTGAAGATATAAATTGACTATTTTAAAAGAAATGTCTCACAATTTATTTTTTTCAATATTATGTAGAAATTTACTGTTAAGATTTATAGGATGTCTTCATATTTTTTGTTGGCATTCCAAAACAATTGAAAAATAGCCAAATTTTTTGTTTTGATTTTGGCTACAATAGGATAACGAACACAGTGTTGTTGCAAATTTTTTTGTTCAACCTACTCTATGAGAAAATTGCAGTAAGTGCTCAAGAACGAGTAAGTCAATTCGTATAAAATTCTTTTATTTTTAATATGTGAGCAAAAAATTATATTTATATATGTCTTTAGTACAATTTAAACCAAATAAAAACCTAGTTTTTTTTTATTTTCTAAAACATTAGATGACTGAAATACATAGAAGAAATAGACAATTTATTGTAAATATTAAAAAACATTTACCTATACTTGAGAAATTATTAAATATTATAAAGAATTAATAAGTATATTATTAAATGTTATAAAGAATAAATCGGTATATTCCCTGGTTAATATCCTTTCTTGAAATCAGTGCAAGATTAGTTTTTTAATATGTTTTTAATTGATGAACTGAAATTCATATATACTAATTAATTTAATTTTATTATATAGGTATTATATGTCAAAAAATGTCTTCAAAAAAGGCAATCAACTTTCTATCAAATTTTTTTTTGGATGGTCTAGTATATCTCAAGTTTAATTGCCTGATAAGGAAGATCGTGGTTTTCATCTAAATGAAGATTTAGATGTCTTGGGGCCTAATGAAGAATTTGATATTTTGGGGCATAATGAAGAATGTGATGAAGAATTTAATGAGGGAAAACTTAGCACCCAAAAGAAAAAAGAAAAAAAAAAATGAAAGTAAGAAGAGAGTTTCATGATTAGTGGAGAACTAAGTATAAGTGGTTGAGAAAGGAAAAACATGAAGGAAAAATAGTTATGAAATGCATACACTGTGAAATATGTAAGGAAATGGGGCCATCGAGAACTGGAACTAGTTTCTCTACATTGAAACATGATTCTATAGTTGTTCAGGTTAGTCCAAGAATCCATAAACTCTCATAGGCAAAGCAGATATGTGGAAATGAGAAGAAAACAAAGCCTATTAAAGAACACATTGCATGCATTGATGATATGAACAAAGAAGGAGTCATCACTACTATGAAATTAGTGTATTGGATGGTGCAACAGGATCTACTGCCCTCAAAATATGAATCCCTTTTCTTGTTTACAATGTCCTTGCACACACCAAATATGTCAAAGAATAAATATTATACATCATATACAAATCACATGGCTGCAAAATAATTCTTTTTTGTTATATCTTAATACTTAAAGAGCTACAAATTTCAAAAATGTTAGATAGCCCCCTTTTTCATTGATTCTAAATGAATGTAGAGAGTGTAGCTTAGAAAAATATCTTGTTGTTTATGCCACATTTTTAAACTCAAAAGGATTGGGGCCTCCAATTTCACAGTTTTTAAAGCTCAAATGTTTTTGATGGAAGAGGGAAAACAACTTATAATGCAATCAAATATTTAATGGAATCAAGGGGTCTTTCAAAAGAAAGGTTGATAGGAGTTTCCATAGGTAATACTTCTTCAAGCGTTGGTAATGAAAATGGTTCCATTACTTTCTTGAAGATAGATGTAGCTAATCTTGTAGGTGTTCATTGGAGTTCTCATCATGAAGCCTTAGTCATATCAGATGCTTAAAAAAGAATACTTGAATTATTGTTTGTTGAGAAATTAGGAAATAAGATATATTCTTGCGTGCAAAATTCTATGAAAATAAATAGTCAACTTATTTCTCTGTAGGTACTTATGCAACTCGAAACTCTCCAAGCTCTTGAAATCCATGGAGTTATATGGCTTTCAAGGGGACAAATCATTGAAATATTTGTTGTACTTATACCTCCCGTATCAACATTTTGGAAAAATGAAATAAAAGACTCATGGTATGATAAGGCAAGGATCTTTTCAGTACAATTTCTTTTACATATGCTTTCATATATAATGTGTCAATTAAACAAGTTGAACAATAAATTCCAAGAAGATTACATTGATGTCAGCTCTTTAGGGGAAGCCATAGATTTTACTATAAACACATTGAAAAGGCGGTTTTTAAGAAGTGACAGATTTGCAGATGGCACATGTTATTTATCTAAATTTATAGATGCCTTAAATTTGGGTTTCTAGAAATTTGTGATAAGGAGGGGCTTGTTCATAGGCATGAATTATGATTTCTAGCAATTCCACATGCATATGATGACCATGTTGATATAAAAAAACAATCATGGAAACCTTGTATTCAAGGTTCAGTATAAGTTGGAAACAACTTGCAAAATATTATGCTCAAACTCCCATAGAGAGTTTGAATGGAAGATTCCCTGATCTTGGATTTTTCAACTCAGCAAAGTTGTTTAGCCCTTGCCATTATTTAGAGGATGTTTATGGTAGAGAACGAAATTCAAAGTGTTGGAATGAAAAAAAAAATCAACACTTACAACATCCTTATTATGAAAGTGAAGAAAATAAAACAACAATTGATTTTGAGGCTTCTTTGAAAGAGTTGCATCCATTTGTTGACACTATTCGTGTTAATTGTGAGTGATCATCCATGAAAGCTACACGACGGATTTTTTATGTTAGAAGGTTGCATATAAATTTTCCTAAAATGTCAAAGTTATGGCAGGAAATACTTACTATTCTGCAAGTACAATTGCTTGTCAGAGATGATTCTCAAGACAAAACATAATAAAAGATGTCTGAAAAACAAATCTATCGTTAGCTCCATTGGATGGATTGATGTGAGTGTCCCTAACTGGGCTTGATTCATCAATGGTGGAGTGGGATAGGGTAATTGGCATCTGGAAAGATGTTAAAGAAAGACGAATCTTAAATATTTTAATTTGTTTCTTTTATGTTTATACTTGTAGTGGTGTTGTGTTTTGATAGTTACTCCTTTTGGTGAAACTATCCAAAATTTAGTTTGTGTACATGTCGATATTGAATGTACTTTTTGAACATTTACATAGTTCATGCACATTATGTTTTTGGTTTGAAACTTATTTCACAACTATTGTTCTTGTAATGGGATTGGCATCCAAGTGACTTAAATGGAAAACATGGTATGTGTGTTCCAATTTCTATTATGTGATTTTTTTTGTCTAATTTTAGTTGCAACAATATTTATATTCACTATTTTCCTATGAGAGTAATTATGAATATATTTTGTTTCACTTTATAATATTAATTTTTGTTATTTCTTAGAAATAAACAAAATTACAGATATGCAAATACATATTTTCCATCTATTTTTTCACTATTTCCATCTTAAATAAAGGTCAAACATTTCAACAACTTGGAAAAATCACAGAAAAGTTTCATCAATAGATCTCAAATGAAAGTGTAGCAATGAGACTCCACTAGAGTGGTACAACATAGAATGGAAATTTTGCAACAATTATAAATACAATTTGCAGAAATTAGACGAAATTTGTACACATAAATATTAAAAGTCATGCGATGGATAGTTTAAAAGTAAAACCATCATACAAAAAATTCCCGAAACGTGAAAAGATGAGGACATTTACTACCCCATCCTAGAACCATCCATTAGATGTACGTCTACCAGTTGCATTTCACCTAACAGTTTGAAGGCCATTTCACAATTCCCATTGTGGGCATACCCTGCAATAATTGCATTCCATGAAATAATATCTCAGTTTATAGCATATCCCTATCGCTCCGACTTCAGAGAAGTGTTTCAAAACGTCATCACATTCTCCATTCTCTGAATATTGTACCATGAGAGCATTCCATATCACTACATTTGGAAAGACACCCACACGATGCATTCTAAAATGTTTAATGGCCTCGTTGGAATAGCCACTCTGGACATAACATGTTAATCATAGTCATCTATGACACCACATCATTATGGCACATTTTGTTAAAAACCTGTTGTGTGTACACTAAAATTCCACACCTGTTGTACATGTTGCTGAAAGAATTCATGATGAAATAACCTCGATCAATTCCATCTCTAATTACAGTGCATTCGAAATTTTTTCCAGCCAAAATCGATTTCATATTCACACATAAACTTGACTTGCATGTAACTGAAAAGTTTGGATAAACTAATTAAAAACATACATGTTTTCACTATGAACCTGTGACACTTGGTTTCTTGGCAACTTGCGACTTCTGGATTTCTCACATAATAAACTCACGGGTTGAATTCCGGTAAGTATTGATTTGTCGCGAGCCTTGAAAAGATATAATCATATGAAATATGAACCAGAAACTTCCTGAAAACATAAAATCATATAAATGCCAAAGAGCTTGCGTTGTCCTCGAAAATTCGATCATCTCCTGTTCTGTCTGCGTGCAGCATGGAGAATAGTTCACAACCGAAGATAGGGACAAATGTCTTTTTCACACTTTGGGATAGATGTCATCACAGGATGAAAATGGTAGATAAGGGGAGAAAAAGTTTAGTCTTACCATTTCAAAAAACAAACGCCTGATTAACCTAGCATTACATAGTAGCATCAAAATCTTGACCTCTAAATCTTATCAATTAACCTTGTTAATGTTCTGGACTTTAGGTTAACGTTATGGAATTTATTTTTTATCATAATTACGTTTGATGTTTTGGAACTTTATTTTCAACTATGACTATTGATGAGTATCCATCCGTTAAAAGATGAATAAGGTTGTTATGATGAATAAAGTTGTATAAACAAACAAAAAAATTCTCTAAAGGTCGAAAGGTAACTTGTATTGTAAGGCTGATTGTTCAACTTTCCCTTGTCAAACCTCATCATAGTTATAAATAGTGCATACTCCCTACTCATGCCGATACATCCCAATCATAGTGATGGTTAATGGTAACTGAACTTTTTTCTTACTACAACATAGATTATGGATGTTGGAAAACATCACTACGTTGATTAGATGGGTACCCTCGAATCACTCCCAAATGCAATTAACTGCACCTCTCGAGTGCCCGGGGCCACTTGATTAGGCGGAGACCCTTTGCATTTTCCTACTAACCCATGTCCAGGCCTAACAAAGAAAGAATATTTTTTCATATCTGAAAACACACATACAAAAATCTACATTACACATTATTGAAATTCACACAAATATTGCCATTGATGGCGAGATATGATTTCAGAGATTAGTGAGTCACACGTACTCAATAATGAAATAAGGACTATGACTATAAACAATTTATTTGAATTGGAAATGAATAGTTCACACACCTCATAGACATCACAAAATCATAGTTCCAAATAATTTTCACAATTAAATGAAAGCATCTGAGAGAGCATTGTGAGAGAGGATTGTGACTATTCGATACAGAGGTTTTAATTGATGCCAAATCCTTTATTATGCTATGAAAATTTCAACCCTTTAAAAATTGATTCAACCGTAACTGATTCCATGCATTATCAAAGTTGGGCTAAAAACTTTATGATCTATTAATGAGATCTTAGACAATTATTAATGTATTACAGACTCATGTGCACGGATTTGCCTATGTTACTTTGTGCAATGGATCGATAAGATTGTGAAATACATAGACAATGAAACAGTTAAAGAACATATTAGACAACATGCATAAACACAACAAGTTTAATAAGGAGTTCACCCAACACTCCTGGGCTACGTCTCCTAGTCCAGCCTTCAGTGGTGACCTCTCTATTATGTCTTCAGAAGTAGATTTTTTACAAAAGCAAGCTCAGTTTGAGTCTCACACAACAGATACAGAACAACAAGGCTTTACTTAGATCCCCCAAGTCTTTCTAAGTACACAGACTCCCCTCACTGACTCTCTGTCTCTATTTTCTCTCTGTCTCAACACTGCTTACAATACTGCTTGTCTTTGTTTCTATCAGTCTATGGCTTTAAATCCAATCTATGTTGTCTGTTCATCTCTCCTTCTCGGGCTCTCTGGCTTCCCGACCTTTGTCTACTCAGATCCCCCTCTGAGCATTAGCAATCATTGCTAAATGCTTTCAGGGATGGTGGCCACCTATTCTATAATGGAATGGGTCATCGAGCCTTTGAAATCCCAAAAATGGTCATTTTCTGTGTACACAAAGAAACACTGCAAAACACGGAAAAAATCCACTAAACATTTTTCATCGTACTTGAAATACTATAAATTCCCCTTATAACTCCCATCAGGTCTGCCTTTTAATCACATCACATTTCCAACATTGATCTCGGAGATCTAGATCCAACGACTGTGGTACATTTCGGGCGGCTCTTTCGTACGGGGGTTAATCGCCTGATAAGGGTGGTTTTCTCTCTCCTTAGCATGGACATGTGGCAGCCATTGTATGGGATTAGGCAGAGTCTGGCACAAACCACTTACCGCCATTCATCCTTTCGAAATCTCGCTTGTTTCCTTTGTATAAAAAAAATACATCAAACACTAAAAACCCCCATAAAATAGCTTTAGACGGACTTGAAATATTATGCATATGCATTCATTAACCCTTTTGGGTCCGGTTTCATCGCATCGACACTTTTCCTTCATATTTCATTTATTTAACGAAAAACGCAAATACAAAGTAAAACTCTGTTTTTTGGATCTCAAATTATATCAAACATTGTCTATAATGTTATTGGGTCCGGCTATCACGAGTTATGTTTATATCAGCCCCGCTCCGTTGTAATACTCCGATGTGATTTTGCGATGCGATTAATTGCAATCGCATATCGCACATACCCCCGGGCCGTTTGTAAGTGCTCCTCTGTGTTTGTCGATTGCGATATCGTGTGTTAACATGGGCCGTCAATCTGCACAGTTGATCGATGGTCCTCATTGACCTGTGCTGATCGCGATCGCAACTGTTATGTGATAGCCCCCAATTGCCTCCGCTTGCCATCGCCGATTACGATTTTCCAATCGGATCTAGACCGTTGATCGGCTAGATCCGACGGCTCTCATGTGACATAGTTTTAAACCATCGATACTCTGTTTTTCAATGTTTTCTCTATGTTTTTGCCTCCCGATAGTGTAAATCGACTTTTTAAAAGGCTATTCTTTTTCGATAGTTTTTTAACTATATGAAGACTTAGAGGGTTTTAAGATCCCTTTGGACCATGCCTTCCCACTGGAAAAGCTTTTGGAACACCAAAAGTTGGTTTTTAAGCATCAACCAAGTCAGGATACAACATCTTCACTTGTCCAATCTATATCCATCTTGCACTGCTTGGCTTTGAACCTTTGAGTCTGATTCTGAGGTACTTAGCATCCCCTTTGTGCGTAGTTCTCACCTTCCTATCCAGAACTGTATCTTCTTGCAACTCATTGAGATATTTAGGAAACAGATCATCAATGGATGGCAACTGACTTTGCTCTTTGGGATCTTCAATCAGTGAAGATTCAAATAGTCTCAAGTTCTCTGCATTAACAGTTGAATAGATGTGCATGCAAGCTGGAAAATCAAGGCGAAAGCATTCTCACCAATTTTCTCAAGTATATTGAAAGGCCCATACCTTATTGGCTTCAGCTTCTTACCTTCACCTTACACTCTTTCTTTGCTGATGTACAACCAGACCTGATCTCCAACTTGGAAGCTGTTCTCAATTCAATGCTTATTATGCCTTACCTTGTACCTAGGTTGGCTCTTTTCTAGCTGTTCCTACACTACCTAGTGAATTTCTTAGATCTGTTCAATGAACTTAGTTTCTTTGTCCACATCACTGTGTCCATCAACTATTATGTCTCTTCCAAAGACAAAATCTAAGGGAGACCTTGGTATAAAACCAAAACAAGTCTCAAAAGGAGATCTTTGTGTAGAAGAATGTTTAGCATGGTTGTAAGCATGTGGCACATAACACAAATGTTCATCCCAAAGCTTGGGATGCTTGCTGCAATAGCCCTTGAACAACTAGATCACTGTCCTATTGACCACGTCTGTTTGGCCATCTATTTGTGGATGAAAGGTTGTGCTCTTCTTTAATATTGTGTCCATCAATTCCCACAGAATTGAACAAAACTTCCCAACAAATCAGGAATCTCGATCAAATACATTTTGTTAAACCTGTCCACAATAACATATAAATAATCATGACCTTTTCTAGATTTTGGCAGTCTCCCAACAAAGTCCATGGAAACACTTTCCCAAGGATGAGAAAGAATTGGAGGTGGAGTGTACAAGACTAGTTTCTATTGTTGGGCTTTATTTTAGCACACATGGTACACCCTTTAATATATCTAGAAACTGTTTCATGCATTCTTGGCCAATAACAAAATCTTTGCAGTTGTGCAACTGTTTTGCTTACACCAAAATGACCTGATATTAGAGAAGTATGTGCTTCTCGGATTATGTTAACTCTTTCAGTTTTAGTAAGGAATAACTTTGCCAAATGATATAAGAGTTGGTCCTTAACATGATAATCCAATTCTTATACTTGTTTTCCCTGACTTAAAGTTGCATATACATCATTGAAATATACATCTTGAGCATATTGTTTAATGTATCTTTCATGTAATACTGAGTAATTCTTAAGTATAGTAGATGCATTTATGATTGGTCTGGACAACATATCTGCAACCTTATTGTGTATGCCTTTCTTATATCTGATGACAAGATGAAACTGTTGTAGAAATCCCATCCACCTATAGTGTCTTGATTGCTACAATTTAGTTTGTGAGTGAAAATATTGAAGTGGTTGATGATCAGTATGTATAACTATTTCTTTGCCCAATAGGTAATGTTTCCACTTTTGCACACTCTTCACTAATGCATAAAACTCTTTATCATATGTGGGATAATTAACTATTGCACAATTAAATGTCTCAGAATGATAACATATGGGTTTACCATGTTGCATCAACACTACTCCCATGGCATAGTCACTGGCATCTGTTTCAATCTCAAATGGTCGTTGATGATCTGGCAATGCTAGTACAAGTGTTGTACTAATTTTTTCTTTCAAGGTGTTGAAGGCTTTCCGTTGTTTGCCTTCCCACTGAAACACCTTGTTCAATCCTATCAAAGCATGTAAGGGAGCTACAATCAAGGAAAAGTTAGCAATAAACTTTCTCCAATATTATGTTGCTCCTAGGAAGCTTCTAACTTCTGTAGCAGATTTGGGTTTAGGCCAGTGTACAATGACTTTGACCTTAGAGGGATCTATCTTCAATTCACCACCCCCTACAATATGACCCAAATAATTTAAAGATGTTTTGCCAAATTCACATTTTGATAACTTCACATAGATATTTTCTTTCTTCAAAACATCTAGAGTCTTCTTTACATGCCTCAAATGTTCTTCCCATGTTTTACTGAAAGCAAGAATGTCATCTAAATATACAATTACAAAATCATCAATAAAAGGCCTGAAAACATCATTCATAACTCTCATGAAAGTGGCAAGAGCATTATTTAAGCCAAAAGGCATAACCAGCCATTCATACAGCCCTTGCTTTGTTTTAAAAGTAGTCTTCCATGCATCTTGTTCTGCTACTCTGACCTGAAGGTAGCCGCTACACAAGTCTAACTTGGAAAAGTAAACAACTTCTTTCAATTGATCTAATAGATCATAAATGCGAGGAAGGAGATAACAATTCCTGATTGTTATTTTATTCAGTGCTTTGTAATCAATGCACATCGTCCACGCACCATCTTTCTTTCTTACCAACACGATTGGAGATTCGCATGGTGATGTGCTTTGTCTTATGAACCCTTTCTCAAGCAGCTCCTGTACCTTCTTCTTGATCTCTATATTCTCTAAATCGGATAACCTGTACATTTCGGTGTTAGGCAATGGAGCATCTTGCTGCAAATGAATATCATGTACAATTTACCTTTTGGGTGGTAGACGTTTAGGTTCTTGAAATAAGATATCATATTCTAAAACAATTTTTTCTAAATCAACTTTCTGTTTGGCATCACAGCCCTCAAATACATTGGTTTTATCACGGGTCCTTTCCTTTAATTAGTAAAAGGTGTTTGCATGAATTTACAATTCTCTTCATCTACCCTGAGTTAATGAAAGTGTAGTTATTTCTGAGCTGATGAGCTCTTACAATATATTCTATTCCATCTTTTGTGAGTTGATACTTATTTTCAGCTCTATAGAAAATGGCTTTTCTATCATACAAGTAAGGACTTCCTAAAACAATACCACGTATATCCAAGGGAACTATATCCAATTCAACCTCATCTACAAATGTTGACACAAATGCAAACCTAAATTTACATTGTCTAGTCACTTATAGCTTTGCTTTATCACATACCCAACCTAATGGATATGGCTTCTTGTGAGGTGCGGTTAGTAGTCACAAATTCTTTACAATTGCTTCAGAAATCAAGTTTACTTGTGAACCACTATCAAATAAAGTATCAATCTTTTGATGCTTGGAAATAACTCTAATATGAAAAATCTCATGTCTTTTCCTCTCATTTTCTTCATTATCAATAGATTTTGTAGAATTACTAGTGCATGCTTAAGAATTTTTACCTTTTATACCTGTAGTTGCGACTGTTGTTTCATCACCTGATTCTAACCCCTAATCTTTCTAAATAGCAGTAGCAGTCTTGTTCTTCTTGCCATCGAAATTCTTGGGTTTCATCTCTGGATGCAAAGACCAGCAATGTTCATCATCGTGTCCACCCTTCTTGCAGTGAGTGCATGAAGGTTTGTCTTTCTGTACAATGTTTTTCTTCCTCTCTTTCCATTTTTGCTTCTTCTCTTCCTTGTTCTTGCTTGCAGTGGGCTTTGATGATCTCCCAATCCTTAGGCTCACATTCTTGCCTCTAGCCTCTACATGTGTAGTCTGAGCTGATACCTCATCTATGCTAGTAGGGTTAAACATGAGAATGGTGTGCCTCAAGTAGCTATGCAGACCACCTATATACTTCAACAATGTTTCAGGTGAGTCTAGAGAAATGCCTAGAATAAAAGCTCTTTTTCTAAATTCCTGGGTATAGCTTTGTACACTTTGGCCCTTTAATTGGCGAAGATTTTTCCAACTCGTCATTGCTTGCTTCATATAAGCTAGTGGATAGAACTATTTTTTAAGGGTACAAACAAATTCACTCCAAGTAGAAAGAGTTTTACCATGCTTCTTCAAATCAGCTTGTGTCCTACCTTCCCACCACACTAGGGCAGTTCCTCCAAGGCGAAGGCTAGCCATATAAATTTTGCTTCTTTCTGAATCAATGTTTTTCACCTTGCAATACACATCAATCTGTCTAATCCAGTTATCTAGCTTTTTTGCATTTAATTCTCCATCATATATTGGCAAATCCAATTTTACATCTAGTTTAATCAAAGATGTTTTCTTATTTTTATTTTTAGGGCTAGAAGGAGGTGTTGATAGAAGAGGATTTTCTCCTTTCCCCTATCCTTCTGGATGGCCATCTAGAGGAGGTTCTTCCATTCCTTTGTCTTGTTTGGAGGTTGAAGGACTTTCACCTCGACCTTTTTAAAATTCTCGATACATTTCTTCCACCATGGCTCTCATGGTCATGAAAATGTCCATGAACTGAGAGTCTGATTCCAAGGGAATTTCTTCTGCCATTCTCCTCCTAGGATAGACTCTTCTAATTTCTAGGTTAGCCTCAACCAGTTCTCCTTATCCTAATTTGAGCTTTGACCTAGCTAGCATTTAAAAATCCAGCCCAAGCTTGTCTAACATTAGCAAACATAAAGCTCTAATAACACTTGATCTGTTAATGAGATCTTAGACAATTATTAAGGTATTACATACTCATGTGCATGGATTTTCCTATGTTACTTTGTGCAATGGATCAATAAGATTGCAAAATACATAGACAATGAAGCAGTTAAAGAACATAATAGACAACACACATAAACACAACAAGTTTAATAAGGAGTTCACCCAACACTCCTAGGCTACATTTCCTGGTCCAGCCTTCAGTGGTGACCTCTCTATTATGTATTCATAAGCTGAGTTCTTATAAAAGTGAGCTCAATTTGAGTCTCGCACAATAGATACAAAACAGCAAGGCTTTACTTGGATTCCCCAAGTCTTTCTGAGTACATAGACTCCCCTCACTAACTCTCTGTCTCTATTTTCTCTTTGTCTCAGCACTGCTTCCAATACTGCCTATCTTTGTTTCTGTCAGTCTGTGGCTTTAAAACCAATCTGCGTTCTCTATTCATTTCTCCTTTTCGGGCTCCCTAGCTTCCCATCCTCTGTTCGCTCAAATCCCCCTCTGAGCATTAGCAATCATTTCTAAACGCTTTCAAGGAAAGTGACCACCTGTTCTGTAACGGAATGGGTCATTGGGCCTTTGAAATCCCAAAAATGGTCATTTTCTGTTTACACAGAGAAACACTGGAAAACACGAAAAAAATTCCGCCAAACACTATTCATCGGACTTGAAATATTATAAATTCCCCTTATAACTCCCATCTAGTCTACCTTTTAATCGCATTGCATCCCTACCGTTGATTTGGGAGATCTAGATCCAATGGTTATGGTTCATTTCAGGCGGCTCTTTCGTACGGGGGTTAATCACCTGATAAGGGTGGTTTTCTCTCTCCTTAGCCTGGACACGTGGTAGCTGGTCTATGGGATCGGGTGGAGCCCAACCCAAACCACTTATTTCCTTTGATCCTTCAAAAATCCCGCTTGTTTCCTTTGTATAAAAAAAATACATCAAACACTGATAAACCTTGTAAAATGGCTTTAAATGGACTTGAAATATTATGCATATGCATTCATAACCCCTTTCGGGTCCAGTTTCATCAGATCAGAGCTTTTCCTTCATATTTCATTTATTTAATGAAAAACGCAAATACAAAGGAAAACATTGTTTTCCAGATCTCAAATTATATCAAACGGTGTTTATAATTTAGTTTGCAGATTACTGTGGTGTGATTTTTGAAAGGAGTTCGGATTTTCCACAGTGCTCATGTTTAGTAGTCGACGTTTCGAGTCTGAAACTAGACTCATGATGATGAGTCTAGTTTCAGACTCGAAACGTCGACTACTAAACATGAGCACGGTGTTTATAATGTTGTCAGGTCTAGTTATCACGAGTTATGTTTATATCGGCCCTGCTCCATTTTAATACTCTAATGCGATGTTGCGATGTGATTGATTGAAATCACATATCACACATACCCCTGGGCAAATTGTAAGCGCTCCTCTGTGTTTGCCGATTGTAATATCACGCGTTAACATGGGTCGTGGATCTGCGCTCTTGATCGACGGTCCTCGTTGACCCACGCTGATCGCGATTGCAACTGTTATGTGATAGCCCCCAATTGCCTCCACTTGCCATCATCGATTGCGATTTGCCAATCGGATCTGGACTGTTGATCGGCCAGATATGACAGCTCTCATGCGACATAGTTTTAAACCGTCGATACTCTGTTTTTCAATGTTTTCTCTATGTTTTTGCCTCCCAATAGTGTAAACCAACTTTTTAAAAGGCTCTTCTTTTTCGATAATTTTTTAACTATATGAAGACTTAGAGGGTTTTAGGATCCCTTTGGATCACTTTAGTACATCTTCATTATGGTATGCCACTAGCACTGGGATTTACATAAAGGTTGTTTGTTGCATAATATAGTGCAAAGGTATTCCAACCCTACTAAAAACTTTTCCTAAGACATCCATATTTTTAATATATCTCAATTGCAAGGATTCGATCATTCAAATTCTAAAATCTTAAGACAAACTCATGTTATGGAAATAACATCCCTTTGATAGATAATTATGTACCTAAAATAGAACTTTGCTATGATGTTCCAATTTTAGTATTGGTAACAAAATACATATATCAATATATAACATATGCTTTAATGGCATCATTAAGCTGCTCTTCAATACATCACCTTTTTATTACAATTTTCATGACAAAAATTGAAGGGTACAAAAGGTGGAGAAGAGGAATTCCCTTCTCAATATTAGGAATCAATTAAATAATATTACATTAAAAACATCAATAATAAGTTATTGGAGTGAAACTCGACTAAAGCAAGACTAAGTGAAACTGAACTAAGACACTTGGAGGGACGATTTTGACACCTAGAAGGTGCTTGGAATTAGAATCTCGAACACTCCCCTTTAATTTCAACCACATAAAATTTAATCAAGATATTTGTTGGTCTATGTCTCAGCTAGGCTTATAGTTTAAAAAAATGAGTTCAATTACATTTACATTTCTACTTCTCTTCTTCTAGATCCTATAGCCTCTAAATTGTTTTAGATTTTTCTCTTTGATGTATTCTTTAAACCTCAATTTCTTCATTTGTTGGTGGGGGTCTTCCATTCTTCCCGATTGTCTAAGCATATCCCGGACTTCTTCAAAAATTGAGTTATATGTGGGTTGTTGCCACATTTTATCTTTTGTAGTGCGCTTTTCATCATCAATCTACTGAAAAATAAGACCATAATATAATTTCATCTCTTCAGGACTCGAATACCTGAAAAATTCATTTATTTGCTCACCATCCAGGCTATCTTCAATGTTTATTTCTGCAACTTCTATGCAGACTTCATGTAGACATCGTGTTGCAAGCCATGCTTTAAGGAAATTTATTTTTTCTTCATAACTATTATGTTCACCTGCACGCTGAAAATCAACATTAGAATTAAAAATATTTACAGAACCACATTGCTTATTTTCCTTCTTCTTTATCTCTTCTTCTGTCTCTGTTTTCTCTTTGTGGGTTTCCTTCTTTGCCTCTACCTTTATCTCTATCTTTTTCTTTTTCTCTTCCACTTCTATAGTAACATGTGTTGATGTCATCAATTTGTCTTCCACTTCATTTTCAATTTCAAGTGGGATTATCTCACCAAATAGCATCATCTCAATATGGTGTTTTGGTGCATCATGTGCAACCATTCATCATTAGCCAACAATTCTTCATCAAATTTTACATCAACAATATTAATCACTATATTTACCATAGCATTGAATGCACCAATGGAAACTTCATTGTCCTCAGCAAGCTCTGTTGTTGGATTCACCAAAATTTCACTAGCAAGATCTGTTGCTGGATTCACCAATTTGTCATCAGCAAGCTTTGTTACTAGATTCATGTCAAATTTTCATTAGCAAGCTCTGTTGTTGGATTCACCATATTGTCATCAACAATATCTATTACTAAATTCATCAAATTTTCATCAGCAAGCTCTGTTGTTGGAATCACCAAATTTTCTTTAGCAATATCTATTGCAAGATTTACTAAATCTTCATCCACTTGCAATTGTGCATAGTGAGATTAAAAAAAAAAATCATCTCGATCCACATATCCTACTATAGATCCACCTTCATATTCAACTTCAATGCTCCCCCTTACACCAAAACTCCTCTAAAGGGTATCCCATGCCTACTTGGTTGTCTTGGATTCTAAAGTTACGGGAAGAGTCATCTACAGATTCTTTTATGCTTGACAATGCTAAGGGATCTGTTTTCCTCTTCATTTCCAAGGCTAAAAATATCTCAAACATCTCTTGTTGTCATTTTGACCTTCTTAGCCTCTTGGCTTTTCCCATTTGTTGTGTGCTGACTCACTATGACTCAACAAGGCAAAAAAATTGTAGACATCGCATCTAACTATGATAAGAAATTCCTTTGCTTCCATAAACAAACAAGTCTACAAATTGTCATTGTACTTTTGAAAAACTCACATAAGTTATAATAGTCCCCATTTTTAAACTTTGAATACCCTTTTTCTTAACAAACTATGAGGGAAAAAAAGGACCTTTCAAATAATTTCGTAAGCCCTTTAAAAAAAAAACCTTCAAACTAAGCATTACATCTCACAAGTGTCATAAAAATCTCATCTCATAAAAATTATTACATTGAAATATTACGTGGGCTCCTTTTAAATAATGTAGCTGCCTTTTCAAAATAATACAATGCAGTTTTCATTAAACATCACATGTGCATTTTATATGAGACAAATTTAAACCTTTCATTCAAACCTTTGACCATTTGCATTGGAATATGAAACCAAATCGTGCGTGTTTCAGTTGACCTCTTGCTACAATGGAATTTTGTTAACACTCTTTTTTAGGATTTCTGGCTGTGTGTGACAGAAATGGGGTAAGTTTTGAAACTAATGTGGTTTTTAAATCTTTTCAAATGCGTTAATAGTTGCAGTAATAGCTACTTTAATAACATAGTGTACCAAAGTAATATATAGCTTTATCGTAACACTTAAAAAAAAAGGTCAAAGTGAAAGCAAGAGATATTTGAGATCTTTTTAGACTTGGAAGTGAAGAGGCAAAAAGATGCCTTTGCATTGACATGCATAAAAAAATCTTACTTGGAGCTAAAATTTCTTTAATCACCTTCTTTGTCTTAGCCAGAGTTGGCTTCTTCGTTTTCTCGCTTCTTCTTCACAGACTTCTTCAAGCTTCTTCAAAATTTTGTTACTCTCAAAGAGGCTTATGATTTCTCTCTCTGCTTCTTCACAATAGGCTTCTTCTAACTTACGCTTCTTTGTCAGAGAGTCTTATCTCGTCTTGCCTATTCTCTCTGCTTCTCTCTCCTCACCCACATTGTTGCTCTCTTAGGGAGTCTTATGGAAACTAGCTTATCTTCTCTTCTGCTACTCTCAAGGAGTCTCACACAGGCTAAGCTTCGATACCATGACAAAAATTGAAGGGAACGAAAAGTGGAGTAGAGGATTTCTCTTCTAAGTAGTATGAATAAGTTAAATAAGATTACATTGGAAGCGTAAGTAATAAATTACCGGATTCAAACTCAACTTAAACTAGACTAAGAGAAACTGAACTAGGATACTTGGAGGGACGGTTTTGACACCTAGCAGTTGGTTGGAATTAGAATCTCCAACATTTAAATTCCACAGTTTTTCTCAACACATTACACTCCTTTCTCATCTTCGCTCAGACGTTGGACTTCACTAATATCGTTCCAAACTTTAGGAAAATTGGCTTCACTAAGTACCAATCAAACTACTTCTTGCTGTGACGACTCAAAATCTTTTCGAATGACTAGATGTTCATTCAACTGCCAAATATCATCGTCCCATAAAACCCGTGGAAATTGTATGTAGTCTCAATAGAGCCATGAATTGTATCAGAATACATAATATCGGACATTGAATTTCCATAGATGTAGTTGTCGATGATACACGCAATATCGCCTACAGAAATATCTTCTACAAAGTAACTGAGCTATGTGCGAACATTGTCATAATACGTCCAGTTTCCTATATCACATTGAGGTTGTTAGAATTTTTTTTACAGGGGCAGAGGAGAGGAGTCTGGATCAAAATTCAGTTGCAGCAAGTCAAAATTTCAGTGACAACAAGCACATCGCAACTACACAGAGCCTTATTTGAAACAGAAATTAGACACACAACAAAAATAGAGTAAAAACCAAAATGGTAATGGTAAATCTACTCATCAATGTTTAAAGCGATATCGCAACAAACAAAAGTTAGGATTATATTATAAAGCATATGTAAATACATTCACATGATAAATTGAAGGCTGTTGCTCCAAGTAAAACACACAAAACTTACTATGATTTACCCTTCATTAGGGTTGCGGAATAACTGACTCTAAAACTCTGTAAAACTTGTTTTTACTCACCCACCAATATTTCCTCTATGATTTTCTCCTCACTACCTCACATACTTACATGCTTGACTAATATTAACTTGCTCTACCATACAAATGACTTTTACATTCATATTTATCTCAACATGCAACTTTCACATTAATACATGATAGAGCCAATCATTAAGACACAGGATGGGCAAATGTTAATATCTATGTTACAGAGTACATATTTCACTAGCAGAGTAAATATTTGACATACTTAACTACCAACCCTACATTAAATTCCCATTCATTCATAAATTCTTGTTGTGTGTTGTGGAGTGGTTTGATGTGTTACGTAATGAAGAACTTGTACTCCTACTCAGACCTTCTGTCCTTCAACCTGCAAACAGATCTACAACCTGCAAAATACTTCTGACTAGAATGGTTGTTGTCAGAGTGTTTAACATGGTGGTTGGGATTAATTTTCAAACACTCCCCCTTAATCACAACTTCCGCCCTTGAAAATTCCCAAACAATCTTTGAGATAAACAAAATTTTCACGTGCCAATGGCTTTGTGAAAATATCAACAAACTGTCCCTGTGATCTTTAGTGCTACAATACAATTTCACCATTGTTAATTAACTCTCTAATAAAATGATATTTAGCATAAATGTGATTGGTACTCTTGTGAAAAATAGAACTCTTTGACAATGCAATTGTTTAGGTGTTGTTGCAAAAAATAGTTGTCGTTCCCTCTTGGTCGTGGCGAAGATCCCTCAATATCCTTCTCATCCAAACTGCTTGACACAATGTTGATGTTGCAGCGACAATTCAACTTTCGCTGTTGACAATGACACTATTGGATACTTCTTGGAGGCCCATGAAATGGCTCCAGAACCCAAATGAAAAACATGTCCCAACATGCTTTTTCTGTCATCGACACTTCCTACCCAATCATTGTTAGTGTAACCAACCAACTTGAAATCATCTGTTGTGGCATACAAAATACCATATTGTTTTGTGCCATTGACATACCTTAGAATCCTTTTCACTGATTTCCAATGTGTTTATGTGGGTGTATCCATGAACCTCGATACCAAACTTACTACATACATCATATCCATCCTGGTGGTGGTCAAATACATCATGTTGCCTATCATACTTTTGTATAATGTTGGATTGGCATTACTGCTACAATTTTCTTTGCTCAACTTCAAACCCATGACAGTTGGAGTTCGTGGGAGCTTGTTGTTCTTCATATTAAACCTCTCCAAAATGTATGCTACATACTTTGCTTGAGAAATAAAAATGCCATTTTCTGTTTGCTTCACTTCTATGCCCAAAAAATACCTTAACAACCCCAAGTCAGTCATTTCAAATTCACTCTTCATGACTTCTTTGAAATCAACGATGAGGAAATCATCATTGCCTATAAAAAGAAAATCATCTACAAATAAGACAATAATAAGAATCTTACCATCACTCTATTTGATGTAGAGAGTAGTATCTCCATCAAATTTTTTGAAACCATTGTCCAACAAGTAAGCATCGATCATTCTTCAGCCCATAAAGAGCCTTCCTCAACCGATACACATTCTCTTCTTGGCCCTCTACCTCATAACTAGTCGGTTGTGCAACATACACTTCCTCCTTCAACACTCCATTCAAGAACATTGATTTACGTCCATTTGATACACTTTTCATTTATGTTGCACAACAATTGCCACAAATGTATGCATTGCCTCCATCCTCGCGACTTGGTGCAAACGTCTCCGCTTAATCTCTTCCATGTCGTTGCTTGTATCCTTTGACAAGTTACTAGCCTCACTTTCTGTCTTTCAATCTTACCGTCGACATTGATCTTGGTATTATACACCCACTTCGCTCCAATGACATATTTTCCTTGCGGTAGGTCCACTAACTCCCATGTGTCATTCTTTTCTATTGATTTTGTTTCTTCCATTTTTGAAACCAATTTTTCTTCTTTAACTGCATCCTAAAAATGGTTTGAGTCATCTAGATGACAAAATAATGAAAATAAAGAATTTACACTGGTGCTACTATCAATTTCATCTTGCTCATAAATCTCATTTAAATTTCTGAATTTTGGTCTTCTTGTGCTGATTGAATATGAGCTTGACATGTCACTTGGTGTTTTTATTTGCGGCATGCTTGGAGAAGCACTTTCTTGGCTACGTGACATTGTCATATTATTTGTTGAGGGTGTTTCTTTCTACTTGCTTTGTTGTGCTTGAATAGGAGTAGAGAGAGTCACTGTTGAGGAATTGCTTGCTCTTGTCAATTCCTCTTTATCCTCATGTAGTATACATGTTGTTACATTAATTGTCTTCTCTAAACTTCCATCCCATGCTTCTTCTTCTATGATCTGCACATCTATGTTGATTACGACCTTCTTGATTGATGGATTGTAGAGCTTGTATGCCTTGTATTCATCACTATATCGAACAAATATGCATTTCTTCCCCTTATTGTCTAACTTCTTCCTAAACTCATACGAGACATGTGCATATGCCATAGATCCAAAGACTCTCATGTGAGTGACACTATGCTTTCTTCCACTCCTTGCCTCCTCAAGAACCAATTTCTTGCATTTTTGGTTGGACATCTATTCATGATATATGCTGCACAAGTGACACCTTCAACCGAATATTCATTTCAAAAATTCTTTGCCTTCAGCATACTCCTTTCCATTTCCATAATGGTTATATTCTTTCTTTCTACGACACCATTTTACTGAGGTGTATACCTTGTTGTAAATTTCTTGTAAATTCCATGCTCCCTACAAAAACATAGGAAATCATTTGAGATGTACTCACCACCTCTGTCAGTTCTAAGAACTTTGATGTAGTGTCAACTTTTCTTCTCAACAAGAGCCTTGTATTGGCAAAAGCTCTCAAACACTTCACTTTTCTATTTTAGGAGATAGACCCATGTATTCCTTGTGTAGTCATCTATGAAGGTAAATAAATAATGGTTTCCACCAATTGATGGTATTTGCATTGGTCCACATAAATCTAAATGAACAATCTCCAAAGGTGCCGTTGTCCTTACTAAATTTCTTGTTGGAAATATCTCTCTATGTTGCTTCCCCAAGGTACATCCTTCTCATAGGCTGTCCTATTTTTCTATAAGTGGCAGCCCCTTCACCATGTCTTTTCTATGCAGCAAATTCAAACCTCTAAAGTTGAGATGTCCAAATCTCAAATGTCATAACCAATTTTCATCTTTCACCTCTGCTTGATAGTTCACTTGTGTAATAGCTGCAACTTTACTTTCATCCTCTTGTGAGTTCATTGATAGTTGTGCTTGTGCACCTTCTTCCTTCAAATTTTGATATTATCTTTAGGGAAAACATTCTATTGTTTTTCATCTAAACTTTTGAAATCAGTTGTTTACTTGGAGTCCTATACAAAATTTTGCACTCATCATTTTTGAAAAGGACATTGTAGCCCTTTTGCATGAGCTATCCAATGCTTATGAGGTTACACTTGAAACGAGGGACAAAATAAACATCTAAAATATATTTCTTATCCCCCTTCTTTGTTAGGATATTAACTCTCCCTTTCCCCATGACAGAGACTTTTCTATAAGTCCCTAATGTCACTTCAGATTTCACACTTTCATCTAGATTGGAAAACATCTCTATGTTCCCTGACATGTGGTAGCTACACCCTGAATCTAGATACCATATATCACTTTGTTTTTCTTGTGCTACATTACAAGCTAAAAACATGCTATCATGGTTCTGATTTTCCTTTGTGAAGTTTACACTTGGTTTGTTACTAATATCATATTTCTTCTTTTTACATTCATTTTCATAATGACCATATTTCTTATAGTAATAACATTGGACTTGAGATTTATCATACCAATGACCTCGTGCTTGATTTTGGCTTGGGCCTTGACTTGGATTTTAATCGCTGCCCCTTCAACTTCAGCTTGAAGGGCTTCTTCTTCCACCTATGTGTGGGCTTCTTCCTTTTCCTCTAGCATATGATATACCTCTACCTCCACCTTAACCAAATGAGACCTGTGTCTTGAAAGCATGCTCCAATGAAGAAGTTGTTGCTCTATTTAGACTATGTTCATGAGAAACCAATGACGCATGAAGCTCATCCACTAGGAACTGTGAGAGATCATTTGTCTCTTCTATGGCCACAACAATGACATCAAACTTTACTGGAAGACTTCTCAAAACTTTCTCAACTATTCTCCTTTCTTCAAATGTCTCACCATGAAGCCTGATTTGAGTAACTAGCCCAATAACATGTGTAAAAAATGAATCTACATTCTCAGACTCTTTCATACAAGTGTAAGAATCTCCTTAACATTTGTAGGTTTGTTGTCTTCACTTTTGCTATGCCTTGGTAGGCTCTCTGGAAGGTGTCCCATGCTTGCTTGGACTTTGTTGCTACTACAACCCTTGGGAAAATATTTTCATGAACTTCTTGAAAAATGTAAAAGAGAGATTTTTAATCCTTCTTTCTTTTATCCCTCAACAAATCCCTTTCTACTTGAGACAAGGCACTCATGGATGTTGAAAACTATTCTCCACCAAATCTCAAATGTCTTGAGGGCCTTCATTGTAATATCCTAGTAATCATAATGTTTCCATTAAATTGAAGTATCTAAGGATTAGTCAAGCTTGTGCTTGATGTTTCCATTTCTGAGCGTAAAAAAAAACTTTCTACCTACTCACTACTCGTAAATATGGTCCAAAGGAAAAAATAATTTTTCCTTAGAACAATTTTTTTTACTCCTAGTAAAAACACTTGTTTTTACACTAACAAAATTTAACCCCCTATAATACTATGTTAAAAAAACTTTCACAAAAGAAAAAGAGAGATACCAAATCTCCAGTTTACTCGCAGCGTCTCTGCCCTCTGGATTATTATCATTAGCGTCCAGATTATCGATTTGGTCGAGAAAGGCCATAAGATACCTGTCTCGTGCCACCGTATCTGCGCAATTCATTCGCTTCCTGTTTAGAAAAGCCAATATGTCATTCCAATAGCCATCTCGCCCTTGTTTACGCTAAGAAACTTGTGAGGCGGCGACCATCTCGAAAAAATGCTAAAAAAAAAACGATGCTATTAAAACAGAAACACATACCACATAAAGCGTGAGTTTGGGATTTGGATTATTAGATTTATAACAGAAACACATACCACATAAAGCGTGAGTTTGGGATTTGGATTATTAGATTTATAAACCTCGCACTGCCTCTTTGTCATTCACATAACGCGACTAGCAATAAATATATAAAAGTACGTGGCAGTGGCTTCATTACCGATATATTTTTTTTTATTAAGATATTTAATTTTTGGACACCAATGAAACGTCGTTAGTGGTTAACGTAAACCGCCTTCCCATCAAAATCTCATTTTCGTAACACACAAGTTACTTGAAAAAACAAACCTAGTTGCATTTGTGCATTTGGGATTGGTCCAAATTGGAAATTTGGTTTTATATTTTTCGTGTTATAAATTTTTAAATTTGAGATCTTTTGTTTATTTTTTTTATAAAGTTTTACTGAAGATGCACGCAAGATAATCTATCATTCCCTTCAAGTGTAGAATGCACACGCTTACCACCAAAATTAATGAAACTGCATATAACAGTCAATGTGTTATCTCATAATGGGGTGACCGACCCTTCGATGAAGGCCCTTTGAGATCCCCACCCTAGCCACATGTCATCCATGTGAAAATTAAATAGGGTAGGTATTGGGCTCATGGTATGGAGAAGGAATTATCTAAAGGCAACGGGTATAATTATCAGATTAGTGTTGTGGAGTGGGAATGTTTTTTTTGTCTTTGGTGATGGGAAGGGATGCCAAGGAGGTTGGTCACGATTACGACTATTATGCAAGCCTATAGCGAGAGTCAAACGACCATTTTGGTGAGGGAATAAGGGAGGGTGTTGGCCTTTCTTCATGGTATTTCTCTCGATATTTTATTTGGGACCCAAGCGCTCATTTTATTTTCAACATTGCTTTTCAGAGTGGTTGCCTCCTTTCCTGGCAAGTGGACTTCAAATTCCAGGTATTCTCCTCCCGTCGCTGGTGATCTAGCCATACCCATCGAGCACAAGAGATTTGTTATCCCTATAGGTGGTATTCTTGGGCTTGAGTCTCTCCTTGTTGTCTTTGAAGTACACATTATATGAGAGAAAGAGGTTGTCTTTGAAGTACACATTATATGAGAGAAAGAGCTTATACTCAATCCCTCTCTGGCTTATTGTTGTGTTTCTAAGGTGGTGTCTTGCTCTAGAATTCCCAAAGGACCCATGAGGTATGCGCCTACTCTAGTCTTGATTTTGGTGTGTAGTATAATTATGAGCCTTCAACCAAGTTTAACATTCCAAGATTTGAGCCAATTGTGGCTTCTTCATCTTTCTATGGCTCTGACTTGTCTTGGTGAAGTTCTTGGGTGGGTAATCTGTTATGACTGGGTCTCTATCAATGGTTTTTGCGAGCCCCCCTTATCGAAGACCTTAGTCTTGTGTTGGGACACGAGGTCACCTAATCCGTAGTGAGTATACATTCCTCTAGGGTCTTCAGGGCCTTCTCTAGTTATTGGGGTGGCTCCTTGCTGTTGTGTTGGGTCGTCGTGGGATGTTTCTTATATGAGTCTTGATGACGGTTTCATGGGAGTGTGTACTTGTGTTTTTCCCCAAGTCTAGGAATTTTTCTTCTTTGCAGGGATGTCGCGTCAACGTGGGAGACCTCACAGAAGGGGTGGACAACATGCACATTTAGGGGCATGCCTGGATAGGGAATCATCCTCTAGCAAGGAGCACTCTAAAAGTTTGGATAGTGAGGAGATTGTACTAGTTCCAGCTCACTCACCTGGTCTTGTTGTCCACCCATCATCCCTCGACTCAATTGTTGATCAATTTAGGGGAATCCAAGCCATCTTGGACATCCTCTGAGACCACAATTGTGAAGATAGAAATGAATTAATGACCTACATAAATGATTGACTCGAGAGACTCATTCTACAACCCAGTGTGAAGATGGTGTGTAAGTATGTTCTCCTCTCTTAAAATAAAATAAAATATTCTCTACATAGAAAAATAATGTCGTCTATAATAAAAAAGGAAAAAATAATTCTTATGCATATTTAATTATTTGTCCATATGACCTAATTGCGTCAAGAAGCACTCTAGAGCCCAATACATGAGGGAGATGTTGTCACATAAAGTTACATTAAAAATAATAATTAATAAAATTACTTTAAAAATCAATGTCGACCATAAATAAAAATACTTCAATTTTCATTTTTATTTTACAACAGACTTTATATAATGAGATAGAGTAATTGAAATAAAAAATAAAAAATTACCTTTTAGTATGAGGGATATATGTAATTCTTTCATTGAATTGAGATCTAAGGTCTATAGTAACATAACATAACTCTATAAAAATTAAATAATAAAAAAATAAAAATGCCCCATGGTATTGACCCATGATTTTCATGTGGAATATAACCTATTTAATGGAGGAATTAAACTAGTCTAGATCTATCTTAGTTTGATGTTATATTTAGGTATATAACTATATTTAGATACATAAGTAACTGTAGAGAATGATGGCATTGAATCTATGTAGCCTGTAAAAGTAAAACTTTTTTTATGAATATGTTAGGGTTAGGCATTCGTCTAGATATTAGGAAAAATGTAATTATTACACTTTATCTAATATTTTCCCTATCTCCATCCACTATTTACTAGGTTATATCCGGTAAAATATAATACTATAATATTACATTCTACCCAATATTTCCCCTCAATAGGTTCAATAGGTTCACTTCTTATTGTGTTGTTTATTTATATTTGAAGTTTAAAAGTAAAGAAACTCAACTATAAAATTTGCAGGGGTGAGGGCGAATATAGAGTAAAATGTAATATTTAAGCTGGGTGTTATGGGAAACGTTAGATAAAATGTAATAATATTACATTTTAATTAGTTTTTCCCCCAAACGGTGGTAATAGATATTGGGTAGCATATAATATTGTAATGTTATATTTTATCCAAGATTTCCTCTCACTTGATTCACTTGTTATTAAAAAAATTCTTTGTATTTGAGGTTCATAAGTAAACTTAAATCGTATGTAAACATTTTATCCCAGTATGGTAGAGATGTGTAATATTTAATATTTTGACTCCAAATTTTTTTTGGAATTAATCATTATATTTATATTTATACTTATAAATAATAATTAAACTTGCATAGATCCATCTTAACTCCAGTGGTACCACTTATTTAGAGGGACCAAATCTATTGAGATGCAAACATCTTTTAGAGTGAAAAGAGATTTAATCTCTCTCAGCCGTCTAAGTTGGTATAATTTCATGTAAAGTAATCAGAAGTAAAATAAATATGTGAGTGAAATGTTTAAACTTTATAATATATCTATATAGAAAAAAATGTTAAAAAAATATTTTAACGTTGTGTTACAAAATATCGATATAAGTTATGAGTAAAATATTTTAATATGAATTAAAATTGACATATATTTAAAATAATACTAGTTTGATGTGTTTTCATAAAATGACTCAATAACATGTTATATAATTTCTATAACATTCAAAAATATGATTTAAACAATAAAAAATTACACGGTTTTTTGCACTCTAAAATAAGTTTGCACATAAAGAAATTTGATCCCTCTCGTCTCATGTTAGATCTGTGTTTAAGATGGATCTACATTGGTATCCAATTTAGTGAGATTGTGATTCTAGAACAATTGGATAATATACACAGGCGATAACGAATACATTCATGAGATAGAAGTCCGCCTGGAGCACATTGACTTCCATATACATGAGAGGCAGGGTCCTTTAGCAGTTCAGTCTATGCACCATCTCCACCTCTAGCAATTCAGGCTGTGCATCCCATGCCACCTAAGTTCACTAGTTATTTTCTTATTTTTCTCATAGTGTATGGTTTCAGAACCCTCCAAAAAAAAAGCCAATCGCAAAATTTTATGTATTACGTTCTAACTCTCCTCCCCAATAAATTCGGTTAGAGTGAGGTAAGTAAAGCTATTAAAAATATATAATTTGTTTCTTCCCGATAATATAATAAATTGTGTTGATAGAAAAAAAAAAAAAAAAAAAAAAAAGAGAAAAGAAAAAGAAGAAAAAGAAAAAAAAACTCAATATATTATATATTTAATTTATTTCATCAATTTTAATAATTATATAATGAAACCTTTAGTAACAAAGGATGTGTTATATATTTAATTATATTTCTTCATTTTTAAACAATTATGTCAAAGAACCTTTATTGGATCAACTTTTAATCGTGTAAAGGGGATGACAAAGTTTATAACTCAGTGCAATGAAATTATTTTTCACCTGGTATTTTCAAATATTTATGGAAAAAATACTACATCTAATTGGTACATGTAGCCAATCCCCTATTGTATGAAGTTGAAGTTTACTAATGGTAAGGGTTTAGAAGTTCTAATGCTAAATTTTCAAAGCTGACTAATTATTCAATTATATATTATTGTATATCATTAAATGTTTTACATGGGGTTCAGTGTGTAGCATTAAATAAAACAATTGTAAATTAAAAGCAAGTTTTATTTAATGTTATGTATTTTATTTATTTTTAATAAAATATTCTTTCAAATAATTATGTAACATATATTAATTAATAGTATGAAATTTTTATTAATATTTAAATTTAATAATTGTAAAATTAAATTAAAAAAAATGAAATTTGTAGAAATTATCATGATTGGAAATTAAATTTATTCTCGATAAGTAACCATAAAAAATAATGACCAGAAAGGTGGGTAGAAATCATGATGATTGAAAATTTAAGAATTATATGTATCATTGAAATTTTGAATTTATCATTGGTAGAGACACCATAATAAATCAAAATTTGAATTTAAAATGAATTTATGAGTATTTCTATACATTTATAATAAGTAATTTTACTTTTCATATTATTTTATTATTAGATGTTTTCTTCTTTCTCTCTGGAAAGTTAAACGAAACTTCTAATGTATCCATTAAAAATTGTGGATTATATATATTTAAATTATAGAGAGAATGCCAAGTAAGCATATTATTAAGAATAATTTATTCATTTTTATATAGTTTTTATATTAATGTATAATCATAATATTGAGAAAATATTTTTATTGATTTTTTTTATATGTTACACTTTGTTTTTATATACATTTTTACAGTGTTAAAAAATTTAGGGGATAATTTTGGTGATAGGTTAATTTTTTATTTCTTTTCCAAAAATATTTTCTAATTTTTATTTTTTTAGCATAGATATTACACTAAATTTTGTGTGATATAGTTTGAAAACATAGTTTTATATTAACACTAGATTATCATAAGTAGATCAATTTTAATTTCTAATTTATCATGCATCGATGTATATTAATTTAGGATGTATTATGTGTAGAAAGAGATAAAATCTCCCAATAGTCATTTTGCCTTCCAAGCATTTCCCTTTAAACACTTTACACTTTAAGGATTTGATCATTCTAGATGTTATGAACATTGTTTTTTCTTGATTTTTTTTTTTTTGTAATTTTTCATTATATCCCAATAATCTAATTTTTCATTCAAATCAAAATTATGCTCGTTATTAGATTAGATGACAAAACATAAATTATGACCAACCCTAAAAAAATACAAAAAATTACCACGGACAAACCTTTTCATTTTCTTAGTACTATGGTTCATGGCTTACGCCTATCACCAACACTTAGATTAATTTTCATTAAGTGTTCACTTTCATCAATAATGCAGTGGAAATAAATTCATTTAACTTCTTCAATTATCTTCAATTATATGCAGTGGAATAATATCATCGTCATAACACAATTACACACATTTATATGGGAGGGGGAGCTCCATATAAAGTTTTCCCAATAATATATAAATTCTGCAATACTTTACAAAATACAAGTTTTACAAAATAGTGCAACCACCCAAAGTCGACCTGCACACCTTGGCCAAGTTGCACAATAGTCATGCACTAGTCATGCAGCACGTGACCAACACATTGCTACCTATTGGTCATCGCACCAATTGTCTGCACTGAACTTCCACCAGCGGTGACCTCTGCTTGCACCATTCACCTAAACTGTGTCGCAGTCTGTCCATCCCACATGTTTGTCGTAGCGTTTTCTGCCCGTCACCCAAGTTTGTTGCGCTGTTTCCCAACACTTGTTGCACGAAGTTTTCACTACCCAGAAAACCTCAAATTTTCATTCATAAACTCATTCTTCCCAAACGGAAATGCATTGTTGTGTTACCCGATTTCACCTGCCCACGGTGGGTGCATGGCCCAACTCGCCTGCCTCTGCACAGGGACCATGTAGAATTCAGCCTACGACCTGACATGCTTGCACATTTGACTAAACTTACCACCCGACTTGTGACCTCACTAAGTCCTTCGCCCTTCAGTCTTCTTCGTATCTTCAGTGTTTTCTTACTGTTCTCCACACTTCGGTGATGATCCCAGACAACTTACCCTCCACATTATTTATACAGTCTTCCTCCAAGTGTTTTTCCAAGAGACTCGTTAATTGGTGCTTTTCATTGGTCTGCCTGCCCACACATCGCTTAGTTGACCTGTCTGTCACACACAACAGATCCACTGAACATTTTTACCATCGAGATGACCCTTCATATTTGGCTACCTCACTCGACCGACCTATCCACCTAGTGACTCGTTCACCCAAGTGCCCCACTTGTCTACTCGTGTCGACCGTCCACTATACTTTAGTCGCTCCACTCATTGGGTGGGCACCCGCCCATCACAACGTGCCCACTACACGTGCACTTACCCATCCATAGCACTTAGCCTACTGATACACCTGAGTCACCTTTAACTGATGATAGGTCACACATAACTGAACGTTTGCCTATAAGTTGCCTTTAACTAAACATCTGCCTCTAAGTCGCCTTTAACTGAATGGTCCACCCGAGTCACCTTTAACCAAATGTGAGTGAACATCACAGATCTTGGGCGTGTCCATACTATGACTTCAACTTTTTTACTCCCTTGGGAATTCCCAACTCAAAGCATTGACATCCTCTCCCACTCTAAATAAGGTTTTTGTCCTTGACAACACCCATCTCGTATAAACTCCAAAATGTCACAAAGTGTCGCTAGCTCATGACTCCATGCATGGATAAGACTCCTCAATCCATGGTCATCAATAATCTCATCGCAATCCCCCATGTTTCCCCATCATGTGGAAGGTTAATCCCTCCAACTCAGCGACATGCTACGACTGCAATTCATATCGTTCTAATCCACCATGTATCACCATCATCATGTGAACTGCTCCTATGATACTCCAACTCAGGTCAAACACATCTCAACACACTTTCGACACCCATGACTTGAACTAGTTGGATGTGTCAGACCAGAAATAACTCCAGATTAGGCAAAAATCTGATTCGTATATTTCATTAGGTAGCTATTGTTTATATACATGAATGTGACTGATCAGTTCATCTTCTTGATGACTGTTCACATTCCGGGTTCACCCAACTACTGAGGATTAGGTGTCAACATTCCCCCCCTTAATCTGAAGGGATGTTGGTGAGTCCAAGCATCGTTCTGAATCTTTCAAGCTTTTCTCTTCCAAGCGCTTTGGTGAAGATGTCTGCAATTTGCTCATTTGTGGAACAATGACGAAGATGGATTGTTTTGGCCTCAACATGATGTCGGATCAGATGATATTTAGTATTGATGTGCTTTGTACGATCATGGAACTTTGGGTTCTTGGCCAACTTTATTGCAGAGGTGTTGTCAATCATGAGTGGAGTTGATTGTACTTGTTTATCTTCAAGAATTTTCCTGAGCCACACAATTTCTTTTGTTGCTTCAGCTGCTGCCACATATTTTGCTTCTGTTCTGGAATCTGCTGGAACTGATTGTTTGCGTGATCTCCAAGAGACAGCTCCTGATCCAAGACTCATAGCATATCCTGAAGTAGATACTCCAGTTTCTTTGTCTCCATCGAAGTCTGAATCAGAGTATCCAATCAAGCTGAAGTCGTCCACCTGTGTATACTTGATTCCAAGGTCTTGAGTTCCCTTCAAGTACCTTAGAACTCTTTTTGCAGCAGACCAATGTCCCTCACAAGGCTTTTGCATAAACCTGGAGAGGATTCCAACAGCAAACGAAATGTCTGGTCTGGTAGTAGTGAGGTAGATGAGACTTCCTATAAGCTGTCTATACTTTGTTGCATCCTCAAATTCCTTTCCTTCAATAGATGTGAGCTTTAAGTTTTGTTCCATTGGAGTAGAAAGAGGATTGCACTCTGTCATGCCAAATCTGTTTAACAAATCTCCAGTGTATTTCTTTTGAGAAAGAAATATGGATTTTGGATGTTGGGTTACTTCAATGCCAAGATAGTAATGAACATAGCCCAAATCAGTCATTTCAAAACTTTTTCCTAATTCTTTCTTTATGGATGCAATATAGCTTTCATTGTTCCCTGTCATTAAAAGATCATCTACATATACCACAAGATATACAACTGTTCTGCCAACTTTCTTGACAAATAAAGTTGCATCATCAAGATCAAAATGATTGAAGTTGAGTTTCAGAAGATGCTCAGTTAGTTTTTCATACCAGGCTCGTGGTGCTTGTTTGAGGCCATACAAGGACTTCACAAGTTTGCATACTTTATGTTCATGTCCTTTCACAACAAATCCTTCAAGCTAGGACATAAAAACATTCTCTTTTAGATCTCCATTCAAGAATGCAGTTTTTACATCCATTTGATGGACTTTCCAACCATTCTGAGCAGCTAGTGCAAAGAGTGTCCGGATGGTGGCCCATTTTGCTGTGGGGGCAAAAGTTTCCTCATAATTGACCCCTTCCTTCTGTGAAAAACCTTTTGCCACAAGCCTAGCTTTATGCTTGTCAAGTGAGCCATCAGCTTTGTATTTGTTCTTGTAGACCCACTTGCAGCCAATTGGTTTGGTTCCAAATGGAGGGTCAACCAGCTTCCAAGTACCATTCTTTATGAGGGCATCATACTCCTTTTTCATTTCTTCTTTCCATTCATCATGAGAAGCAGCTTATTTGAAGGAAGTTGGTTCAAAATCTGTAGACAAGTTCAATTCACAATCATAAGTAACATCCATATCAACAGGTGAACTAGAGTCATCTACATCACCTCCATTTTGTCGGTTTGAATTTCTAGTTCCTGTTTTTCCAATTTCATCAGGATGAACACTTTCAAGTGTCTTTGTCAGCCACTTTGGGGGACCTTTCTGAGATGGTCCAGGCTGCTCTGTTGATTGAGTTGGGACTGAATCAAGATTGAGTCTCCCAATTCTATCAATTACACCACTTAAAGCATCATTCGTTGTTGGAGTTTCATGCAGGGGAGATTGTTCTTCAAAAGAAGATTCCACATGTTGTTCTAGTATAGGAATCCCCCCTTCAAGATGTGGAATCTGATTATCAAATTCTTGAAATGATTTCGTTTTTGTGAATCTATCCAAGCGATCAAGTTGCCGCTCAACAACATTGTCAGATTTGGATGATTCAAGAAAAATGACATCTCTAGATACAACAAACTTTTTATTTACTTCATCATAGAGGTGGTATGCTTTATATGTGTTTGAATACCCGAGGAAGATACACTTACAACTTCTAGCACCAAGTTTGTTTCTATGTACCTTTGGTATCAAAGCATAACAGGTGGAACCAAAGATCCTGAGATGTTTTACCGAAGGAACATGTCCATACCACAATTCATAAGGAGTCTTGTTTCTTATAGCATTAGATGGACATCTATTCTTTATATATGCAGCACATAGAACAGCATCAGCCCAAAACATTATCTTTACATTTTTGAAGAAAAGCATGGATCGTACCATATTCAAAATTGTTCTATTCATTCTTTCTGCTACACCATTCTGTTGGGGATTATAAGGTACAGTTGTTTGATGTTTAATCCCATGTTGGCGAAGATAGTGTTCAAATTCATTTGATGTATATTCTTTTCCATTATCAGTGCGAATAGACCCAATATGAGATTGTGCATCATTTTGAATCCATTTATGAAAATTCTTGAATGTTTGAAAAGCATCAGATTTGTTCTTCAATAAATAAACCCAACACATTCTGGTGTAATCATCAATAAATGTCATGATATATTTATTTCCATTTGCAGAAGGAACAGGCATTGGACCACATAAATCTGAATGAATGAGTTCAAGCTTCCTATGTGCTCTTGAATGTGAATCATGAAAAGACTGTTTGCTATGCTTTCCTAGAATGCAAGCATCACATTGCTTATGTTTCCTAGGAATTGTAGGTAAACCAACAACACCATTTTTCTTCAATAAGCGGAGACTGTCATAGTTTAAATGTCCAAATCTAGCATGCCATAATAAACTTGATGGAAGTGTACCTTCTTCATGATGAGAAATATATGAGAAATGTTGTGCATGAGCAGCGGTTCCTTGCAGTTTGAGAAGCCTTTCTTCTTCTATTCCCCTCATGACAAGTGAGTGGTCAGATGCTTTTCTTACCTCAAGCTTGCCATCAAACATATGAATGGAGTGACCTTGCTGGCAGATGTGGACCAAGGACAGCAAGTTTCTCTTGAGCTGTGGGAGATATAGAACATGATCCAGAAGAAAGTCTGGAAGACCAGGCAGTTTAAGCCTGATTGTGCCAAGCCCTGATGGCTTGATTTTTGACTGATCTGAAAAGTATACTGCTCCATCAACATTGTCAGTGAAGTCTTCAAAAAAATCTTTCCTATGAGTCATATGACAGGTTGCTCCTGAATCAAGCAACCAATCATTTTTCGAAGAAGCAAGTGAAGCATTGAACAAATCTTCATTTACTCCAATGTTACATTGTGTCTCAATATAGTGAGCGGATTCAGGTGCTTTACCTTTGTCTGTATCATCAGTTTTACCTTTCTGCTGGTTTCTTTTCTGCTCAATTTTGTCCCATGGTAGCTTGCATGTAGAAGCATCATGTGATCCATTTAGTTTGCAGCGAATGCAATGCAGATCTGCTTTTTCTCCTTGAGAATGTTTGCCCCCCCTGCCTCTGAAGTATCTTCCTCTTCCTCTTCGTCCACCTCTTCCTCTTGTAGAATCTTGAGCAGGATGCTTTTCTTTATGAGCAAGGCAAACAGTCTCTTCAGAAGATTCAGGGACTGTCTTCTTTCCAAAGGCTTTCTCTCTTTCAGCAAACTTTTTCACAAGAGAGTCAAAGGTTATATCTTTAAGATTTCCATTTGCTTGTAAAGACTCAAGATAATTGGATTAAGTAGGATAGAGTGCCTTGAGAAAAGCAATAAGAGGGATATCCAGCTCAACCTTAGTGGATTTGATATCATGCACTATGGATTTAACTTCAGATGCAAGAGCAAGAGGATCATTATTTTTCAGTTCAAGAGTGAAGAGTTTAATCATGAGCTGAACAACTTCAAGTGCAGAATGTGAGTCATAGAGTTCTTTGAGCTTTTGTAAAGCTTCAAAGGCAGTTGAATATGATGAAATATGGCGACTTACTTATTCATTTACAGATGCTGCGATTAATGCATATGCTTTCCTATTCTTGTTATCCCAAATGACGAGCTCTTTGTCTTATGTAGGCTGTACTGGGTCATTGTCTCCTTCTCCGACACACACTCCCTTCCACAACTCATTGAAGATGAGGGTGTGTTTTATCATCCGGGACCATTCAGGATAGTTCTCCTTGCCAGTGAGAACTATCCCTACCATAGAGATGATTGAATGCATTCTGTAAAAATTCTTCTGCTGAAAAAAAATCCTTATGTCACAGCCTTATGCACTTTATTTTCCTCTAACGTTTGATAGAAGCATCAGCATCACTTCAATATATCATGCAATACTACTATGTTAAAAAAAAACGCACAAGGGATCACTTCAATATATCACTTCAATATCAATCACTGTATCACTTCAATGTATCAATATGCAATACTATTTTGAAAGCAGCGCAGTATATGACTATATCATTTCAATGTATTAATATATCACTTCAATATATTATCCAATACTATTTTGAAAGCAGCGCCTTTTAAAAATTTTGAATGATACTGTACAATACTCAAAAATTTTGAATGATACTGTACAATACTCTCAGTCTTCACTGTTTCAGCAGATTGAGTCTCTTCCAAGCGCAGAGACAGTGTACTCTGCTCCACCGTCGGTCAATTTGTGAAATTGTTGTAGCAGCTGCAAAACATGGAAAGCGGCTTTCGTTGCACTCTGGCTGGGGATCGCATCAAATCAGGTAAGTGAATCATATTCTGGACACAATCCCTTCAAATTCTAACCACGGAAGCTTATAAAGAAGCCATAGATTCGTTATATTATCACACATAAACCATAAGCTATAAACCATCACCGTGTGGGCCATTTGAATTTGAAATTGGAATGCAAAAACCGCATTCAGCATTTGAAATTTGAAATTGTAGTGCGCCAAGAAAATCACTACATAAATTACCATGCCTATCTCTCTCTGTTTGCAGACTTCTTATTCTCGAGTTTGCTTCGATGGAAGCTCAAATCCTTATAATCTTCCACAAAGATCAGTTCCATAAGAATGGAAATCCCAACAAGGGAACGTCTGCACGAGGGATCAGAGTGGTGGTATGAATTGCCCAAGAATTTGAAGCAGAAAGTATTGACATGGGTACGGGCCTGAAGCGCTAATCATCAATCCCAAAAGCTTCAAATTACTGAAAAACTGAATATTATGACTGAATATTTATGTTTCTATATTGACGAACACACAAAGCGAGATTGAAGGCACAGGATATTGAAGAGGTAAATTGTTTGATGAAAAAATGGATGTCATAGCGAGTGGAGTATATATATTGGGATTTCAATCAACCGACGGAATGTCAAATGCAATATTTTCTACTGCGCGTCTTATCGCAATATTTTCTGCCGCATCAGTTGCATGGGCGGTGGATCCAGCTATAAGAATTTAAATAAAATAAGAAACTGAACCACGAAGCCTCCGACTCTTTCTACTAAAGTATGAACGGGGGGCATTATAGGTAATAATGGTGTACCACTAACAGTAATAAACAGAGGATATTAGCGGTGGAGAGGCAGCGAAACGTTGATGGAATCTGAGCCTTTGTCAGCGGTGGAGAGGCAGCGAAACGTCGATGGAATCTGAGCCTTTGTCAGCGGTGGAGAGGCAGCGAAAAGGGCTCATAACCGATGCGCAGAGAATCAATGAGACGCAGGACATTCAATGAGACTCAGGACAATCAATGAGACGCAGGACGGAGGCAGTGCTCAGGTATTCATGCGCAGAGAATCAATGAGAGGACTGGCTCTGATACCATGTCAGACCAAGAGTAACTCCAGATTAGGCAAAAATCTGATTCGTATATTTCATTAGGTAGTTATTGTTTATATACATGAATGTGACTGATCAGTTTATCTTCTTGATGACTGTTCACATTCCGGGTTCACCCAACCGCTGAGGATTAGGTGTCAACAGGATGGTCGGTCCAATCATTATCCAAATCCATGAGAATGGACCTCCTCATGCCATCATCATTTGTTTCTCCAACATATCGTCATATTCTCAACTCGATTGAGAACTCGCTCCATCAATCTAATGATCAATGAGCCATGTCCAGGTCCATAAAGAAACTCTATCTCATCTGCGATATGCTGCGCATTAATATCGTCAAAGGGGAAAGTCTACAGTTATCTCATCATCTCATCCATGTGTTGCCCATGGTCATAAACCAACAACCCCCATGCCCATAAAAAATGGTTCGGTTTCATTGACTCAATCCATGCTTAAGTTCTCCCACAAAGGAACCTCCATCGCTGCAACTCCATCCAACTCCAAAGTCTCTAATCTCTATTATATCCATCATGTCAATCCTTATGAGCACAACCCATACTATGTCCTAAGGTATGCATCCGATACCACATCCAAGTCAAGTACAACATCTGACCTCGACTCCTAAATGAACCAAATACTCCAGTACCACCATAATATGAAGTCTTCATTGGCTGCAACTCTCTCAAGTCACCATGAGCTCCCATGAACCATCTCCATCCAACACTTCAGCAAGCATACTTGTCTCAGTCTCAATTTCCATCACAAGTTGCCTCTACCCTCTTTGTTGCATGAATACTCTAATAGGTTGCCCATGTGTCCTCAAAACAACCATGGCCTTGTTGTACAAATGTGAAAAACATCCCCATCTATCCATTTGCAAAATGTCTCCATGTCCATCAGTAAGTTCATCTGCAAAATGTCCCCATGTCACATCAGTAAGTTCATCTTCATAAAATCGTTGCCTTGAAACTTGTCCTTTGATTCCCATAAGTGACACCTCTATAAGTGCTCCTGCATAATAACCCTACACGAAGTCTTCCATGAACCCATCTATCCAATTTGATGTCCATGACTTTAGCTTCCTCTCTTGGCCACTTTCGTAGACTCAACACAACTCTTGTCATCACATCCATGTTCACGTTTAAGTTTGTTGCCTCAGTCACTCTACCCTCATAATGTTGCCACGGGTCTCTTCCTTCATTGTTGCCTCCCCCACTAAAGGTCCACCAAGACTACCTCTTGGTCTCAGCCATGAAGAAGTATACCCAAGTATCATGTATCATAACCTTAGTGTGCCCTTCCTATAATCTGTCCATGATTCATGTCAGGCACTTAGACAATTCTCCACTTGGCTAAGCATGACTCGTCCATCATAAAGCTCATCTTGTTTCACCCTTTTCACGGGCATTTTCACCTTCTACCATAAGGCCACAAATTGCCCCAACAAGTCCATCAACAACCAATGTTCCTTGCTGCCTCAACGCACAAGTTCTCATCGTAATCATCCATGGAGTGGTTTTTCATCGCATTGGAAAAATTCCTTTTCCCATCCCTACATATGCCCCATCCTGCATAATTTACAATGAAACACAAGTAATATCAATACTTACATTTTCATGAGGTCTCTCCATGTGAGTGCCTCCTATCATCAATTTCTGCAATGTGCACAAACTTGGTCCAACTTGGGCAAGTGTCATTGCACCAAGTTCCTCCTCTTTCATTGACATGCCTTCAACATATATTCTTCAGATATAACTTCCTTCACTTTGTCACAATTGGTAGCTTCCCCATGCTCCATTTCCCAACAAAGTTGAAGAAGAGCTTCTTCCACATTCCTTTCCAAGACCTCAAGTTCATCCCAAATTCTTGGTCATTCTTCCTTCATGTTCTTCAACCTATACAATGTTTACACAAGTCTCTCACAACATTCTTCCATCGTTCAGCCCTGCCCAAGCTTTATGCCTTGCCCTGCTCAAATTCCTCTTCAACTTCAATACCAACTACAACCACTGCTATCGTATTCCTACTTCTACTTCAAATCAGCTCGGTCCTCATTGACCCAAGCTCTGATATCATCTGTCACGCTTGCTTGAAGATTTTGAAACAAAGAGTGCCATTGATTTGATCTGAGAGAATCCTGAATCACACGTACTCCATAATGTAATAATGACAATGACTTCAAAGTTTACTCGATAGTGGGATAATGACAAAGATTTAAGCCTTTAAACAGCTTAGTTGAATTCGAAAATAAGAGTTCACTGCGCTGAAATGAGAATGCCTTGTCGACATCACAGAATCCCGGTGTCAGCTAATTTTTTGAGTTAGACAAAAGCATCTGAGAGAAGATTGCGACTAGTCCGATACCAAGGTTTCGAATTATCCTCATCCCAAAAGCTTATGCTATAGAAATATCAACCCTTTCAAAATTGATTACGCGGTAACTGCTTCCGTGCATTATCAGAGGTGGCTGAAATTCATCTTCACTATTATATGCCACTCGTGGTAACAAACTAGTTTCGCTATGATATACCGGACTTCGTAAGGTTGTCTGTTGCATAAGATAATGCTTTAAAGGTGTAATCAAACAGATCTTATGACATCAATATTCAGAACATGTCACTATTGCAACTATTAGATAATTAAAATTACAAGATCTCAAGGATTCGATGATTAAGATTCCAAAATCTTAGGGAAAAATTAGCAATAACAACCATTTGATTCGATACGCTATAATAAAATAATGTACCGAAAATAGCATGCATCGTCTTAAGATTATTTATCATTAGTCATGAATCGTAGAGAGATGACACACTATATTATTCTCATTGTGAAGAAATTTATTGGTTGTTTTATTTAATTCTACCTAACTTCTATTTAGATGCTTGATGTGACAGGGTAGTTTACACATAATAAGGGAATTGAAGCATTTTATTGATACCATATGTTGTCATTTTTTTGAAGTTTTGGATTCCTTTAGATATTTATTTATTGGTACTATGTCATCATTTTTTACCCCACACATGATAGTTTTCGGGCAGTTTTGAAACAATAGAATATGCATACACCATTAAGATTCACAAATATATTGCAAATTTTAGGTTTATCGTTTTATGAAAATTTATAAATCAATGTTACTAAAGTACCAAGATCCATAACACTTACATGAGAGCATCGAGTACCACTCAAATGAAATATAATTAGTATGGTATTGGTTGTTAAATTCTCTAGTGAACAGAAAGAGTAGAGGTAAGATCCAAAGCACCAAAGTTGGACTCCGAACCAAAGTTGACTTTTAATGATAGAGCCAAAGTTAATGTGAAGGACATCATTGGACCCAATCACATAAATGAGAGTTGAATTTCTTAGATTATTGATTTTTAGATATCAAAATCGTATTAGATGTGGTGGTCTAATTTGTAATGGACTGCTTAAAACAAGCCCTACCCAGTTTTGTTTCCAATCAAAACCCTAACAAGAAAAATGTTCGTATAGGAATTACTACCGAAACATTGTACACTTGATGGAGGGGGGGAGAAAATTAAAGTAAAAGCATGTGATGTAACCACAAGAGGACAAGACACATGAGAGACGTTGAGAAAACTCACAATCAACCGTAGGGTGAAAGAAAATTGTATTGTAACCCATTGTTCCCTAACCATATGAGACACATCCTTCCACTAACGTAATATGGGTGGATAAAATATTCCCATTAAAAATTCCATGTATACTTTTTGTGGTGTGAACATGGATTTTATTTTTTCGAATTGCATCAGTGTTTAATGCTTTTGATAACGAAACATTGTCACAATGTGATCTCTAAATGCATTGCAATTAAAATAATAATTAAGAGTGTAATTGTAGTTTTTAATCCTGTACAAAATTACTTTCAAGCAAATGATTCAAAAATAAAATAAAAAAATATACAATGGCGAGAACATAAATAATACAAACATAGATTTTCTCCTAGAACCCAAAATTAGGAAAGCCAGATTGATTTTTCATTATACTTCATTCAATGCTAAAATACAAAATATACATGTTGGAGCATTCATAAAAACAAATCCATTAACCCCTGATTATAACATAACCATAGTTCCCTTGACCAAATTTACAAATTACCATGGGGAAAACCATCATGCCCAAAACCATGCACAAAACCATGGGTGCATCGTCACACCATCATTGGGTCCACCTAACCATTACTTGCTCTGTATAAAAAAAACCAAGGGTGCTACTCGAGACTCCACACAAGGGGCTACTACCCCCCTATGCCCGACATAATGTAATGATGCATGATATATCACATACCCAACATTCTCTCACTTGTTTTATTTCCATGTAGGGGACAATAGGAGTGCATAGTCATTGGTCCAAGGTGGAAATGTCTATTATTTCTCTACACCAAGAAAACTTCTCAGTGCTCGCAAACTTTGTCAATCTGTCTACAACATTCTTCAAAGTGTCCACCTTTACCAACAGCACAATTTTGTCTTCAACCAAATAAAACAAAAAGTGATATTGAAGATCAATATGCTTTGTCTTTGAATGATAAGTGAGGTTATTTTCCAAGAAAATTTCACTTTGGTTGTCTCAATATATCCTTATAACGTTTTTTACCAAACCCATGCTTGAACACAATATCTGCATCCAAAGTGTTTCCATTCTTGCATGAGTCACTGCCATGTATTCAACCACTGTAGTTGAAAGTGCCACTATATACTATCTCTTGTTTGTCCTATTGAATGCTCCTCCAAATAGGTTAAACACATACCCACTTGTAGATATTCTCTTATCCAAATCTCCATCCCTATCTACATCAAGAAGAAATGCATGTCAAATACATTTTCCAATCTTGGTCTTCCTTGCTAGCATAAAATAATTATCCTTAGTGCCTAGAAAATACCTGGAAACCTGCTTCACCGTTTTCCAATGCTCATTCCCTAATTTTCACATAAACATGCTCAATACTCCCATGACATGTGTAATGTCTAGTCTAGTACAAACCATTGCATACAATAATCTACCAATTGCACTCACATATGGAACACGAGACATGTCCTCTTCTTCTTCCTATGTCTTGGGAAACTGCTCAACAGATAACTTTACACCTACAAGAATAGGAACTTTCATCTATTTGTTATCTTAGATATTAACTCTATGAAATATTGTCATGACATAATTTCCTTGGTTTAACTAGAGATTCCCTTTGCTCGATCTCCTTTAATTTCCACACCTATAATATAGTGTGCAACACCAAGATACTTAATGTCAAATCTAAAGGATAATTGGGTCTTCACGTCTTGGATAATTTCTCTGTCATTTCCAATCAAAAACATATCATTCACATACAAGAACAAATAAATAACATAGATGTTATGAAACCAACTCACAAAAAGATAGAAAAGAGAGATAAACACCTTAGAATTCAGCCTCCTCGAGGGGGAAACCTCCTTTACATTTCACAAGTGAACAATTCTTGGATGATACAAATGACAAGACCTCCTTTCTATATATAGGAGTCTAAGGGGTCATAATATAATCAGAGCCGACATAACAATAATAATGTAAGGGCACAATAATAACAATAGTGGGCTTCTATGGGGCACAATAATAACAATATGTGGACTACATGGGCACAACAATATAATAAGGGGGTTGTACTAATAACAATAAGGGGTTACACTAGTAGTATAGGGACCTAACATGCCCCTCTCATTAAAAAAGTGTTGTCCTCAAGACTTGAGTAGTTCTTGATGCTTCTGTATAAAATTCTTGTCCTCCCATGTGGAATCTTCAGCAAGTAAGTTCTTCCACTTGATGAGATACTTTGAAATTGATTGATTCTGTAGCTATCAGGTTCTTGTTTCTGTGACTGCTCCAGGTTCCAATGTGATTTTTCCTTCCTTGTCAAGTTCTGGCAATATTGTTTGAACAGTGAACTTCTGCAACTTTTAAATGAGTTGCCACACTTCTTCATTCTTCTTTCATTCATCGCTTGTATCGTTTACCCAATCTGGTTGGATCACAGAAATAGCACAAAACGATGCTTCCACATCCTCATCCTTTCTTGCGAGTGCATCTGCAACAACACTTTTCTTCCCTTTTTTTGTAAATGATTTCAAAGTCATAACCCAACATATTTGTGACCCATTTTTTTTGTTCTTCTAAAGATAATATTTTTTCTAAAAAGTATTTAAGATTATCATGATCCATTTTTACCTTGAAGCGTCTTCCCATTAGGTAATGTCGCCATTTGTTAAGTGCATGTAGTATTGCCAACATTTCCTTCTCATAAATAGCTTGCTGGAGATGTAGCCGCAAAAATACCCAATCGCCTACATCAAAACTTCTTTCACTGCGATGTTGATCTGTCTATTGTTTCATTCGATTCTACACCAAAGTGGCATTATCCTTTAAAAGTTGGAGAAATTGTTGTTGATGATTGATGTGATCTTTCACTACTTGAATCTTTTTCTTCTTGATATGTCCTTCTATCTTGAGAGTTTGAGGAGTGGTAATTTCTTCCAATGCATTATAAGATATTGTCGGCTTCATTTCTTGATGCTCGATGTGATCTTTCACTTTTTGAACATTTTTCTTCTTGGTATGTCCTTCTATCTTGATAGTTTGAGGATTGGTAATTCCTAAGAATGCATTACAAGATATGCTCGGATTCATTTCTTCTTTCTCGATGTGATCTTTCACTTCTTGAACCTTTTTCTTCATGATATGTCCTTCTATCTTAAGAGTTTGAGGAGTGGTAATTCTTGCCAATGCTTTATAAGATATGGTCGGATTCATTTCTTCTTTCTCTAGGGTTTTTTCATGGTGTATATCCTCTTCTTTTGATATTTGTTGATAATTTTCTTCCTCCTCTTCATAATCTATGTAAAATAAATTCTTCTCAGCACACTTGTGACCTTTAATGTATTTGTTATCACAATTGTAACAAAGTCATTTTTCTCTTTTTTCTTCCAATTGTTGTGGTGTCAACCTCGTAGGTTGTGGAAGGCTAGAAAGAACAACACTTCCATATTTATAGTTGTGAGGGGTAGAATTCCTTGTTGCCATAATTTTTCTTTCCACTTTTCTTGCCAACATGAACGCCTTCTCCAATGAATCAGGTTCCCAAAGATGAACATCATGTTGAATGTTATCCTTTAAAGCCCCTATGGAGGCATCAATCCTTTGCTTCTTTGGAATATCGTTTTTCTTTATATTCAATTTTTGAAAGTCCTCAATGTGCTCTACCATTGAACACTTTTGTTTGAGATTTATCAATTGGCTAAAGAAGGTGTTTCTCTTTGTATCCTCATAATGTCCTATCATTTCCTCCGTGAAAATTAACCATGTAACAAGTGGTTTACGAAAACAAAGCCCTTTATACCATAAAAATTGATCTGGTTCTAAATATGAAGATGCACTACGTACCTTTTGTAACAGTTGCACCTCATCTAGATCAAAATATTGCTCCATCTGTAGTATCCAATTTATCGGATCCTTGCCATAAAACTTCCTCATATTGTGTTTTCTTGATCTTAGGAGATCAATCTTGAAATGACTATAACTTTGTAATTTTGGATCTTTAAGTTCTGAAATTGCGTCTTGTAATAGCCCGCTACATCCTCCTTCCAATGCCACCAATCTGATCAAATTTGGATTCTCCAAGAAATAGTTAGGCATAATCTCCCAAGATGACCTGATTATATACCTTTCTAGAGGAGAGAACTTGTATGAAGTGCCACGTGTCACTATTTTGACCTTCGGATCTGCAAAAAATACACAGAAAACTACATTCCATCATAGAGATAGTTATGAAGATTTTCCCCAGGTCACCTGTTTACGATGTAATTCAAGCATCTTCCAAAACCCTAACTTCCTCAAATCATATATCCGCATATATAGCGAGATAAGATCTAAAATTCAAACCTGAGGTTCCGCGAGATTTCATCTCAAATGGTTTTTTTTTTAGCTTATGAAATGTCGCAGAAAAATAGTTATAGTGCAAATTCCACGATGACCTTTTTGGAGCTGCGAAACCATAGAATCCAAAGCTCTAATACCAAATGTTATGCAACCAGCTCACAAAAGGATAGAAAAGAGAGATAAACACCTTAGAATTCAGCCTCTTCGAGGGGGAAACATCCTTTACATTACACAAATGAACAATTCTTGGATGATACAAATGACAAGACCTCCTTTCTATATATAGGAGTCTAAGGGGTCATAATATAATCAGAGACGACATAACAATGATAATGTAAGGGCACAATAATAACAATAATGGGCTTCTATGGTGCACAATAATAACAATATGGGGACTACATGGGCACAACAATATAATAAGGGGGTTGTACTAATAACAATAAGGGATTACACTAGTAGTATAGGGACCCAAAATATTGTCATGACATAATTTCCTTGCTTTAACTAGAGAGTCCTCTTTGCTCAATCTTCTTTAATTTCCATATGCATAATATAGTGTGCAACACCAAGATACTTAATCTCAAATCTAAAGGATAAATGGGTCTTCACGTCCTGGACAATTTCTCTGTCATTTCCAATTAACAACATATAATTCACATACAAGAACAAATAAATAACACAGACAACAATTAGTTTAAAATACACATATTGATCCGCTTTTCTCCTTGTGAAGCCATGTCCTTGTATATATGTATAAAAAAATTTATTTCACGTCCTTGGTGACTGCTTCAACCCATACAAATACTTTTTTAACTTGCATACTAGTTATTTCTTACCCTTTGTTGTCACCTGTCATACCCTCTTGTGAATGTTTCAAATGGTCCTATTTCTTATCCATGGTACAAAGAAGGATGGGTGAGATCTTGGTTGGCCAAAGGGAAAGCCCAAAAGGAGAGCTGAAGTCTGAAGATTGAATGGAAAGACGACCATCGAGGGCTGATTCTCAAAATGGTGGATATCAAAGATAGGCTCAGAATATCGGAAGGACTGGTAGAAAGGAATATCGGGACTTTCTAATATTAGAGGTCGAAACATAAGAGACCTCAACGATATTTATAAAAGCGGACCTGAAATGGAATATCGGAGAAGGAAGTCAGAAAGAGAGTATATCAGACCTTAGAGAAAAGTGATATCGGAACCTCGGAGTTTCATAACTCATTAAAAACTGTAATTCCTTGAAAGCACTAAAATTGTGAATAAGGGAAAACATAAAGGAAACCATCGCAAAACCTAAGACCCCAAGGACCCTTTCCCTATCCTCTAAGAAGACATATGGTATCAAGTGATTGGCCTCGAGGGGAAGATGTGGTAGACGATGTCAGTATGACGTGGTCGTATAGTGGACACATGGAAGTCTGTTTCGAAATTTTGGCGTGGCCTTGTGGGGTAAATTTGTGTGACACATGTCACCACAAAGGAGACACCACATGGAGATGATGACCTTAGCATGACATCATCTCAGAGGTCAAAATTTGAGAGGGAAGATATTTTGGAAATCCTATGTATTTACAATTCAAAAAAGTTTTGATGTAAAGGGCTTCTGATGATTAAGTGTCACTGGGTTGTAGGGACCCAAAAGAACAAAGGGCGTAGAGTGGGATGAGCACCTTGGTGCTATACAGAATATTGGAGGAAGGGGCATCAAAACTTTGTTTTAATTCCAATTGGGAGAACTTCTGAAGAAATGAGCTCTAATGTGTTGGTGGTGCTTCGTTATGGAAACCCGAAGAACCAAGGGCATAGAGCTATTAAAAAGGGATATATGCCCCTAATAGGAACCCGAAGGCCTTAGTACCTAAGTGTTATGCCACTAGTCACAAGCAGCAGTCCCATGGAGGAGAAACAAGAAGATGGGCTAAGCATCAAGGAGATAAAGGCCAATTTGGACATCATAATATTGAACCATTCTTTTAATAAAAGTTATGATACATAGGACTTTGATATCTCCAATACAACATTATATGAAAGCATTTGGTCATATCTCATGGTACTATGGTAGATAAAAAAAAGGGGGCTAAGAAAAAAGGCACCGAGGGCATCAAAATTTTATTGTTTCATAATGCTCTTTTAAATAGAGTTACGATGTGTTGTGGCTCTAAAGTTGCACTATGGCACAATGTTATGAGATAGAAAGGCTCTAATATCACAATATAGATAGTATAGTGGATGGATGGGTCGACAACTAAGTTATAGAGTGCCTCTAACACCACCACACTCGATCACGTCCAACTCCGAGAAGGGAAAATTCAAGAAGTTAAAGGGAGAAAGCGATAGAAAAAAAGTGGCAAATAACCATGGTAAGAATATCATGATAGAGGTGTGGCCATATCATTAGCCCACCACTAATCCATATAATGTAGCCTGATTCCACCTTAGGAGATCAGAGGAAGCAACATGGAGATATTTTGTTATGTCAATCATGACACCTATTTTTTCTCATGTTTTTTTAATTTTTGCATTTTCAAGAAGAGAATTGAGTCAATTAGGTAATCATTATGAAAGTCATGCTAGTCACATGCTCAGAGAGCTATGTAGTTCAGACAACTGCAGCATTTTAAGATATTTTGTAAGTTTTCCTTATTTTGTTTCTTCCTATAAAGGGGGAAAAGAAGCTCATTACAAGGTTCCCAATTCTATGATTAGAGGTTTTGAATTCTTTTTTTTGTAGTTACGAATTTTGTTTTCAGAGAGAGGTTCCATGGCTTTGATTTTCCTTTTCCAGAGGCTGTAATAGTTCTACAAATTTCGCCAGTTCAGACCTATGACATGTATTTATTTCTTGAAGATTAATGAAGAAGTTTTTTGGTGATTCCAAGAATTGGAATATGTAGTATGTATTCTTCTGTATGCCACTTCATGTGTGTTTTTCTTCTCTAGAAATTTTGGAATTTGTAGTTTCCCGATTCGGTCTTCAGTCAGTGATTCATCTATGTCATATTTAAAAAAAAGGTATTTGTGAGATTTTATATTAATCTATGTTATATAGTAGTAGAAGATACCTCTAAGATTGCAGATTTTATTGTGTTACGACAGAACAGAAAGTACCTATGAGATGCTGATTTTAAATCCTTAAAATGCACTCCATAATTTCTACACTTCATTTCCTTATTCTTGTTGAAATAAGGAATTGCTAAGGGGGGGTGAATCAGTAATTATGAAACTCTTTTATTTTTCTTATTGTGATTTTAGTCCCTTCTTATATTCTTTAACTTGTGAGAGAATTCATTCACAAATATAGTGAGCCAACAATATTTCAGACACACATGTTGAAACAACAATCACATAAGCAACACACATTTGACACACTGTTTTTCACGTGGAGACCCAGAGGGAAAAAACCACCAATTTTGTTTTTTGTTTATAATATAAATTAAGCATCCAATTAATTACATTTTTTTCCTTGTGAGAACCCACACACAGGAGGCACTGAACCCCTTTGGTTATCAAGCACCAACTTGCCTACAGGCACCAACCTGCCCTTGCCACGTTCTACTATTTCATACAATTTTCAAACTTAAAAATAGAGGCACACAATAATACAAGTAAAATACCAACAATGGCTACATGAATATTCAACTTCTGCTCTCCACCTTCTGTGCTCACTTGTAGCAGATCTCCTCTTGTTGCTCACATCAACACTTCCTTTGCACTTTGCCTTCAGTGTCAACGTCTCTTCACTAATTTCTCCTCAGCACTACCCTTGCAATTCTCCACGTAGTCCTCGCACTACTCTTGCCACTGTATTGCACTGTGTCCTCTCAGGTGCTTCAACCTCTCGACTTTGATGCTCATACTCACTCTACTGCTTCCTCACACATATGCTCATATCCCCATATTTTTTGTTGCTAGTGATGGTTTTGTTCTGCTGAGGCATACTGCACACTCAAGTCACTCAACACTGTCATGTAGTTGCCAATATGTACTTAGGCATGGCTTCACTTGACACTCTTGTGTCTTCTGATAGTTTCTTGTCACAATGCTCATAACAGATATGGGCCTAGTAGTTCTTTGCAGTCTGACTACACAGAGCTCTTGTATTTAGAAATTAATTCTTAGATGACCTTCCCACTCCTCCAAGAGTCTCGTGCTTCTTTATCATTCAACAGATCTTGACAGTCCACAAAGGTGACCATTCTGTTCTTATTTACCATAACTGTTCGTGCACATGAAGTAGTCGATCGCCTCCTTCAAGCACTCGAATTCATATATGCTACCAATATTGTCCTCAATTTCTTGTTATAGAGTCTTCAGTAGGATCTGCCCTTTTCAACCACCCTCTCATATGTGCCTTCATTCAATATCGCATCTACTACCCCTTACTTTCTTTAAAGCATTGTACTTCCTTATCAGAGCGATTCCATATCTCAATCTTCACATTGGTGCAATGATCCAATATTCTAATCCTTTGATTGCTGAGCTCCTTTTGCTTAGCCCTCATAGTTCTTCTAGCCATAGGACCAGTAGTTATGACCTACCACTTAGCATTAAGGTGCTAAGCCTTCAGACTCCTTTTGGGGGACATTCTCTCTTTGTTAATTGATCTGCGCCCTTGGTTCGTTGAGCTCTCAAGACCATGTGCGAGCCCAATATCATAAATTTTCAAAACTTCAACTGCTCTAGAGTTTCGATATCTTAATCCTCTAATTTGCAAGCTTTGATATGACATCATCACCTCCACGTCGTGACTCATTGGATGTCACACATGTCACCTTATTATGGCCCATTATCCTACCCAATATAGTTAAATATTCCTACCACATGTCATGTTAGACTGCCACATCATGCTAATGTCGGCTGCCACTGTACCTTATTGGAGCCAATCATATGTTGTCATGTGTCTCGATAGAGGAGCGAAGAGGACCCATACACCTTATTTTTCCACTGAAATCATTTTTTATTCTTCTTTTGGTATTCCTCGGTGCTTTTAAAGGCTCATAGGAATTTATCGATATCGCAACTTGATGCACTTCACTTAATTGAATAAGTTCTAATACTCCAATACCCAAGGTTATAATTTCCTCCAACCTCTGACATAACACACCTCTAATTGTCGATATCACTAATTATTCTGATACACTATCATCCTGATCTCTGATATTATATGTGTCGACATTTTTATCTTTGATATCGTTCCAATCTCTGCATCCCAACCTTCTTAGGACTTCAAGTCCCTAAACATCGGCAAGCCATAATGTTTGAACCAGGAGTCCATTTATAGACTCATATATCAAAGCTTATTTAGAGCACTTTCCAATGGAGGGGGTTCGATGTATGTTTTGAGTCCTTTAGCTATGTGGAATATGACTGAAAATTTTTCTTCTCATTGAGTCTTTGGAAAAATGAACTCACAATTGCCATGATGACGATTTTCTGGCTTCTTTAGTAAGCCTCCTACTACGATGATTTTCTACAAGAAGCCTGCAGCTACCATGGGATTCCCCACAAAAACCCAATCATCATTTTGGCCCTTGTTTGACATCAATACGAACACTTACACAGCCACCCATACGCCATCAAATTTCCATCAATCTCCCCCTTTGGCATTGATGGAAACACCATAAGCTCCCCCTTAGGCTTGGCATGGTATACTCTGATGCCAATATTCTCCCCTTTTGACATGAGTGGCAATGAAAACTTCTCGAGCACCCGCCCTGAACCATTGCATTTTACTCTCCCATGAATTACACATGCTGAGTAGCTTCCACCACATTCCAAAATGAATTCATTTGGAGGGAGGAATCACAACTCTTATCTTCTCGTTGAGATATCCGAATGGTTCCCTTGCCATTGGATTGGTAAATATATCTACCAATTTCTCTTTAGTGGGTACATATTCAAGTCTGACAGTGTTGGATGCAACATGTTCCCTCAAGAAATGGAACTTGATAGGAATAGACTTAGTCTTTGAATGCATAACAAGGGTTTTGGAGATGTTGATGGAACTTGTGTTGTCACATAATATTGGAATGGGATCAGATAGCTCTATCTGTGTATATTTCAAGGTTTGCTTCATCCATATAATTTGCATACAATAGGTAACAATAGCAATATACTCTGATTCAACAGTGGATAGAGAGATAGAGCCTTGTTTCTTGATGACCCACGACACTAAGAATTTACCCAAGAAGAAGGTTGCACCATAAGTACTCTTCCTATGATCAAGACTTCTAGCCCAATCTGCATCCATGTAGGCTTTCAACTTGAAATATTAACTCTTAGAATACAATAGTCCATACTCTGTTGTACCTTGAACATATTTGAAGATCCTCTTGACAAAATCAACATGAATTTATTGTAGAAAACCTGAAATTTGGCCATAATCCCCACTGCTTGCATGATGTCTGGCCTTGAAGCTATCGGATATAGTTATCTTCCTATCATTGACCTGTACTCAATCTAAATTACCGGTGGTGTTCCATCTTCTTCATACAATTTTCAGCCTTTAATCATGGGCATGCTGCCTGGTTTGCAATATTCCATTCCAAATTTCTTTAGAGTTTCCTTCATGTATTTGGAATGGGATATAAACACTCATTGCGGAGACTGAGTATTTGCAGACCCAGAAAAAAAGGCAGTTTTCTAATCATTGACATTTCAAACTCTATTTGCATACATTTTGCAAATTGATTCCCCAACTGTTCCATATCGCTGCCAAATATTATATCATCCACATACACAACTACTATCAGTAGATGGTCGCCTTTAGATTTTCCATAAAGGTTACTGTCAATTGTCCCTTTCTTAAACCCTTGTTGTTGAAGATACCTATCCAACCTTTCATACCAAGCTCTGGGGGAATGTTTTAATCCATACAGGGCCTTCTTTAGTTTGCATAAAATCCCTTCATCGAAGGAGAGCAGAAATCCTTATGGTTTCTCAATGTAAGACTCCTATTCTAAATATCCATTGAGAAATGCGAACTTCACATCCATCTAATATACCTTGATATTCTTATGGATGGAGAAATAAAGAAAGATTCTTATAGCTTCTAGCCAAGCTACTGGTGCAAAGGTTTCTTCGAAATATACCCCTTATATTTGGCCACACCCTTTGCAGACCAATAGATTTTTGTTCCTAATTACTTGACCCTCTTCTTTCAGTTTGTTCTTGAAAATCCACTTGGTTCCAATAACATTTTTCTCTCTCAACCTTGGAACAAGCTCCAATGTAAGAATATTTTCAATCCGGTCAAGTTCTTCAATCAAGGCTTCACCTAGAACTTATCTTCACTTTCTTGATAGAGGTTCTTGGGTTCTATATCTCATAACAGAGACAAATTTGCATAACTTGTGCTACCCCAAGTTTCCTTCTGGTCTAGACATTTTGTCTTTGATCTCCAAGAATATAACTCTCAGGATGTTCCTTGTATACATACCTAGAGGGTGTTTTTGGCCTTGAATATGTGCCTGCTTGCTCAACTTCACTATCTAAATATGATTCATTTAGATTGGTGGACCTCAAATATGATTTGTCTTCATCGTCTGAGTTCATATTACTTTTATAGGATTCATGTTGTGAACCTACTTCATCTACTATTATGCTGATGCAATCCTCAAGCTTCCATGTTTGCTTGTTGTAACACTTATATCCTTTGCTTCGAATAAAGTATCTGAGAAATATTCCCTCATCAACGCGTGAGTCAAACTTCCGAGGGTTATTTTCATTTCTTGTAATGAATCACTTTCTCTCAAACACCTTGAGGTGTTTAACTGATGCAGGTATTCCCTTCCATAACTCATAGGGTGTTTTATCACTATTAGGCTTGAGTTGAGTTTGATTTGACAGATATATTATTGCATGGGCTACTTCTCCCTAGAAGTTGTGAAACACTCCTGCTTCATCTAACACTTCTCTCGGCATTTCTTGGATTGTTTTGTTCTTCTTCTGTACTAGTCCATTTTTCTGAGGAGTTCTAGCCATTGATTACTACCTCCTAATGTCGTGATCTTCACAAAATTCCTCAAAATCTCTTGAGGATTACTCTCCCCCTCTGTATGATCTTAACAATTTTATCTTTAAATTTTTCTCATTTTCTACTTGAGCTTTAAACTTCTTGGAATGCATCAATGCTTCTGATTTTTCTTTTAAGGGAAAAATCCAAGTAGCCCTAGTGAAATAGTCAATGAGCAATAGGAAATACCTCTCTACTTTTGAGGTTTTTTCTATAGTTGGGCCACAAATATATGTGTGAATGAGCTCTAGAGGTCTGGATGAGGAGAACTCTTTTGATTTGAAATGAGTCCTAGTATGCTTGCCAAACTGACACAACTTGCAGATTGTGTATTAGGGTTTGACAGTTTGGGTAATCCTCTCACTACTCCATCTTTCTTATCTTGATCAAACTCTCAAAATTCATGTGCCCAAGCCTCTTATGCCACAACTATGCTTCACTCATTTTTCTCAAATAACAGTTGACCTTGGAATTTTCAAAGACATATACATTACCGTGGGTCATCATTTATTTTCCCACTAGTTTTCCATACTGTACATTGTGGATCTCACATTATTTAGATCGAAAGGTCACATCATATCCATTGTCACACATTTGGCTAAAACTAAGAAGATTCAGCTTGAGACCTTCTACATACAACACATTCCTTGCTTCTATTTTTTTTATCAAGACTAACTACTACTTTTCACTTGATTCTTATTGGAGCATTGTTTCCAAAAGTGACATTGCTTTTTCTATCCTTTTCCTTAAGCAATAAAAAATTTCTTTTGTCCCTAGTCATATGTTTCAAACAACTATTATCCACATACCATTTGTTTTCTTGATTATGAGCTGATAAGGTGAGTCCACATTGCATGCTCTTTCTAGTATTTAGTTTCGAGCTCCTGTTATCCTTTTGGATAGCTGTCTGTTTGATATTTTGGGACCTAGACAGGTATTCAAACCTACTTCTACATCCACTAGATTTGTGCCCAAAATTATTACCTTTGAAGCATTCTACTTCACTTATCAAGCAAGGCAAGACATTCTGATTTCTAAGAGAAATGTTTTGAGACTTAGAAATCCAATGAGTATTATATCTGGTCTTTTCATCTCTTTCCACTTTGATCCTTCTACAGTGAATGGCTTTATGTCCAAGTATATGACACTTATAACAATGACCGTAAAATAAATAGGCATGCCTATTGTTGGAAGCGTTATGAGATTGTGCAGGAAAAGACCTTGGTCGTCTAGTTGATTGGTTCATTCTTCGTTGATGATTTCCTCTTTGCAAAACTACTCTTTTGTCTTCATTAGTTTTCTCATGATGCTTCTTCTCATTTCTTTGTGATTCTTCACATCCTGCAAACCTGAAGCTTATATTCCCAATAGAATATTCTTGTGTATTGGAGTATCCCAAATCGGTTCAGATTCCTTAAGGCCTTTGACTATTCAGGATTTGATCTATTCTCCTTGTCCCTTGAGAAAAAATTTCATTTAGACCCTTCTCAGTGTTTATTTTCTGAAGATCGGTTCTTAGAGAGACAACCTCTGCTTCAAGACTTTGACAATTTTCTTCCCATTCTTGAATCAGGTTTCAAAGAACCTCTTCTTTTTGTTTGGCCTCCTCCAGCTCAAATTTCAAAGAAAAAATATCATCTTTTCATATCTGTGAGATCATTTCCCCTTTGAACTTGAGCAACTTTTGTTTCAGCTGCTTGTTCTCCTCTTCCACTCTCTCATAGTTTCTTTGTTTTTCTTTCAATAGAAGGGCAAGATTGTCCTTTCTCCTGATAGCTTCTTCAGTATTTTCCTTTTGATAGGAAAACTCATCATTATCAGAGTTATACGTACCTTCCTATGGATGACTTAACTATTCCTTTAGATGCGTATTTTTCGTTCTTGCTTTCTTCAACTTGTCGAGGGAACTGATGAGTTCCCTTTCAAGGTCTACTACTACTTCTTCTTCTTCCTCTTGTGACTCCATAATACCATATTTTTTTTAGTTTGTCTCAAATTACATAAGAATATACTTATCTGACTCATTTTCTGATGAGTCTTCACAGTCTGACCCTAGTGCCAAGCTATCCTCTTTGGAGTAGAACCCCTTCTTCTTATAGGGATTTTTCTTCTTATGTGTTTGAGACTTGTTTCCAAATTTCAGATCCTCTTCCCGTTCAACCTTTTCTTTATAATGGCATTTGGAAGAGAAATGCCCAACTCTTCCATTGTCAAAACAGTTAAAGAGAAAATTCCCTTTATATTTTCTTGAGCCACACTTCATTTTTATGGCTAGTTGAGCCAGTGCCTGATCAAATTCACAGCTAGAGCAATCTTGATGATCATTGTGCTCCTTTCCCTTTCTGGATAATTTGAATGCTACTTCCTTTGGTTCATATTTCTCTATTCCTACTCTCATCTCATATGTTGTGAGAGTACTATGCAACTGATCCATCTTGAGATCCTTTAAGTTAGCCCTTTCCTCAGTAGTTGAGATATTGGCTTTAAATATCATGGATATAGATCTTAATATTTTTTGAACAATCATATGTTCCTTGACTTCTTCACGAAGTCCTCTAATCATATTAATCACTTCATCAACTCTGAGGAAGTATTCTTCTATGCTTTCATTCTCATTCATTCTCTCGCTTTCAAACCTCATTTTGAAAGTTTGAAGTTTTGTTTGCTTGACCTTGTCATCTCCTTCATGACTCTAGTTAAGCTTTACCCACACTTCCTTAGAAGGCTTAAAATGCATAAATTATACAAGTTCTGATTAACTAACACTAATGAGAATGTCATTCTTGGCTTTAGAGTTGTTCCCATATAAGTTTTTACCATCTGCATCAGTGGGGGGAATATCACGAACATTGTAGTCCACTAGTACCGAAATCCAAACATCTACTCCCATGGACATAAGATAGGATTCCATTCTCACTTTCGAAAAAACATAGTTGGTCCCATCAAAGACTGACATTCTACTTTAGTAAGCCTCTTGACTCCCTTTCATAGACATAATTCCTCATGGATCTACCTTCTAGAGTTTAAATTGTTGTTCAAGGAACTTGGCTCCAATACCAATTGTTGAAATAAGTAATTGTTGAGAGGGGGCGGGGGTGTTGAATCAGTAATTATGAATCTCTTTTATCTTTATTATTATGCTTTTAGTCCCTTCTTATATTCTTTAACTTATTAGATCATTCATTCACAAATATAGTGAGCCAAAAATATTTTAGACACACATCTTCAAACAACAATCACATAATAAACACACATTTGACACAATGTTTTTCATGTGGAAACCTAGAGGAAAAAAACCACCAATTTTGTTGTTTGCTTATGATATAAATTAAGCATCCACTTAATTACATTTTTTTGTTTGTGAGAAACCACTCACAAGAGGCACCAACCCCCTTTGGTTATCAAGCACCAACTTCCCTAGAGGCACCAACCTACCCTTGCCACTGTTCTACTATTTCATACAATTTTCAAACTGAAAAACATAGGCATACAATAATAAAAGTAAAATACCAACAATGGCTACTTGCATATTCGACTTCTGCACTCTTCCTTCTGTGCTCACATGCAGTAGATCGCTTCTTGCTGCTCACACCAACACTTCCTTTGCACTCTACCTTCATTGTCAAGATCTCTTCACATACTACTCTTAAGCACTACCCTTACAATTCTCCATGCAGTCCTCATGTTGCTCTTGCCGTTTTATTGCACCATGTCCTCTCAAGTGCTTCAGCTACTCTACTTTTATGCTCACTCACTCTACTGCTCCCTCACAAATATGCTCATATCCCCATATTTTTTGTTGCTAGAGATAGTTTTGTTCCAGTGAGGCATACTTCACACTCAAGTCTCTCAACACTATCTTGTAGCTACCAATCTGTACTTAGGAATTTATTCACTTTCCACTCTTGCGTCTTCTCATAGTTTATTGTCACAACGCTCAGAATAGAGATGGTCCTAGCATTTCTTTGTAGTCTGACTGCACAAAGCTCTTGTACTGAGAAATTAATTCTCAGATGACCTACACACTCCTCCGAGAGTCCCATGCTTATTTATCATTCCATAGATATTGACAGTCCACAGAGGTGATTATTTTTTCTTATTTACCATAACCATTCATGCACACAAAGTAGTTGATTGTTTCCTTCAGGCGCTCAAATTCACCTTTGCTGCCAATGTTGTCCTCGGTTTCTTGTTACACAGTCTTCAACAAGATATTCCTTTTTTAGCTACCAACTCCTATGTGCCTTCATTCAATATCACAACTTCCATCCCATAATTTCTTTAATGTTATGTACTTCCTTATCGGAGCAATTCCATATCACAATCTTCATAGTGGTCCAATGTTCTTATATTCTAATCCTTTGATTTCTGAGCTCCTTCTCCTTAGCCCTCACAGTGATTCTAGTCATAGGACCGCTAGCTGTGACCTGCCACTTAGCATTAAGGTTCTAAGCCTTTAGACTCCTATTAGGGGACATTCTCCCTTTGTTAACTGCTATACATGTGCCCTTGGTTCGTTGAGCTCTCATGACCATGTGCCAGCACAATACCAGAAGCCCTCTATATCGGAACTTTTCAAAACTTTAGTTGCTTTAGAGTTTTGATATCTTAATCCTCCGATTTTTGAGCTCTGATATGACATAATAACCTCTTCGTGGTGACTCCTTGGAGGTGACACGTGTCACTTGGTTCTAGCCCATTAGCCTAGGAAATATGTCCTGCCATATTTCCACATCATCCTGACATCACCTGTCACTGTAGCTTATCAGAGCCAATCATATGTTGTCATGTGTCTAGCTAGAGGGGAGAGAAGAGGACCCGTGAAACTTGGTTTTGCATCGAAATCCTTTGTTATTATTCCTTTTTTCATTCCTCGTCTCTTTCAAAAGGCTTATTGACACTTATCGATATCGCAACTTTATGTGCTTCACTTGCTTAAAGAAGTTTTGATACTCTGATCTCTAGGGTTCCGATTTCCTCCAACCTTCGACGTACTACACCTCTGATTGCATATATGACTGATTATGATAATCCACATTCATCTAGATATCTGATATTAGATGTGTTGACATGCCGATCTCGAATATTGAGCCTTCATAGGACTTCAAGTCCCTAAACAACAGCAAGACATAACATTTGACCCATGAGTCGACATCCGCATATCATTGGAGAGCTTATTCAGAGTAATTTCCAATGGAGATGGTACAATGTAAGCTTTGAGTCATTCAGTTGTGTGAAAGATGACTGCAAAATTTTATTCTCACTGACTCTATAGATAGCTGAACTCAATACTGCCATGATGGTCATTTTATGGCTTCTTCAGTATGCCTATTATTGTGATGATTTTATACAAGAAGCTTATAGCTACCATGGGATTCCTCCAAAACACCCAATTTTCATGTTGACCCTTGTTTGACATCAATTCCAACACTTACACGACCACCTATACACCATCAAATGTCCAACGATTCTTTCATGACTCTACTTGGATTTATTGCTTAGGATTCTAGGTCTTTCTAACCCTATGTACTGAGTTCATTCCTTATATTTCTATTTCCTATATTTGTTGCAACGACCTATTAAGATTGATTTACAATGTGTAGGCCACCATAACTAAACATTTACTCTTGGGAATGATCTATATTACTTATGTGTATGTTTGAATCTTCCTATGAGAAAGGTAACTGAACTAAATTTAAGTCATTTTACATTTACATCTTGAGAAACAATGAATTATATTCAAGAGACACTAATATGTCCTGGGCATTGGCCTCTCCTCCACTTAGGGGTTATCTATAGGAGCTATAACACCCTTCACCACAAATCCTTCTAGTTGCTTCAAGTAGATTTCTTCTTCTAGATCCTCATGAAGAAATGTTGTCTTCACATCCATTTGTTCTACCTCAAAATCAAAAGCAGAAACAAGAGATAAAATTAATCTAATAGAAGCTAACCTAGCAACATGAGAAGAAATATCACAGAAATCAATTCTTGACAACTAGGAATAACCTTCTTCTACTAAAGAAGATTTTCATTTCTCCACTTTGCCTTCTTAAACACACACTTACTGTCGATCGGCTTCCTTCCACATGACACCTCCACCAAAGCTCATGACTCATTTTTTTCTAAAGCTTTCATTTATTTAACGATGGCCTTCTTCTAGAATTTGTCATGCTTTGACTTGACTACCTCCCTAACAGTTATATGATCTTCATCAGTAATAGATAAATAAATGTTTGAGCATAAAGAAGATGGATTATATCCCTCTCACTTCATTCTCTCTCGAATTGGTCTCCTCAAAATTAGACTGTGTAGTTCTTCCTTTACTAATTCCTATTCTTTCCTAGAGTCTGATTCTTCCACCTTTAGTTCAAACTCTATCTTCTTTGGTTCCCTTTTTTTTGGTAGTACTTGATGTCTAATAACATCTTTCACTTCTATAAAGACCACATCTCAACTATAAACAATGTTTCTTGTTTCTATGTTCCAACGATTGTAACCTTTTAAACCCTCCTTATACCCAATATGGATGCACCTTTGAGATTTACTATCAAAATTGGTTATTTTCTCCTTTGGAACATGTACATATGCATTAAAGTAAAATACCATGAGATGTGAGAGAGAGGGTTTCTTACCAGTCCATACCTCATGCGGGTCGTAGATGAAGGTGATTTGTTAAGTAGGTAGCATGCAATATCCACTAGACTCTAAGGTTTGATCGAAGACCCACTAGACTCTGGTTGTCTCCTGTAGTGCTATACCAAACTTCTTATGAGAACAAAAGAAATGTTAATCATGATTCCATAGACTCTAATGTTTGATCGAAGACCCACCATATTCCAAAAATTGATATGAGGATGTTTGATGGCAAGGGTCCCGCAACATGGATATTATAGATGGAGCAATTCTTGGATCTCAATAATGTGTAAAACACACAAAAGGTACGTATGGAAACTTTATATTTGGAACCAACTCAGTTTGTATGGTATCAATGGCTTTTCTCTCGTAAACAATTTATCACTTGGGCAATTTTTACGGAAGAATTGATAGCACATTATGAGGATACAAAAAGCAACACTTTTTTTAGCCAATTGATAAGTCTCAAACAAAAGGGTTCAATAATGGAGCACATTGAGGAGTTCCAGAAATTGAACATAAGGGTAAAAGATATTCCAGAGGAGCATAGGATTGATGTGTTCATAGGGTCTTTAAAGGATAATATCCAACATGATGTTCACCTTTGGGAACCTGATTCATTAGAGAAGGCATTCAAGTTAGCAAGAAAAATGGAAAGCAAAATTATGGCAACCAGGAAGCATACCACTCACAACTATAAAGATGGAAGTGTTGTTGCCCCTAGTCTTCCACAACCTATAAGGTTGACACCACAACAATTGGAAGAAAAAAGAGAAAAAGGGCTTTGTTATAGTTGTTATAGCAAATACACTAAAGGTCATAAGTGTGTTGAGAAGAAATTATTCTACATAGATTGTGAAGAGGAAGAAGAAAAGGAGCAAGAAAGGTCAAAAGAAGAGGATATACTCTAGGAACAAAGCCTAGATGAAGAACAAATAAATCCGACCATATCTTGTAATGCATTGGCAGGAATTACCACTCCTCAAACCATCAAGATAGAAGGACAAATCAAGAAGAAAAAGGTAATAGTGTTGATTGATTCAGGAAGCACCCACAATTTTATTCATTGTAAGGTAGCAAAAGAATTGAATTGCTTCCTATATCCAGCACCAGAGTGTCAAGTGATGATTGCAAACGGAGGAACAATAAATTGCTCTGCAAAGTGCCATAATATCAAGCTATCCATGGGAGAATATGTATTGACTAGCCCAATGCTTTCCATTCCAATGGGAGGTGCTGATGTTGTACTAGGAGTCCAATGGCTACAACCCTTGGGTACAATAGCTTTTATTTTTCAAGAACTTTTCATCAAATTTTCTACGGAAGGAAAGGAAGTTGAATAAACTAGGAAAGATAATCAGCTCTAATGGTATGACGAAGCTTCTAAAAAAGGAGCAAAGAGGTGTAATTGCACAATTATGTTCGCTAGATGTTTCCACATTGGAATCATCTATTTATCCAGATCTCCAAAAAATTCCTAGACAATCATTCCAAGGTATTTGAGACTCCCAAAGGTCTCCCATATATGCATGATCATGATCATGCTATTCATCTGATTCCAGGAAGTGTTCCTCAAAACATCAGGCCGTATAGATATCCCTATGTCCAAAAGAGTGAAATTGAACGTATGGTTGCAGAAATTATAGAGGTTGGTATAATTCAACCGAGTCAAAGTTCTTTCTCCGCTCCAATCGTATTGGTGCACAAGAATGATGGATCATGGCGCATGTGTCCGAATTATAGGGAGCTCAACAAGCTCACTATTAAAGATAAGTTCCCCATTCCTGTCATTGATGAATTACTAGATGAATTGCATGGATCAATTTACTTCACCAAGTTTGATCTTCGTTCAGGATATCATCAAATCAGAATGAAGATTGAAGACATTCTGAAAAAAGCATTTAGAACTCATGAGGGTCATTATGAATTTTTGGTCATGCCTTTTGGCCTTACCAATGCACCTTCAACATTTCAAGGTTTAATGAATTCAATTTTCAAACCATTCCTTAGAAAATTTGCGTTAGTATTTTTTGATGATATACTAATCTACAACAAGTCTTGGAAGGATCATGTTGAACATGTTGACAGGGTGCTACAACTATTGGAGGAGAAACAATTATATGCAAAAAGATCCAAATGTTTCTTTGGAGTCCAGGAGGTGGAATATCTGGGTCATATTGTATCTCATGAAGGAGTTAAGGTAGACCCTAGCAAAATTAAAGCCATTAAGGAATGGAAAATCCCCACATCCATAAAGCATCTGCGAGGATTTCTCGAGTTGACAGGGTATTATCGCAAGTTTGTTAAGAATTATGGGAGAATAGCAGCACCTCTAACAACATTATTGAAGAAAGATGCATTTTCATGGACTCCGGAAGCAACAAAGGCCTTTGAACATCTTAAAGAGGAAATGTGCCAAGCACCGGTCTTAGCTACACTGGACTTCACAAAAACCTTTATTGTGGAATGTGATGCTTCAGGAAATGGAATTGGTGCTGTTCTAATGCAAGATGAAAGACCCATTGCTTTTGAAAGCCGTCCAATCAAGGGAAAGTTTTTAAGCAAAGCTATTTATGAGAAGGAAATGTTGGCAATACTCCATGCACTTAAGAAATGGCGACCCTACCTAATGGGAAGACACTTCAAGGTAAAAACGGATCATGATAGCCTTAAATACTTTTTAGAACAAAGATTATCGTCTGAAGAACAACAAAAGTGGGTCACAAAGATGTTGGGTTATGACTTTGAAATCATCTACAAAAAAGGGAAGCAAAATGTGGTGGCAGATGCACTCTCAAGAAAGGATGAGGATGTGGAAGCATTGTTGTGCGCCATTTCTATTATCCAACCAGATTGGATAAATGAAGCAAGGGAGGAGTGGAAGAATGACGAAGAAGTGTGGGCACTTATTCGAAAGTTACAACAAGATTCCAGTACGTCTGATACATTTAGCTGGCAAAATGATTCGTTATGGTACAAAGATCGCTTATACCTCTGTAAGAATTCCCAGCTAAAACAAAAGATTCTTATGGAATTGCACACTTCTCCCTTAGGAGGGCACTTAGGATTTTTAAAAACTTACCACAGGGTTAAGAAGGAATTTTTTTGGGATGGCTTTAAATTAGATATTCAAAAGTTTGTGGCGGAATGTTTGGTTTGCCAACAAAACAAGGTTGAAACAATTAAGACACCGGATCTATTACAACCTTTATCCATTCCAAGCCAACATTGGGAGGAGGTTTCGATGGATTTTATCACAGGTTTACCCAAGTCTGAGGGAAAGAGTGGCATCATGGTGGTAGTTGATAGAGTTACCAAGTATGCACAATTTTGTGCATTATCACATCCATTTAAAGCTAGTACAGTTTCTACTGCATTTATGGAAACAATTCAAAAGCTACATGGAAACCCAAAGATTATTGTAAGTGATAGAGATCCCATTTTCACTGGAAATTTTTGGACAGAATTATTTTCTTGCCTTGGTACTCAGTTAGCTCATAGCTCATCTTATCATCCTCAATCTGATGGGAAAACTAAGATAGTAAACAAATGTTTGGAAGGATATCTTTGTTGCTTTGTATCTGATAAATAGACACAATGGGTCAAATGGTTGCCTCTGGCTGAATGGTGGTATAACACTTCCTTCCATACAGCAACAAAAATGACCCCATTTATGGCTCTTTATGGGTATCAACCACCATCCATCACATCATACTTAAGAGAAAATTCTAAGGTTTAGGCAGTGGAACATCACATTGAACATCAACAAAAAGTCCTCCAACTCTTAAAGGATAACCTCGTGTTGGCACAGAATAGAATGAAACAACAAGCAGATCAACATTGCAGTTAAAGAAGTTTTGATGTAGGTGATTGGGTATTCCTATGGCTACAACCATATAAGCAAATGTCCCTCAAGCAATCTAAGAAGGATAATAAATTATCACCAAAGTATTATGGTTCGTATAAGGTGTTCCAAAAGATTGGTACTATGGCATACAAATTGGAGCTTCCTGCAGCTTCCCGATTGCACCAAGTTTTCCATGTTTCATGTTTAAAGAAGGTTATAGGTGACAAGCTCCCAGTTCAAACAATATTGCCAGAACTTGACGAGGAAGGAAAAATTATATTGGAACCGGAAGCAGTCACAGAAACAAGAACTCGACAGCTACGAAATCGATCAATTTCAAAGTGTCTTATCAAGTGGAAGAACTTATCCGCTGAAGATTCCACATGGGAGGATGAGAATTTTATGCAGAAGTATCCAGAACTACTCAAGCGTTGAGGACAACACTTTTTTGAAGGAGAGGGGCATGTTGGGTCCCCATAATACTAGTGATTACCCCATTACTATTTTAGTTATACCCCTTATTAATATTGTTGTGCCCCTATTGCCCCCATATTGTTATTACTGTGCCCCATAGAATCCCTCTATTGTTATTTTTGTGGCTTTATATTATTATTGTTAGGTCGGCTGGATTATATTGTGACTTCTTAGACTCCTATATATAGAAAGGAGGTTTTTTCATTTGAATCATCCAAGAATTGTTCATTTATGTAATGTAAAGGAGGTTGCCCTCTCGAAGAGGCTGAATTATAAGGCGTTGATCTATCTTTTCTATCTTTTCTTGAGCTGGTTTCATAACAACCAACCTCTTTGGTATGCAGGAACCAACCTGCCCTTTCCACTGTTCTCCTATTTCATACAATTTTCAAACTAAAAAATAGAGGCATACAATAATAAAAGTAAAATACCAACAATGGCTACTTGCATATTCGACTTCTCCACTCTTCCTTCTATGCTCACATGCAGTAGATCGTTTCTTGCTGCTCACACCAACACTTCCTTTGCACTCTACCTTTGTTTTCAAGGTCTCTTTACATACTACTCTTAAGCACTATCCTTACAATTCTCCATGCAGTCCTCATGCTGCTCTTGCCATTTTATTACACCATGTCCTCTCAAGTGCTTCAGCCACTCTACTTTTATGCTCACTCACTCTACTGCTCCCTCACACATATACTCATATCCCCATATTTTTTGTTGCTAGAGATTGTTTTGTTCCAGTGAGGCATACTTCACACTCGAGTCTCTCGACACTATCTTGTAGCTACCAATCTGTACTTAGGAATTTATTCACTTTCCACTCTTGTGTCTTCTGATAGTTTATTGTCACAATGCTCATAATAGAGATGGTCCTAGCATTTCTTTGTATTCTGACTGCACAAAGCTCCTGTGCTGAGAAATTAATTCTCAGATGACCTACACACTCCTCCGAGAGTCCCATGCTTATTTATCGTTCCATAGATATTGACAGTCCACAGAGGTGATTATTTTTTCTTATTTACCATAAATATTCATGCACACAAAGTAGTTGATTGTTTCCTTCAGGCACTCAAATTCACCTTTGCTGCCAATGTTGTCCTCGGTTTCTTGTTACACAGTCTTCAACAAGATATTCCCTTTTCAGCTACCAACTCCTATGTGCCTTCATTCAATATCACAGCTTCCATCCCATAATTTCTTTAATGTTATGTACTTCCTTATCGGAGAAATTCCATATCACTATCTTCACAGTGGTCCGATGTTCTTATATTCTAATCCTTTGATTTCTGAGCTCCTTCTCCTTAGCCCTCACAGTGATTCTAGTCATAGAACCGCTAGCTGTGACATGCCACTTAGCATTAAGGTGCTAAGCCTTTAGACTCCTGTCAGGGGACATTCTCCCTTTGTTAACTGCTATACATGTGCCCTTGGTTCGTTGAGCTCTCATGACCATGTGCCAGCACAATACCAGAAGCCCTCTATATAGGAACTTTTCAAAACTTCAGTTGCTTTAGAGTTTTGATATCTTAATCCTTCGATTTTTGAGCTCTGATATGACATAATAACCTCTTCATGGTGACTCCTTGGAGGTGACACCTGTCACTTGGTTCTAGCCCATTAGCCTAGGAAATATGTCCTGCCATATTTCCACATCATCCTGACATCACCTGTCACTGTAGCTTATCAGAGCCAATCATATGTTGTCATGTGTCTAGCTAGAGGGGAGAGAAGAGGACCCTTGAAACTTGGTTTTGCAACGAAATCCTTTGTTATTATTCCTCTTTTCATTCCTCGGCACTTTCAAAAGGCTTATTTACACTTATCGATATCACAACTTTATGTGCTTCACTTGCTTAAAGAAGTTTTGATACTCCGATCTCTAGGGTTCTGATTTCCTCCAACCTTCGACGTACTACACCTCTGATTGCGTATGACTAATTATGCTAATACACATTCATCTAGATATCCGATATTAGATGCGTTGACATGCCGATCTCAAATATTGAGCCTTCATAGGACTTCAATTCCCTAAACATTAGAAAGACATAACATTTGACCCATGAGTCGACATCCGCATATCATTGGAAAGATTATTCAGAGCAATTTCCAATGGAGAGGGTCCGATGTAAGCTTTGAGTCATTCAGTTGTGTGAAAGATGACTGCAAAATTTTCTTCTCACTAACTCTATAGATCGCTGAACTCAATACCGCCATGATGGTCATTTTATGGCTTCTTCCGTATGCCTGCTACTGTGATGATTTTATACAAGAAGCTTGTAGCTACCATGGGATTCCTCCCAAACACAAAATCTTCATGCTGACCCTTGTTTGACATCAATTCCAACACTTACACGACCACCTATACACTATCAAATGTCCAACAATTCTTTCCTGACTCTACTTGGATTTACTGCTGAGGATTCTGGGTCTTTCTAACCCTATGTACTGAGTTCATTCCTTATATTTCTATTTCCTATATTTGTTGCAATGACCTATTAAGATTGATTTACAATGTGTAGGCCACCATAACTAAACATTTACTCTTGGGAATGATCTATATTACTTATGTTTATGTTTCAATCTGCCTCTGAGAAAGGTAACTGAACTAAATTTAAGTCATTTTACATTTATATCTTGAGAAACAATGAATTTTATTCAAGAGACAATAATATGTCCTGGGCATTGACCTCTCCTCAACTTAGGGGTTGTCTATAGGAGCTATAACACCCTTCACCACAAATCCTTCTAGTTGCCTCAAGTAGATTTCTTCTTCTAGATCCTCATGAAGAAATGTTGTCTTCACATCCATTTGTTCTACCTCAAAATCAAAAGCAGAAACAAGAGATAAAATTAATCTAATAGAAGCTAACCTAGCAACATGAGAAGAAATATCACCAAAATCAATTCTTGACACCTAGGAATAACCTTCTTCTACTAAAGAAGATTTTCATTTCTCCACTTTGCCTTCTTGATTCATATTCTTCTTAAACACACACTTACTGCCAATCAGCTTCCTTCCACATGACACCTCCACCAAATCTCATGACTCATTTTTTTCTAAAGCTTTCATTTATTTAACCATGGCCTTCTTCTAGAATTTGTTATGCTTTGACTTGACTACCTCCCTAACAGTTATATGATCTTCATCAGTAATAGATAAATAAATGTTTGAGCATAAAGAAGATGGATTATACCCCTCTCACTTCATTCTCTCTCGAGCTGGTCTCCTCAAAACTAGACTGTGTAGTTCTTCCTTTACTAATTCTTATTCTTTTCTAGAGTCTGATTCTTCCACCTTCAGTTCAAACTCTATCTTCTTTGGTTCCTTTTATTTTGGTAGTACCTGATGTCTAATAACATCTTTCACTTCTATAAAGACCACATCTCAACTATAAACAACGCTTCTTGTTTCTATGTTCCAAAGATTGTAACCTTTTAAACCCTCCTTATACCCAATATGGATGCACCTTTGAGATTTACTATCAAGATTTGTTATTTTCTCCTTTGGAACATGTACATATGCATTAAATTAAAATACCATGAGATGTGAGAGAGAGGGTTTCTTATCCGTCCATACCTCATGTGGGTCGTAGATGAAGGTGACTTGTTAAATAGGTAGCATGCAATATCCACTACCTTTTCCCATAATTCTTGACGTAATCCAGCACCACTAAGAATGATTCTTTCCATTTCCATCAATGTTTTATTCATTCTTTCTACATCTCCATTTTTTTGAGGTGTGTATGATGTTGTCTCCTGCAGTGCTATACCAAACTTCTTATAGGACTCTCCCCCATTATCTATCCTCAACGCCTTAATCTTCTTCTGTATCTAATTTTCCACTAGAAGCTAATTTCTTTGAACCTACCAAAGACTTCTGATTTATTCTTGTGGAAATATATCCATGTATTCCTCGACAATTCATCTATAAATGAGACATAATACACATATTTACCCTATGATGGAACTGACATGGGTCTAAACACATCAATTTTCATAAGCTCTAAAATCCATTTTTCCCTCTTAGCATAAGAAGATAAACTTACCTGATTCTTCTTCCCATATACACAATGTTCACAAAAATCAAAATCTAGATAAAAATTACAAATACCTTCTATCATACCATTACCATTTAATATTTAAAGACGTTTATCTCCAATGTGTTCCAGTATTTGATGCCACAACATAGTCTTTTCACCATAGACTACAAGAATTATGATCAATATTAATGCTCCTCGAACCATCTTGCAGGAATCTTTATCGAACATTGCTTTTACACCTGCATCATCCAACTTTCTTATAGAAATTAAATTTATGTCCAATGTAAGAATCTACATAAAACCAAGAAATTTTATAATCCTTCCACTTTGCAACTTCAACTTGATTCTTCCATGTCCTATGATTCTGGTCTTCCCGTCATCACTTATGAATACATCATCATCATCATATTTCTCATACTCGCAAAACAACTCCCTATCGGTATTCATGTGAAAGAATGCACCTAAGTCAATAAAGCATGCCTCATGAGCTATATGTGTACTAGAAGATGCCAAGTACACATCCACGCCTTCATCTGAGGTAGTTTTCATCTTTGTAGAAGGAGAATCATCATAACCCTTTCTTTTTTCAAGTGTTTTATATCTACATTCCTTTTTGTAGTGCCCTTCTTTTCCACATTTCCAGCATACCTTTACATAATTTCTTGGATATTTAGATATCCCTCTAGATTTAGATCTCTCATTTGAGGAATTATTTCTATTTTTATTTTGGGATTGTCCTCTTACAACAACAACATCTCCATTTTCTCTCTCAAAATATTTTCATATCATTTCATCTCACAACAAGGATGATACTATTTCATCAAACTTCAAGGTACGTGTATTTCTACGTATAGTAACAAACAAACTATCCCATGATTCTAGTAGAGAACAAAACAAACTGATGGACTTATACTCATCCACAATCTTAATATCAACATATAACAACTGACTTAACATAGTTTTGAAGACATTGATATGCTCTGTCATCGAGTCTCCATGCTTCATCCTTAAGTTATACAAATTTTTCCGTAGGGTCAATTTCTTAACAAGAGAATTAGATTGAGAAAACATTTCTATGTTCCCTGACATGTGGTAGCTACACCCTAAATCTAGATACCCTATATCACTTTGTTTTTCTTGTGCTACATTACAAGCTAAAAACACGCTATCATGGTTCTGATTTTCCTTTGTGAAATTTACACTTGGTTTGTTACTAATGTCATATTTCTTCTTTCTACATTCATTTGCATAATGACCATATTTTTTATAGTAATGACATTGGACTTGAGATTTATCATACCAATGACCTTGTGCTTGATTTTGGCTTGGCCCTTGACTTGGATTTTAATTGCTGCCCCTTCAGCTTGAGCTTGAAGGGATTTTTCTTCCACCTATGTGTGGGCTTCTTCCTCTTCCTCTAGCATATGATATACCTCTGCCTCCACCTTGACCAAATGAGACCTGTTTCTTGAAAGCATGCTCCAATGAGGAAGTTGTTGCTCTATTTAGACTATGTTCATGAGAAATCAATGATGCATGAAGCTCATCCACTGGGAACTATGAGAGATCATTTGTCTCTTTTATGGCCACAACAATGACATTAAACCTTATTGGAAGACTTCTCAAAACTTTCTCAACTATTCTCCTTTTTTCAAATGTCTCACCATGAACCCTGATTTGAGTAACCAGCGCAATAACATGTGTAAAAAATGAATCTACATTCTCAGAGTCTTTCATACAAAGTGTAAGAATCTCCTTAACATTTGTAGCTTTGTTGTCTTCACTTTTGCCATGCCTTGGTAGTCTCTCTGGAGGGTGTCCCATGTTTGCTTGGACTTTGTTGCGGCTGCAACCGTCGGGAAAATGCTTTCATGAACTGCTTGAAAAATGTAAAAGAGGGATTTTTAATCCTTCTTTCTTTTATCCCTCAACAATCCCTTTCTACTTGAGACAAGGCATTATACCCTGCTACATCTCATGGATCTTGAAAACTATTCTCCACCAAATCTCAAATGTCTTGAGAGCCTTCATTGTAATATCCTAGTAATCATAATGTTTCCATTAAATTGAGGTATTCAAGAATTAGTCAAGCTTGTGCTTGATGTTTCCATTTCTGAATGTAAAAAAAAAATTCTACCTACTCACCTACTCGTAAATATGCTTCAAAAAAAAAAAAATTCTTCAAAACAATTTTTTAATTCCTAATTAAAACACTTGTTTTTACATTAACAGAATTTAACCCGCTATGATACCATGTTAGAAAAATTTTTACAAAGGAAAAAGAGATGTACCCAATCTCGAGTTTACTCGCAGCGTCTCTCCCCTCTGGGTTATTATCATTAGCGTCCAGATTATCGATCTGGTCGAGAAAGGCCATAAGATACGTGTCTCGTGCCACCGTATCTCCGCAATTCATTCGCTTCGTGTCTAGAAAAGCCAATATGTCATTCCAATAGTCATCTCGCCCTTGTTTCCGCTAAGAAACTCGTGAGGCGGCGACCATCTCGAAAAAACGCTACAAAAAAATACGATGCTATTAAAACAGAAACACATGCCACATAAAGTTGAGTTTGGGATTTGGATTATTAGACTTATAAACCTCGCACTGCCTCTTTGTCATTCACATAGCGCGACTAGCAATATCTATAGAAAAGTACGTGGCAGTGGCTTCATTACCAATATATTGTTTTTTATTAATATATTTAATTTTTGGACACCAATGAAACGTCGTTAGTGGTTAACGTAAACCGCCTTCCCATCAAAATCTACCGTAACACACAAACCTAGTTGCATTTGCATTTGTGCATTTTGGATTGGTCCAAATTGGAAATTTGGTTTTATATTTTTCGTGTTATAAATTTTTAAATTTGAGATGTTTTGTTTATTTTTTTTATAAAGTTTTAGTGAAAATGTACGCAAGATAATCTATCATTCCCTTCAAGTGGAGAATGCACACGTTTACCACCAAAATTAATCAAACTGCAAATAACAGTCAATTTGTTATCTCATAATGGGGTGACCGACCCTTCGATGAAGGCGCTTTGAGATCCCCATCCCAGCCACATGTCATCCATGTGAAAATTAAATAAGGTAGGTATTGGGCTCATGGTATGGAGAAGGAATTATCTAGAGGCAACGGGTATAATTATCAGGTTAGTGTTGTGGAGTGGGAATGTTTTTTTGTCTTTGGTGATGGGAAGAGATGCCAAGGAGGTTGGTCACGGTTATGACTATTATGCAAGCCTATAGTGAGAGTCAAACGACCGTTCTGGCAAGGGAATAAGGGAGGGTGTTGGCCTTTCTTCATGTATTTCTCTAGATATTTGATTTGGGACCCAAGTGTTCATTTTGTTTTCAACATTGCTGTTTAGAGTGGTTGCCTCTTTTTCTGGCAAGTGGACTTCAAATTTCAGGTATTCTCCTCCCATTGCTGGTGATCTAGCCATATCTGTGACGCCCCCAATTCTTTTTTCCTTAAATTGGCCGGGTGCGGCACCCCCTAAGTAGTTAACATCTTCCATTGTTAGTCTACTTTACGAACTACGCCTTCAACATTCATTATAAACATGAATTATATCTGGTAAAATCATGTTAATGTGTCTCATTATATGGCAAAAGCAAAAAAGTACTCAAATAAAAAAAAAAGATAAAAAAATAATATAAAAATATCAATTAAATGAGTTGAGTTTCATACTTGTTAATTATAAAAAATAAATGCTAAATTTGTAACAAAGCTAACTCACAATAAATTTTGGTAAAAGCTATAGTGAACCTATTTAATGGGTTTAGAAAATATAAATAATGTTATAAAAAATAAATATTAAATTTGCAAATAAGTCCACTGATAGTAAATATTGGTAAAAGCTATGGTTAATCACTCACAAAATATAAATAACTTGATGTAAAGTTAAATGAAATGCTAAAACTCTTTAAATATATATAAAAATAGAAGTAGAATTTCTAAACAAATAATTTTATATATTATATTTTGAATAATATAAAATACGTTATTATAATCATAATTAAAAATTTTATTATAAAAAATACAAAATATATTTTAAAAATTTTCAAAAAATAATTTTAACATTTTGTTATATGTTATTTTCAAATTTCTATTAAAAAAAAAATGATTTTATAAACTTGAAAGGATAGTTTCTTGGGTCGCGGTTTTGTCACTACTTAAAAATTTATGTAAAACATTAATGATACCTTTTAAAGAAAATGAACAAATTAGATAAAAATTATATATTAAATTTTAGAAAAAATATGACATGAAATTGAATTTAAATTGACATGTTTTGTCTTCTTTTACCACCACCTAGTTTTTGATGATTTTGTGAATTTAAGAGTAAACATTCCAACTCCATTTATTTTTATAAAACTTCTTTGCCACAAAAAGGGAAAAAGTGATACACATTAACATTAATGTACGAAATCCATTGATAACAACATAGAACATCAATAAGAACACAAGCGTATGCAAGAGAGAACTTCTTTTATTATGTATATGAGAATTTGTACAATGACTGGGAGCTAGGCTCCACCGGCGTTCATAACCAAGGTTGGGCGCCCGCCCGTGCAAGAGCGCACGACGGTCACACCTCAACTCACCCAAAATACAATATACAACATATACAAGTGTTTGTCCGAACGGGGGGGGGTGCGCCTGTGCACACCCGCACGACCCACAACCAATTCGCACAACCGGCGAGCAGGCGCCACACTATGCCCTCCACCCGCACCTCCACCCGTCTACACAAAGTGCGCCATGTCACCTTGCCCAGCTCGGCGGGCGCATCACCTAGGCACCTCAAGTTGCAGTTTTAGAGCGACTTCGCACTTCACCTTAAGCGATTGATCAATGCGAAAGTTCGATGATGAAATGACCATCTCTTCCCATGTTTTTATATGCGTTCAAGTGTGGCGACCTCACCTGCGGCTGACCCACCAAACGCTCCAACAAACGCAAGCCGACGTGCTCCCAAATGATGTGTGACGCCCCTTCATAAGTCGGCTCGCCCTCCATTTTCCACGCCCAGCTCGCCATATTAAAGGAACGCCAATCTGCACGCACGCTCATTATAACCTTGCCTCATCTTTGGTCGCTCCTCGTGCTGTGCCTTAGTCGCATTTCAGTAGGAGAGCGCGCACCCGGCTGCTCGATGACCGCAGGACGTTACCTCCTCCCCCACTGGAAATCATTGTCGCCCTCGACAATCCCGACTGCCTGAGAAGCTTCCTGTCGTACTTTGCAATCTTTTCCTTCCATCTCCAAAGTGAGTCCTTCGATTCCCAACTTTCTTCCTCTGGTGCATTCTTCCATCTGACAAGAAATTCCCGCTTCATGTGGCAACCAATCCCTGTAGTTCTGAAGCTCAAAATCTTCTCCAACTCCAGTCCTGGCTTGTCCACAATCCTGGCTGGTCCTCTCGGCGGTTCAGCTCTCTCTGGATGATCAACATCAAGTCTGCATCTCTTCAACTAACTCATGTGAAAAACTGAATACTTCATGTGCATATGGTGTGGAAGCTCCAGCTCATAAGAAACTTCCCCCACTCTCTTCTTCACTCGGAATGGTCCCTCATACTTCCGTGTCAGTTTGCTTACAGTCCCCTTGGCTGGCTGAAACTGCTCCCCTGTAATCCTGAGAAACACCATATCTCCCACACTGAAGTGTGCATCCCGTCTCCCTCGATCAACATATTTCTTCATTCTCCTTGCAGCTTCGTGCAAGCGCAACTGTGCCAACTCCAAGGTCTCATCCTAATCCTTCATGAACTTCTTCGCATGAGGACTCCTCAAAAACCCTCCTGTTACTACGGTATGCGGTGCAACCGACATCTGTCCGTTCACCAACTCAAATGGACTATACCCCGTCGCAAAACTTTTTTGAGTATTGTAGCTAAACTGAGCAATATCCAAGAGTTCAGGCCAATTCTTCTGATCAGCTGTCACATAATGTCTCAAGTAGTCCTCTAGCAATGCGTTGATCCTCTCGGTCTGCCCATCTGTTTGCGGATGGTAACTCGAACTCATCAACAATTCTGTCCCGACTAACTTGAACAATGTCGTCCAAAATCTGCCTGTAAAACGTGGATCTCTATCCGACACGATGCTTAATGGCATCCCCCAATACTTCACTATGTTCTTAAAGAACAACTTCGCACTCTGCTCGGCCCCACAATGCATCTTTGTCGGAACAAAGACAGCATACTTAGAGAAACGATCAACCACGACCATAATCCCATTATACCCCTGAACCTATGGCAACTGAGTGATGAAGTCCATCGAGACACTCATCCATGGCCTCTCAGGAATCGGTAAAGGCTGCAACAGTCCTCCTTGTCTCTGAGTATCCGATTTGTCCTGCTGACAAATGGTGCAGGTATGTACATACTCCTCTATATCCTCTCACATATTCTCCCAAAAGAATCCTCTCTCCAAAAATGCCAAAGAATGACGCATCCCTGGGTGGCCAGCCCATGGTGAGTCGTGGCACTCCTTCAAAAGGTGCCTCCTAAGCCCTGATGACTTTGGAACATAGATTCGGTTTCCAAAGAACAAGAACCTGTCTCGTAGAAATAACTTTCGTGTCTTCCCCTCCTTTATCTGCTTCACTATATTCTGCGCCAAATTATCGGTTTCAACACTTTCCTTGATCTTATTCTTTATCTCTTCTGACATCCGAAATCGACTCCTACTCTTTGCTGCCCGGTCTTCTCCTTCCAATTCTGCAAGTTGTCCCTTCCTGCTAAGGGCATCTGCTACCGCATTGTGCCTTCCCGGTCTATACGCGATAGTCATGTCGAATTCTGCCAAGAAGTCCTGCCAACAAGCTTGCTTTGCAGAAAGCTTCAGTTGTGATGCAAAATAACTCGCTGCAATGTTGTCAGTCTTGACAACAAATGACTTCCCGATCAAGTAATGCCTCCACACATGAAGATAGTGAATGATTGCAGTAATCTCCTTCTCATGAACTGGATACCTTCGTTCTCTATCCTGCAACTTCCGACTCTCATACGCCACCAGATGCCCATCCTGCATAAGAACCCCTCCTATGGCAAAATCTGAAGCATCAGTGTGTACCTCAAACGGTCTCTCGAAGTCAGGCAACTTCAGTATCGGTGTTGTAACCATCCTCTTCTTCAAGTCATCAAATGCCTCTTGACATTTTCTCGTCTGAATCCACCTCTTGTCTTTCTTCAATAGGTCTGTCAGTGCCGATGTCACTTTGGAGTACCCCTCTACAAACTTCCGTTGTTAGTTGGTTATGCCCAAAAACATCCTCATCCCATGGACATTCTTCGGTTCAACCCAGTCTTCGATCGCCTTCACTCTACTTGGCTCCATCCGTATGTACCCTTGACCAACAATATGCCCAAGGAACGGAATCTCGGTCTGAGTGAACACACACTTAGACTTCTTCAAGAACAACTGGTTTGCTCTCAGTGACTCAAACACCATCGCCAAGTGCTTCTTATGATCCTCCATGTTGTCACTGAACACCTCTATATCGTCCAATTATACTACTACGAACGAATCCAAGTATGGTCGTTGGACATCATTCATCAAAGTGCAAAACGTAGCAAGAGCATTGCATAACCCGAATGGCATAACAAGGAACTCAAAGCTACCATACCTTGTTACTATCGTGGTCTTCTTCTCGTCTCCTTCAGCTATCCGCACCTGATAATACCCATGCCTCAAGTCCAGCTTGGAAAACACTCGGGTTTTTGCAAGCTTGTCAAAGCAATCAGCAGCCAATGGCAAAGGATACATGTTCCTTACCGTCTGCTTGTTCAGTGCACGGTAATCACAGCATATCCGTAGCTCATTCGAATCCTTCTTCCGCTGGAACAATACCGGAGCTCCATAAGGGGACCTTGAAGGTCTGATGAAACCTGCACCAGTTAACTCCTTTAACTGTCGTTTCAACTCTTCCAACTCAGGTCCTGACAACCGATAAGGTGCTTTAGCCGGGGGTTGCTTTCCTGGCTCAAGCTCAATACTATGGTCCACTGCACGCCTTGGTGGAAGCTTCTTTGGTAGCTCATGGGGCATCAAATCCGCATATTTGGTCAGTACCTCAGAAATCTCGGCTAGAACAAGCGTCCCCACTCCATCACCTTCGACTCCCTTGAACATCACCGCATATGTCTCCATAGCTGACTCCTTCATAGCCTTCTCCAAACTCAATGCCGAAACATGCTGCACCTTGACTTCCCTCCTTTGCCTATGAGTGGGCAAAGTCCAATTTTTTGTCTGTCCAACCAACACCACCTCATCACAGAAGGGGACAACAATAGCCCTGTTGCCCTTCAAGAAATCCTGTCCGAGTATCATATCAAAGTCGCTCATCTCCATCACTGTGAAGTCCAACTGACGCTTCCAGTGTTTTATTTGCACAGGTACTTCGTGTACCAAACCCCCCACTTTAGCTCTAGAGTTCACTGCCTTGACTTCCACATTCAATGGGAAGATCATCAGTCCAACCTCTTTTGCCAACCATGTCGTCATGAAGTTATGAGTGGCCCCCGTGTCCACCAGAGCTTGAATGGTCTTGCCATGAACCATCAAGTCCACGAAACCTAGACTGTTAATCCACGATTTCTCCATAACTTTTCCCTGCATACATGTCTGTTCTCTGCGTTCATCCAGCAACGGCTTCACCACCTGTGAACCTGCTCTGATACCACCTGTCATGCCCCCAATTCTTTTTTCCTTAAATTGGCCGGGTGCGGCACCGCCTAAGTAGTTAACATCTTCCATTGTTAGTCTACTTTACGAACTACGCCTTCAACATTCATTATAAACATGAATTATATTATTAATGTGTGGAATCCATTAATAACAACATAGAACAACAATAAGAACACAAGCATATGCAAGAGAACTTCTTTTATTATGTATATGAGAATTTGTACAATGACCGGGAGCTAGGCTCCACCGGCGTTCATAACCAAAGTTGGGCGCCCGCCCGTGCAAGAGCGCACGGTGGTCACACCTCAACTCACCCAAAATACAATATACAACATATACAAGTGTTTTCCCGAATGGGCGGGCGCGCCCGTGCACACCCGCACGACCCACAACCAACTCACACAACCGGCGGGCGGGCGCCTCACTACGCCCTCCACCCGCACCTCCACCCGTCTACACAAAGTGCACCGTGTCACCTTGCCCGGCTCGGCGGGCGCATCACCTATGCACCTCGAGCTGCGGCTTTAGAGCGACTTCACACTTCACCTTGAGCGATGGATCAATGCGAAAGTTCGATGATCAAATGACCGTCTCTTCCCATGTTTTTATATGCGTTCAAGTGTGGCGACCTCACCCATGGCCGACCCACCAAACGCTCCAACAAACTCAAGCCAACACGCTCCCAAACGATGTGCGACACCCCTTCATAAGTCGGCTCGCCCTCCATTTGCCATGCCCAGCTCGCCATATAAAAGGAACGCCAATCTACCCGCGCGCTCATTATAACCGCGCCTCATCTTTGGTCGCTCCTCGTGTTGTGCCTTAGTCGCATTTCGGTAGGAGAGCGCGCGCCCAACTTCCCGATGACCGCAAGACGTTACAATACCCTTCGAGCACAAGAGATTTGTTATCCTTATAGGTGGTCTTCTTGGGCTTCAGTAGAGTCTCTACTTGTTGTCTTTGAAGTACACATTATATGAGAGAAAGAGCTTATACTCAATCCCTCTCTGGCTTATTGTTGTGTCTCTAAGGTGGTGTCTTGCTCCAGAATTGCCAAAGGACCCATGAGGTATGCGACTACAGTAGTCTTGATTTTGGTGTGTAGTATAATTATGAGCCTTCGACCAAGTTTAACATTCCAAGATTTGAGCCAATTGTGGCTTCCTCATCTTTCTATGGCTTTGACTTATCCTGGTGAAGTTCTTGGGTGGCTAATCTATCATGACTGGGTCTCTATCAATCGTTTTTGCGAGCCCCCCTTATCGAAGACCTTAGTCTTGTGTTGGGACATGAGGTCACCTAATCCGTAGCAAGTATACATTCCTCTAGGTTCTTTGGGCCCTTCTCCAGTTATTGGGGTGGCTCCTTGCTGTTGTGTCGGTTTGTCGTGGGATGTTTCTTATATGAGTCTTGATGGTGGTTTCATGGGAGTGTGTACTTGTGTTTTTTCCCAATTCCAGGAGTTTTTCTTATTTGCAGGGATGTCACGTCAACGTGGGAGACCTCACAGAAGGGGTGGACAACATGCACATTTAGGGGCATGCCTGGATAGGGAATCATCCTCTAGCAAGGAGCACTAAAAAAGTTTGGATAGTGAGGAGATTGTACTAGTTCCAGCTCACTCACCTGGTCATGTTGTCCAACCATCATCCCTCGAATCAATTGCTGATCAATTGAGGGGAATCCAAGCCATCCTGGACATCTTCTGAGACCACAATTGTAAAGATAGAAATGAATTAATGGGCTACATGAATGATTGACTCGAGAGACTCATTCTACAACCCAGTGTGAAGATGGTGTGTAAGTATGTTCTCCTCTCTTAAAATAAAATAAAATATTCTCTACATAGAAAAATAATGTCATCTATAATAAAAAAGGAAAAAATAATTGTTATGCATATTTAATTATTTGTCCATATGACCTAATTGCATCAAGAAGCACTCTAGAGCCCAATACACGAGGGAGATGTTGTCACATAAAGTTGCATTTAAAATAATAATTAATAACATTACTTTAAAAATCAATGTTGACCATAAATAAAAATACTTCAATTTTCATTTTTATTTTACAACAAACTTTATATAATGAGATAAAGTAATTGAAATAAAAAATAAAAAATTACCTTTTAGTATGAGGGATATATGTAATTCTCTCGTTGAATTGAGATCTAATTTCTATATTAACGTAACATAGCTCTATAAAAAATAAATAATGAAAAAATAAAAATGACCCATGGTATTGACCCATGATTTTCATGTGGAATATAACCTATATAAGGGAGGAATTAAACTAGCCTAGATCTATCTTAGTTTGATGTCATATTTAGGTATATAAGTATATTTAGATACATAAGTAACTTTAGAGAATGATGGCATTAAATCTACGTAGCCTGTAAAAGTAAAACTTTTTTTATGAATATGTTAGTGTTAGGCATTTGTCTAGATATTAGGAAAAATGTAATTATTACACGTTATCTAATATTTTCCCTATCTCCATCCACTATTTACTAGGTTATATCCGATAAAATATAATACTATAATATTACATTTTACCCAATATTTCCCCTCAATAGATTCAATAGGTTCACTTCTTATTGTGTTGTTTATTTATATTTGAAGTTTAAAAGTAAAGAAACTCAACTATAAAATTTGCAAGGGTGAGGGTGAATATAGAGTAAGAAATATAGAGTAAAATGTAATATTTAAGCTGGGTGTTATGGGAAACGTTAGGTAAAATGTAATAATATTCATTTTAATTAGTTTTCTCCCCAAACGGTGGTAATAAATATTGGGTATCATATAATATTGTAATGTTATATTTTATCCAAGATTTCCTCTCACTTGATTCACTTGTTATTAAAAAAATTCTTTGTATTTCAGGTTCATAAGTAAACTTAAATCCTATGTAAACATTTGATCCCATTATGGTAGAGATGTGTAATATTTAATATTTTGACTCCAAAAAAAATTGGAATTAATCATTATATTTATATTTATACTTATAAATAATAATTAAACTTGCTTAGATCCATCTTAACTCGAGAGGTACTGAGTATTGAGAGGGATCAAATCTATTGAGATGCAAACATCTTTTGGAGTGAAAAGAGATTTAATCTCTTTGAGCCATCTAAGCTGGTATAATTTCAAGTAAAGTAATCAGAAGTAAAATAAATATGCGAGTGAAATGTTTAAACTTTATAATATATCTATATAGAAAAAAAATGTTAAAAGAAATATTTTAATGTTATGTTACAAAATATCCCTGTAAGTTATGAGTAAAATATTATAATATGAATTAAAATTGACATATATTTAAAATGATACTAGTTTGATGTGTTCTCATAAAATGACTCAATAACATGTTATATAATTTCTATAACATTCAAAAATACGATTTAAACAATAAAAAATTACACGGTTTTTTGCACTCTAAAATAAGTTTGCACATAAAGAAATTTGATCCCTCTCGACTCATGTTAGATCTGTGTTTAAGATGGATCTATATTGGTATCCAGTTTAGTGAGATTGTGATTCTAGAACAATTGGATAATATACAGAGGCGATAACGAATACATTCATGAGATAGAAGTCCGCCTAAAGCACATTGACTTCCATATACATGAGAGGCAAGGTCCTTTAGCAGTTCAGTCTATGCACCATCTCCACCTCTAGCAATTCAGGCTGTGCACCCCCTGCCACCTAAGTTCACTCATTATTTTCTTATTTTTCTCATATTTTGACATGTATGGTTTCATAGCCGTCCAAAAAAAAGCCAATTGCAAAATTTTATGTATCACGTTCTAACTCTCCTCCCCAATAAATTTGGTTAGAGTAAGGTAAGAAAAGCTATTAAAAATATATAATTTTTTTCTTCCCGATAATATAATAATTTGTGTTGATAGACCCAAAAAAAAGAAGAAAGAAAGAAAAAACTCAATGTATCATATATTTATTTTATTTCCTTAATTTTAAATAATTATATAATGAAACCTTCAGTAACAGAGGATGTGTTATATATTTAATTATATTTCTTCATTTTTAAATAATTATGTCAAAGAACCTTTATTGGATCAACTCATAATCGTGTAAAGGGGATGACAAAGTTTATAACTCAGTGCAATGAAATTATTTTTCATGTGGTATTTTCAAATATTTATGGAAAAAATACTACATCTAATTGGTACAGGTAGCCAATCCCCTATTGTATGAAGTTGAAGTTTAGTAATGGTAAGGGTTTAGAAGTTCTAACGCTAAATTTTGAAAGCTGACTAATTATTCAATTATATATTATTAAATGTTTTACATGTGGTTCAGTGTGTAACATTAAATCAAATAATTGTAAATTAAAAGCAAGTTTTATTTGATGTTATGTATTTTATATATTTTTAATAAAATATTGTTTCAAATAATTATGTAACATATATTAATTAATAGTATGAACTTTTTATTAATATTTAAATTTAATAATTATAAAATTATATATATATAATAATAAAAGTGAAGCTTGTAGAAATTATCGTGATCGGAAATTAAATTTTTTCTCGATAGGTAACCATAAAAAATAATGACCAGAAAGGTTGGTAGAAATCATGATGATTGAAAATTTAAGAATTAGATGTATCATTGGAATTTTGAATTTATCATTGGTAGGGACACCATAATAAATCAAAATTTGAATTTAGAATGAATTTACGAGTATTTCTATACATTTATAATAAGTAAATTTACTTTTCATATTATTTTATTATGAGATGTTTTCTTCTTTCCCTATAAGAGGTAGTACAATTATAAGAGGTATTCTTTGGAAAGTTAACTAAACTTCTAATGTATCAATTCAAATGTGTGGATTATATATATTTAAATTATAGAGAGAATGCCAAGTAAGTATATTATTAAGAATAATTTATTCATTTTTATATAATTTTTATATTAATGTATAATCATAATATTAAGAAAATATTTCTATTGATTTTTTTATATGTTACATTTTGTTTTTATACACATTTTTACAGTGTTAAAAAATTTAGGGGATGATTTTGGTGATAGGTTAATTTTTGTATTTCTTTTCCAAAATTATTTTCTAATTTTTATTTTTTTTAGCATAAATATTACATTAAATTTTGTATGATATAGTTTGAAAACATAGTTTTATATTAACACTAGATTATCATAAGTAGATCAATTTTAATTTTTAATTTATCATGCATCGATGTGTATTAATTTAGGATCTATTATGTGCAGAAAGAGATAAAATCTCCTAATACTCTTTTTGTTTTTCAAGTACTTCACTTTAAACACTTTACACTTCAAGGATTTGATCATTCTAGATGTTATGAACATTGTTCTTTCTTGAATTTTTTTTTTTTAATTTTTCATTATATTCCAATAAATCTAATTTTTTATTCAAATAAAAATTATGCTCATTATTAGATTAGATGACAAAACATAAATTATGACCAACCCTAAAAAAATATAAAAAATTACCACCGACAAACCTTTTCATTTTCTTAGTACTATGGTTCATGGTTTACGCCTATAACCAACACTTAGATTATTTTTCATTAAGTGTTCACTTTCTTCAATAATGTAGTGGAAATACATTGATTTAACTTCTTAAATTATCTTCAATTATATGCAGTGGAATAAGATCATCGTCATAACACAATTACACACATTTATATGGGAGGGGAAGCTCCATATAAAGGTTTCCCAATAATATATAAATTCTGTAATACTTTACAAAATATAAGTTTTACAAAATAGTGCAACCACCCAAAGTCGTCCTGCACACCTTGGCCAAGTTGCAAAATAGTCATGCACTAGTCATGTAGCACGTGACCAACACATTGCTACCTATTTCTCATTGCACCAATTGTCTGCACCGAACTTCCACCAGCGGTGACCTCTACCTGCACCGTTCACCTGAACTGTGTCACAATCTGTCCATCCCACATGTTTGTCGTAGCATTTTCTACCTGTCACTCAAGTCTGTCACACTGTTTCCCAACATGTTGCGTGAAGTTTTCACTACCCAGAAACCCTCAAATTCTCGTTCATAAACTCATTCTACCCAAACCGAAATGCATTGTCGTGCTACCCGTTTTCAGCATGGCCCAAGTCGCCTGCCTCTGCACAGGCACCATGTAGAACTCAGCCTACAACCTGACATGCCTGCACATTTGACTGAACTTACCACCCGACTTGTGACCTCACTAAGTCCTTCGCCCTTCGGTGTTCTTCGTATCTTCAGTGTTTGCTTACTATTCTCCACACTTCGATGATGATCCCAAACAACTTACCCTCCACTTTATTTATATAGTCTTCCTCCAAGTGTTTTTCCAAGAGACTCGTTAATTGGTGCTTTTCATTAGTCTACCTGCCCACACATCGCTTGGTCGACCTGTCTGTCGCACACAACAGATCCACTCACCATTTTTACCATCAAGATGACCCTTCATATTTGGCTACTTGACTCGACTGACCTATCCACCTGGTGATTCGTTCACCCAAGTGCCCCACTTGTCTACTCGTGTCGACCGTCCGTTATACTTCAGTCGCTCCACTCATTGGGTGGGCTCCCACCCATCACAACGCACCCACTACACATGTGTAGTCACCCATCCATCACACTTAGCCAACTGATACACCTGAGTCGCCTTTAACTGATGATAGGTCACACATAACTGAACGTTTACCTACAAGTCACCTTTAACCGAACATCTGCCTCTAAGTCACCTTTAACTAAATGCTCCACCCGAGTCACCTTTAACCGAACATGAGCGAACATCACAGATCTTGGGCGCGTCCATACTATGACTTCAACTTTTTTACTCCCTTGGGAATTCCCAACTCAAAGTATTGACATCCTCTCCTACTCTAATTAAGGTTTTTGTCCTCGACAACACCCATCTCATATAAACTCCAAAATGTCACAAAGTGTCGCTAGCTCATGACTCCATGCATGGATAAGACTCCTCAATCCATGGTCATCAATAGTCTCACCGCAATCCCCCATGTTGTCCCATCATGTGGAAGGTTAATCCGTCCAACTCAGCTACATGATACGACTCCAATTCATATCATTCTAATCCAACATGTATCGCCATCATCATGTGAACTGCTCCTATGATACTCCAACTCAGGTCAAACACATCTCAACACATTGTCGACACCCATGACTTGAACTAGTTGGATGGTCGGTCCAATCATCATCCAAATCCATGAGAATGCACCTCCTCATGCCATCATCAGTTGTTTCTCCAACCTATTTTCATATTCTCAACTCAATCGAGAACTCGCTCCATCAATCTAATGATCAATGTGCCATATCCCGGTCCATAAAGAAACTCTATCTCATATTCGATATGCTGCCCATTAATATCGTCAAAGGGGAAAGTGTACACCTACCTCATCATCTCATCCATGTGTTTCCCATGGTCATAAACCGACAACCTCCATGCCCATAAAAAATGGTTCAGTTTCATTAACTCAATCCATGCTTAAGTTCTCCCACGAAGGAACATCCATTGTTGCAACTCCATCCAACTCCAAAGTCTCTCGTCTCTATTATATCCATCATGTCAATCCTTATGAACACAACCCATACTATGTCCTAAGGTATGCATCTGATACCACATCCAATTCAAGTACAACATATGACCTCGGCTCCTAAATGAACCAAATACTCCAATACCACCATAATATGAAGTCCTCATTGGCTGCAACTCTCTCAAGTCAGCATGAGCTCCCATGAACCATCTCCATCCAACACTTCAGCAAGCATACTTGTCTCAATCTCAATTTCCATCACAAGTTGCCTCTGCCCTCTTTGCTGCACGGATACTCTCATAGGTTGCCCATGTGTCCTCAAAACAACCATGGCCTTGTTATACAAATGTGAAAAACATCCCCATTTGTGCATTTTGCAAAATGTCTCCATGTCGCATCAGTAAGTTCATCTGCAAAATGTCCCCATGTCACATCAGTAAGTTCATCTTCATAAAATTGCTGCCTAGAACTTCTCCTTTGATTCCCATAAGTGACACCTCTATAAGTGCTCTTGCATAATGACCCTAAACGAAGTCTACCATGAACCCATCTATCTAATTTGATGTCCATGACTTCAGCTTCCTCTCTTGTCCACTTTCGTAGACTCAACACAACTCTTGTCATCACATCCTTGTTCACGTTTAAGTTTGTTCCCTCGGTCACTCTACCCTCATAATGTTGCCACGGGTCTCTTCCTTCATTGTTTCCTCCCTCACTAAAGGTCCACCAAGACTACCTCTTGGTCTCAGCCATGAAGAAGTATACCCAAGTATCATGTATCATAACCATAGTGTGCCCTCCATGTAATCTGTCCATGATTCATGTCAGGCACTTAGACAATTCTCCTCTTGGCTAAGCATTACTCATCCATCACAAAGCTCATCTTGTTTCGCCCTTTTCACGGGAATTTTCACCTTCTACCATAAGGTCACAAATTGCCCCAACAAGTCCATCAACAACCAATGTTCCTTGTTGCCTAAATGCACAAGTTCTCATCGTAATCATCCATGGAGTGGTTTTTCATCGCATTGGAAAAATTCCTTTTCCCATCCCTACATATGCCCCATCCTGCATAATTTCCAATGAAACACAAGTAATATCAATACTTACATTTTCATGAGGTCTCTCCATGTGAGTGCCTCCTATCATCAATGTTTGCAATGTGCACAAACTTGGTCCAACTTGGGCAAGTGTCATCGCACCATGTTCCTCCTCTTTCATTGACATGCCTTCAACATATATTCTTCACATATAACTTCCTTCACTTTGTCGCAATTGGTAGCTTCCCCATGCTCCATTTCCCAACAAAGTTGAAGAAGCTCTTCTTCCACATTCCTTTCCAAGACCTCAAGTTCATCCCAAATTCTTGGTCTTTCTTCTTTCATGTGCTTCAACCTATACAATGTTTGCACAAGTCTCTCACAACATTCTTCCATCGTTCAGCCCTGCCCAAGCTTTATGCCTTGCCTTGCTCAAATTCCTCTTTAGCTTCAATACCAACTACAACCACTACTATCGTATTCCTACTTCTACTCCAAATCAGCTCAGTCCTCATTGACCCAAGCTTCAATATCATCTGTCACGCCCCCACACTTAGAGTGACTCAATTTCCACTTGTGGGCAGGGTGCAACACTAACCAACCTTTTCGTTTTCTTATTACTACAATTCACGGACTATGACTATCAACAACACTAACATTATTTTTCGTTAAGTGTTCGCTTTCTTCAATAATGAAGTGGAAATACATTCATTTAACTTCTTCAATTATCTTTAATTATATGCAGCAGAATAAAATCATCATCATAATACAATTACGCACATTGATATGGGAGGGGGAACTCCCTACCAAGTCTGCCGAACAATATATAAAATCTACAATACTTTATACAATACAAGTTTTACAAAATTTTGTAGCCACCCAAAGTTGGCCTACAAACCTTGCCTAAGTCGCACAGTGGTCGTACACTGGTCGTGTAGCACGTGCTCGATGCACTCCTGCCTTCTACTTGTTGCACCCACTGTCCACACTGAATTGCCACCAGTGGCAACCTCTACCTACAGCGTTCAACTGAACTATGTCGCGATATGTTCATCACACAGGTCTCTCATATTGTTTTTAGCCCGTTGCCCAAGTTTGTAGCACTATGACCCAACACTTTCTACACAAAGGCTAGACTACTCAGAAACCCCAAACTTCTCATTCACAAACTCGTTCTTCCCGATCCACAACGTGTTTCCGTGTTACACAATTTCACCCCCCAGGGCGAGCCCATGGCCCAACCCACCTGTCTGTGCATGTGCACCTTATGGAACTCAGCCTGCGATCTAACCTGCATGTCTCACTGAACGACCGACCAGAGCTATGACCATAATCTAAGTCCTTCGCCCTTTGGTATTATTTGTATCTTTTGTGTTATTTCTTGTTGTTCTCCACACTTTGGTGATGATCCCAAATGACTCACCCTCAACTTTATTTATATGGTATTCCTCCAAGAATTTTTCAATGAGACCCATCAGATGGTGCTTGCCTAGGGGTCAGCTTGCCCACACATCACTTGGCCGACTTGTTCATCACATACAACACATTCGTTCACCATGTTTACCACCGAGTCGACCCATCGTATTTTTCCACCCGACTAGGCCCACCTTTCCATCCGGTGACTCGTTCACTTAGGCGCCTAACTCATCTATTGATGTTGCCCATCCACTATACCTCGGTCCCTCCACTTGTTGGGTGAGCACCTGCCCATCACATTGTGTTCGCTACACATTTGTGCTCGCACATCCGTCGCTCCTAACCAACCACTATACCTGAGTCGCCTTCAAATAACGATGGGTTGCACATTACCAAATGTTTGCCTCCAAGTCGCATTTAACCGACCACTCCACCTGAGTCACCTTTAATCGAACGTGGGTGCCCGTCATACATTTTAGGCATGCCCATACTACAACTTTGGTTTTTTGACTCCCTTGGGAATTCCCAACTCCAAATCCTCACATTATGGATAACAAAAAAAATTAATATGATCAACCATTAGACTTTTACAATATTTTAATAGGACCAAAAAGACCTATTAACTTCATGGAAAGCATAATAGAGATTTCAAAAGACCTATTAACTTCATGGCAAGCATAATACAGATTTCAAATATGGCTTATTATAAAGCACAAACAACATGTTCTAATTAATAGTAATTATATATATATATAGATTCAAAATTTATAATATTAATTTTATACTTTTAAATTATAAAAAATTATTAATTTAATATAATAATTCAATTTTTCCTTACTTATAAATTTTAGCTTTTCTATTATATAAATAAAACAATAAAAAATTTATAATAGAAATAATCTCTATAAATCTAATTATCACTAAATCAAATTATCACTATTTTTTTTAATAAATAAAATAATTTAACGAAATTTTAAGGTGAAATAATCAAGACATAACTAATACAACTACATTAAAAATATTAATGTGGTTGATATAAGCTAAAGCTTTATAAATATAACAAAAAAAATTATTGCAACATGAAAAATAATTTAGCAATGTACACATTTACACCATCTATAAAAAATTTATCGTAAAATAGACCATTTTTCTAAATAAAATTTGCTTATATATTAATTTCCCCATCTAATTAGAAATATTAACTTATTAGAATTGGAATAATCCCAAATCCTAGGAAATAGATAGGGAAGAAGAAACTTGGCACAAATATAATTTTTTAAGTTTATTAAAAGTCAATGCAACCTAACAAACTTTGTAAGACTAAAAATATGTTGAACATATTCCCTTAAGAATAAATCTAAACTTGCAATAAAAATAAATAAAAATAAAAATAAAAAATTCTTTAACACCTTAGGTGGAAATAAAAACCCCTTTAAACAACTATGAATTTACTATAAAAATACTATGTAATAGGAACTTTCAAAATCATTATTCTTATAACGTCTCATCGCCCTCTGAGATTATGTAATAATCAGCTTTTGCGATATCATTCTGAATCTTCATGTCTTTTCTCCCATCCAAAAAGCTTCTATACATGAGGCAATGGACTTTTACATTTTCAGATCTTCCGTGGCCAACATATTCATCGGACAGATTTTCAATGATGTCAAATTGAATTATGATTCTAATTGATATTAGTTTATATTTTTCACACACCGTTAACGAGTGACGACAGGGTGGATGTTAGATTTGGGGGCAGAATGACAATACTTACCGTGACCTGTAAGGTTAAAATTGGAAATGACTTTATGTATTATCTCTGCACTTCTTCTAAGTATCCATATCTTGACCACCTCCTTTGCCTCCAAAACTTGATAATCTCTAAATCCTATCAATGAACCTTGTTGACGCTCTAAGCGGTTCAGTTGTTATCATGATTATTGTTAATGTTCTTGAACTTGCTTTTCTAACCATGACTCTCCGTGATCATCCGTCCTTGAAAAAGTGGACGAGGTTGTCAGGATGACTTTGTATAAATAATCAATAAAGATGTAATAATAACCTAAAAAGGAGTGAAGTTCAAAAGCTGACATATATTGTGAACATGATTGTTAACCGTTCCTGTCAAACCTCATCAAGTTATAAACAATGCATACGCCCTACTCAGTACCATTGATAATGCTGGCTAAACACTCCTGCCAGCACCTAATGCGGACAAACCCCAGTACCTCGATTTGATAGGGACACTTTAATCACTAGAAAACACAATGGATTGCACCACTTGATTCGGTGGAGACTCCTTCCATGTACCTAGTGACCAATTGCCAAGCAAGCACTGAATATTTGATCTGATTAGAAAACGTAGATACAAAATTCGACATTAAGCTTCAATCAGAATGGTTGAAGATTTTGAAACAAAGAGTGCCATTGATTTGATCTGAGAGAATTGTGAATCACACGTACGCCATAATGTAATAATGACAATGACTTCAAAGTTTACTCCATAGTGGGATAATGACAAAGATTTAAACCTTTAAACAGCTTACTTGAATTCGAAAATAAGAGTTTCACTGCGCTGAAATGAGAATGCCTTGTCGACATCACAGAATCCCGGTGTCAGCTAATTTTTTGAGTTAGACAAAAGCATCTGAGAGAAGATTGCGACTAGTCCGATACCAAGGTTTCGAATTATCCTCATCCCAAAAGCTTGTGCTATAGAAATATCAACCCTTTCAAAATTGATTACGCGGTAACTGCTTCCGTGCATTATCAGAGGTGGCTTAAATTCATCTTCACTATTATATGCCACTCGTGGTAACAAACTAGTTTCGCTATGACATGCCGGACTTTGTAAGGTTGTTTGTTGCATAAGATAATGCTTTAAAGGTGTAATCAAACAGATCTTATGACATCAATATTCAGAACATGTCACTATTGCAACTATTAGATAATTAAAATTACAAGATCTCAAGGATTCGATGATTAAGATTCCAAAATCTTAGGGAAAAATTAGCAATAACAACCATTTGATTCGATACACTATAAGAAAATAATGTACCGAAAATAGCATGCATGGTCTTAAGATTATTTATCATTAGTCATGAATCATAGAGAGATGACACACTATATTATTCTCGTTGTGAAGAAATTTATTGGTTGTTTTATTCTACCTAACTTCTATTTAGATGCTTGATGTGGCACGGTAGTTTACACATAATAAGGGAATTGAAGCATTTTATTGATACCAATTTTTTTGAAGTTTTGGGTTCCTTTAGATATTTATTTATTCGTACTACGTCATCATTTTTTACCCCACACATGATAGTTTTCGGGTAGTTTTGAAACTAGAGAATATGCATACACCATTAAGATTCACAAACATATTGCAAATTTTAGGTTTATCCTTTTATGAAAATTTATAAATCAATGTTACTAAAGTAGCAAGATCCATAACGCTTACATGAGAGCATTGAGTACCACTCAAATGAAATATAATTAGTATGGTGTTGGTTGTTAAATTCTCTAGTGAACAGAAAGAGTAGAGGTAAGATCCAAAGCACCAAAGTTGGACTCCGAACCAAAGTTGACTTTTAATGGTAGAGCCAAAGTTAATGTGAAGGATATCATTGGACCCAATCACATAAATGAGAGTTAAATTTCTTAGATTATTGATTTTTAGATATCAAAATCATATTAGATGTGGTGGTCTAATTTGTAATGCACTGCTTAAAACAAGCCCTACCTAGTTTTGTTTCCAATCAAAACCCTAACAGGAAAAATGTTCGTATAGGAATTACTACAGAAACATTGTACACTTAGGTGGGGGGGGAGAAAATTAAAAGAAAAGCATGTGATGTAACCACAGGAGGACAAGACACATGAGAGAGGTTGAGAAAACTCACAATCAACCTTAGGGTGAAAGAAAATTGTATTGTAATCCATTGTTCCCTAACCATATAAGACACATCCTTCCACTAGCGTAATATGGGTGGATAAAATATTCCCATTAAAAATTCCATGTATACTTTGTGTGGTGTGAACATGGATTTTATTTGTTCGAATTGCATCAATGTTTAATGCTTTTGATAATGAAACATAGTCACAATGTGATCTCTAAATGCATCGTAATTAAAATAATAACTAAGAGTGTAATTGTAGTTTTTAATCCTGTACAAAATTACTTTCAAGCAAATGATTCAAAAATAAAATAAAAAAATATACAATGGCGAGAACATAAATAATACAAACATAGATTTTCTCCTAGAACCCAAAATTAGGAAAGCCAGATTGATTTTTCATTATAATTCATTCAATGCTACAATACAAAATATACATGTTGGAGCATTCATAAAAACAAATCCATTAACCCTGGATTATAACATAACCATAGTTCCCTTGACCAAATTTACAAAATACCATGGGGAAAACCATCATGCCCAAAACCATGCACAAAACCATGGGTGCATCCTCACACCATCATTGGGTCCACCTAACCATTACTTGCTCTGTATAAAAAAAACCAAGGGTGCTACTCGAAACACCACACAAGGGGCTACTACCCCCCTATGCCTGACATAATGTAATGATGCATGATATATCACATACCCAACATTCTCTCACTTGTTTTATTTCCATGTAGGGGACCATAGGAGTGCATAGTCATTGGTCCAAGGTGGAAATGTCTATTATTTCTCTACACCAAGAAAACTTCTCAGTGCTCGCAAACTTTTTCAATCCATCTGCAACATTCTTCAAAGTGTCCATGTTTACCAACAACACAATTTTGTCTTCAACCAAATAAAACAAAAAGTGATATTGAAGATCAATATGCTTTGTCTTTGAATGATAAGTGAGGTTATTTGCCAAGAAAATTTCACTTTGGTTGTCTCAATCTATCCTTATAACTTTTTTTACCAAACCCATGCTTGAATACAATATCTGCATCCAAAGTGTTTCCTTTCTTGCATGAGTCACTGCCATGTATTCAACCACTGTAGTTGAAAGTGCCACTATATACTATCTCTTGTTTGTCCTATTGAATGCTCCTCCAAATAGGTTAAACACATACCCACTTGTAGATATTCTCTGATCCAAATCTCCATCCATATCTACATCAAGAAGAAATGCATGTCAAATACATTTTCCAATCTTGGTCTTCCTTGCTAGCATAAAATAATTATCCTTAGTGCCAAGAAAATACCTGGAAACCTGCTTCACCGTTTTCCAATGCTCATTCCCTAATTTTCGCATAAACATGCTCAATACTCCCATGACATGTGTAATGTCTAGTCTGGTACAAACCATTGCACACATTAATCTACCAATTGCACTAACATATGGAACACGAGACATGTCCTCTTCTTCTTCCTATGTCTTGGGAAACTGTTCAACAGATAACTTTACACCTACAAGAATAGGAACTTTCATCGATTTGTTATCTTAGATATTAACTCTATGAAATATTGTCATGACATAATTTCCTTGGTTTAACTAGAGATTCCTCTTTCCTCTATCTCCTTTAATTTCCACACATATAATATAGTGTGCAACACCAAGATACTTAATGTCAAATCTAAAGGATAATTGGGTCTTCACGTCTTGGATAATTTCTCTGTCATTTCCAATAAACAACATATCATTCACATACAAGAACAAATAAATAACATAGATGTTATGAAACCAGCTCACAAAAAGATAGAAAAGAGAGATAAACACCTTAGAATTCAACCTCCTCGAGGGGGAAACCTCCTTTACATTACACAAGTGGACAATTCTTGGATGATACAAATGACAAGACCTCCTTTCTATATATAGGAGTCTAAGGGGTCATAATATAATCAGAGCCGATATAACAATTATAATGTAAGGGAACAATAATAACAATAGTGGGCTTCTATGGGGCACAACAATACCAATATGGGGACTACATGGGCACAACAATATAATAAGGGGGTTGTACTAATAACAATGAGGGGTTACACTAGTAGTATAGGGACCTAACATGCCCCTCTCATTCAAAAAGTGTTGTCCTCAACACTTGAGTAGTTCTTGATTCTTCTGTATAAAATTCTTGTCCTCCCATGTGGAATCTTCAGTAAGTAAGTTCTTCCACTTGATAAGATACTTTGAAATTGATCGATTCCGTAGCTATCAGGTTCTTGTTTCTGTGACTGCTCCAGGTTCCAATATGATTTTTCCTTCCTTGTCAAGTTCTGGCAATATTGTTTGAACTGTGATCTTCTGCAACTTTTAAATGAGTTGCTACACTTCTTCATCCTTCTTTCATTCATCGCTTGTATCGTTTACCCAATCTGGTTGGATCATAGAAATAGCACAAAAGAATGCTTCCACATCCTCATCCTTTCTTGCGAGTGCATCTACAGCAACACTTTTCTTCCCCTCTTTTGTAAATGATTTCAAAGTCATAACCCAACATATTTGTGACCCATTTTTTTTGTTCTTCTAAAGATAACATTTGTTCTAAAAAGTATTTAAGATTATCATGATCCATTTTTACCTTGAAGCATCTTCCCATTAGGTGGTGTCGCCATTTCTTAAGTGCATGTAGTATTGCCAACATTTCCTTCTCATAAATAGCTTGCTTGAGATGTAGCCGTAAAAATACTCAATCGCCTACATCAAAACTTCTTTCACTGCGATGTTGATCTGTTGATTGTTTCATTCGATTCTACACCAAAGTGGCGTTATCCTTTAAAAGTTGGAGAACTTGTTGTTGATGCTCGATGTGATCTTTCATTACTTGAATCTTTTTCGTCTTGATATGTCCTTCTATCTTGAGAGTTTGAGGAGTGGTAATTTCTTCCAATGCATTACAAGATATGGTCGGCTTCATTTCTTGATGCTCAATATGATGTTTCACTTCTTGAACATTTTTCTTCTTGGTATGTCCTTCTATCTTGATAGTTTGAGGAGTGGTAATTCCTAAAAATGCATTACAAGATATGCTCAGATTCATTTCTTCTTTCGCGACGTGATCTTTCACTTCTTGAACCTTTTTCTTCTTGATATGTCCTTCTATCTTGAGAGTTTGAGGAGTGGTAATTCTTGCCAATGCTTTATAAGATATGGTCGGATTCATTTCTTCTTTCTCTAGGGTTTGTTCATGGTGTATATCCTCTTCTTTTGATATTTGTTGATCATTTTCTTCCTCCTCTTCATAATCTATGTAAAATAAATTCTTCTCAGCACACTTATGACCTTTAATGTATTTGTTATCACAATTCTAACAAAGTCCTTTTGCTCTTTTTTCTTCCAATTGTTGTGGTGTCAACCTTGTAGGTTGTGGAAGGCTAGAAGGAACAACACTTCCATATTTATAGTTGTGAGGGGTAGAATTCCTTCTTGCCATAATTTTGCTTTCCACTTTTCTTGCCAACCTGAACGCCTTCTCCAATGAATCAGGTTCCCAAAGACGAACATCGTGTTGAATTTTATCCTTTAAAGTCCCTATGGAGGCATCAATCCTTTGCTTCTCTGGAATATCATTTTTCTTTATATTCAATTTTTGAAAGTCCTCAATGTGCTCTGCCATTGAACACTTTTGTATGAGATTTATCAGTTGGCTAAAGAAGGTGTTTCTCTTTGTATTCTCATAATGTCCTATCATTTCCTCCGTGAAAATTAACCACGTAACAAGTGGTTTATGAAAACAAAGCCCTTTATGCCATAAAAATTTATCTGGTTCTAAATATGAAGATGCACTACGTACCTTTTGTAATAGTTGCACCTCATCTAGATCAAAATATTGCTCCATCTGTCGTATCCAATTTACCGGATCCTTGCCATCAAACTTCCTCATATTGCGTTTTCTTGATCTTAGGAGATCAATCTCGAAACGACTGTAACTTTGTAATTTTGGATCTTTAAGTTTTGAAATTGCGTCCTGTAATAGCCATCTACATCCTCCTTCCAATGCCACCAGTCTGATCGAATTTGGATTCTCCAAGAAATAGTTAGGCACAATCTCCCAAGATGACTTGATTATATACCTTTTCAGATGAGTGAACTTGTATGAAGTGCCACGTGTCACTATTTTGACCTTCGGATCTGCAAAAAATACATGGAAAACTATAGTCCGTCATAGAGATAGTTATGACAATTTTCCCTAGGTCACCTGTTTACGATGTAATTCAAGCATCTTCCACAGCCCTAACTTCCTCAAATCATATATTCGCATATATAGCGAGATAAGATCTAAAATTCAGACCTGAGGTTCCGCGAGATATCATCTCAAATGGGTTTTTTTTTAGCTTATGAAACGTCGCAGAAAAATAGTCATAACGAAAATTCCACGATGACCTTTTTGGAGCAGCGAAACCCTAGAATCCAAAGCTCTAATACCAGATGTTATGAAACCAACTCACAAAAGGATAGAAAAGAGAGATAAACGCCTTAGAATTCAGCCTCTTCGAGGGGGAAACATCCTTTACATTACACAAATGAACAATTCTTGGATGATACAAATGACAAGACCTCCTTTCTATATATAGGAGTCTAAGGGGTCATAATATAATAAGAGTCGACATAACAATAATAATGTAAGGGCACAATAATAACAATAGTGTGCTTCTATGGTGCACAATAATAACAATATGGGGACTACATGGGCACAACAATATAATAAGGGGGTTGTACTAATAACAATAAGGGATTACACTAGTAGTATAGGGACCCAAAATATTGTCATGACATAATTTCCTTGGTTTAACTAGAGAGTCCTCTTTTCTCAATCTTCTTTAATTTCCATGCGCATAATATAGTGTGCAACACCAAGATACTTAATCTCAAATCTAAAGGATAAATGGGTCTTCACGTCCGGGATAATTTCTCTGTCATTTCCAATTAACAACATATAATTCACATACAAGAACAAATAAATAACACAAACAACAATTAATTTAAAATACACATATTGATCCACTTTTCTCCTTGTGAAGCCATGTCCTTGTATATAGGTATAAATTTTTTTATTTCACATCCTTTGTGACTACTTCAACCCATACAAATACTTTTTTAACTTGCATATCAGTTCTTTCTTACACTTTGTTGTCACCTGTCATACCCTCTTGTGAATGTTTCAAATGGTCCTATTTCTTATCCATGGTACAAAGAAGGATGGGTGAGATCTTGGTTGGCCAAAGGGAAAGCCCAAAAGGAGAGCTAAAGTCTGAAAGTTGAATGGAAACACGACCATCATGGGCCGATTCTCAAAATGGTGGATATCGAAGATAGGCTTAGAATATCGGAAGGACTAGTAGAAAGGAATATCAGGACTTTCAGATATCAGAGGCTGAAACATAAGAGACCTCAACGGTATTTATAAAATCGGACCTAAAATGGAATATCGGGGAAGGAAGTCAGAAAGAGAGTATATCATACCTTAGAGAAAAGTGATATCGGAACCTCGGAGTTTTCTAACTCAATAAAAACTGTAATTCCTTTGAAAGCACTGAAATTGTGAATAAGGGGAAACATAAAGGAAATCATCGCGAAACCTAGGACCCCAAGGACCCTTTCCCTATCCTCTGAGAAGACATATGGTAGCAAGTGATTGGCCCTGAGGGGAAGATGTGGTAGATGATGTCAGTATGACGTGGTTGTATAGTGGACACATGGCAGTCTGTTTCAAAATTTTGGGGTCGCCTTGTGGGGTAAATTTGTGTGACACATGTCACCACAAAGGAGACACCACATGGAGATGATGACCTCAACGTGACATCATCTCAGAGGTCAAAATTTGAGAGGGAAGATATTTTGGAAATCCTGTGTATTTACAATTCAAAAAAGTTTTGATGTAAAGGGCTTCTGATGATTAAGTGGCACTTGGTTGTAGGGACCCAAAAGAACAAAGGGCGTAGAGTGGGATGAGCACCTAGGTGCTATACATAATATTGGAGGAAGGGGCATCAAAACTTTGTTTTAATTCCAATTGGGAGAACTTCTGAAGAAATGAGCTCTAATGTGTTGGTGGCTCTTCATTATGGAAACCCGAAGAACCAAGGGCATAGAGCTATTAAAAAGGGATATATGCCCCTGATAGGAACCCGAAGGCCTTAGTACCTAAGTGTTATGCCAGTGGTCACAAGCAGTGGTCCCATGGAGGAGAAACAAGAATATGGCCTAAGCATCAAGGAGATAAAGGCCAATTGGGACATCATAATGTTGTACCATTCTTTTAATAAAATTTACGATACATAGGACTTTGAGATCTCCAATACAACATTATATGAAAGCCTCTGGTCATATCTCATGGTACTATGGTAGATAAAGAAAAGGGGGCTAAGAAAAAAGGCACCGAGGGCATCAAAATTTTATGGTTTCATAATGTTCTTTTAAAAAGAGTTACGATGTGTTGTGGCTCTAAAGTTGCACTATGGCGCAATTTTATGAGATAGAAAGGCTCTAATATCACAATATAGATAGTATAGTGGACGGATGGGTTGACAACTAAGTTATAGAGTGCCTCTAACACCACCACACTCGATCACGTCCAACTCCGAGAAGGAAAAATTCAAGAAGTTAAAGGGAGAAAGTGATAGAAAAAAGTGGCAGATAACCATGGTAAGAATATCATGATAGAGGTGTGGCCATATCATTGGCCACCACTGATCCATATAATGTAGCCTGATTCCACCTTAGGAGATCAGAGGAAGCGACATGGAGATATTTTGTTATGTCAATCATGACACCTATTTTTTCTCATGTTTTGTTAATTTTGCATTTTCAAGAAGAGAATTGAGTCGGTTAGGTAATCATTATGAAAGTCACGCTAGTCACATGCTCAGAGAGCTATGTAGTTCAGACAACTACATCATTTTAAGATATTTTGTAAGTTTTCCTCAATATTCCATGTCCGCTGCTTGTAACACTTGTATCCTTTGCTTCAAATAAAGTAATTGAGAAATATTCCTTCATCAACACGTGAGTCAAACTTCCGAGGGTTATTTTCATTTCTTTTAATGAATCACTTTATCTCAAACACCTTGAGGTGTTTAATTGATGCAGGTATTCCCTTCCATAACTCATAGGGAGTTTTATCACTATTAGGCTTGAGTTGAGTTTGATTTGACAGATATACTATTGCAGGGGCTACTTCTCACTAGAAGTTGTGAGACACTCCTGCTTCATCTAACATTTCTTGGATTGTTTTGTTATTCTTCTGTACTAGTCCATTTTTCAGAGGAGTTATAGCCATTGATTACTACCTCCTAATGTCGTGCTCTTCACAAAATTCCTCAAACTCTCTTGAGGTTTACTCTCCCCCTCTGTCTGATCTTAACAATTTTATCTTTAAATCTTTCTCATTTTCTACATGAGCTTTAAACTTCTTGGAATGCATCAATGCTTCTGATTTTTCTTTTAAGGGAAAAATCCAAGTAGCCCTAGTGAAATAGTCAATGAGCAATAGGAAATACCTCTCTAATTTTGAGGTTTTTTCTATAGTTGGGCCACAAATATATGTGTGAATGAGCTCCAGAGGTCTGGATGAAGAGAACTCTTTTGATTTGAAATGAGTCCTAGTATGCATGCCAAACTGACACAACTTGCAGATTGTGTATTAGGGTTCGACAGTTTCGGTAATCCTCTCACTATTCCATCTTTCTTATCTTGAACAAACTATCAAAATTCTTGTGCCCAAGCCTCTTATGCCACAACTATGCTTCACTCATTTTTCTCAAATAACAGTTGACCTTGGAATTTTCAAACACATATACATTACTGTGGGTCCTCATTTATTTTCCCACTAGTTTTCCATCCTGTACGTTGCGGATCTCACATTATTTAGATCGAAAGGTCACATCATATCCATTGTCACACATCTGGCTAAAACTAAGCAGATTCAGCTTGAGACCTTCTACATACAACACATTCCTTGCTTCTATTTCTTTTATCAGGACTAACTACTACTTTTCACTTAATTCTTACTGAAGAATTGTTTCCAAAAGTGACATTGCTTCTTCTATCCTTTTCCTTAAGCGATAAAAAATTTCTTTTGTCCCCAGTCATATGTTTCAAACAACTACTATCCACATACCACTTTTTTTCTTGATTATGAGCTGATAAGGTGAGTCCACATTGCATGCTCTTTTTAGTCTTTAGTTTCGAGCTCCTGTTATCCTTTTGGATAACTGTCTGTTTGATATTTTGGGACCTAGACAGGTATTCAAACCTACTTCTACATCCACTGAATTTGTGCCGAAAATTACTACCTTTGAAGCATTCTACTTCACTTATCAAGCGAGACAAGACATTTTGATTTCTAAGAGAAACGTTTTGAGACTTAGAAATCCAATGTGTATTATATTTGGTCCTTTCATCTCTTTCCACTTTGATCCTTCTACAATGAATGGCTTTATGTCCAAATATATGACACTTATAACAATGAGCATAAAATAAATAGGCATGCCTATTGTTGGAAGCATTATGAGATTGTGCAGGAAAATACTTTGGTCGTCTAGTTTATTGGTTCGTTCTTCGTTGATGACTTCCTCTTTGAAAAACTACTCTTTCGTCTTCACTAGTTCTCTCATGATGCTTCTTCTCTTGGCTTTGTGATTCTTCGGATCCTGCAAACCTGAAGCTTATATTCCCAATAGAATATTCTTGTGTATTGGAGTATCCCAGATCAGTTCAGATTCCTTAGGGCCTTTGAGTATTCAGGATTTGATCTATTCTCCTTGCCCCTTGAGAAAAAATTTCATTTACACCCTCCTCAGTGTTTATTTTCTCAAGATCGGTTCTTAGAGAGACAACCTCTGCTTCAAGACTTTGACAATTTTCTTCCCATTCTTGAATCAGGTCTCAAAGAACCTCTTCTTTTCGTTTGGCCTCCTCCAGCTCAAATTTCAAAGACAAAATATCATATTTTCATATCTGTGAGATCATTTCCCCTTTGAACTTGAGAAACTTTTGTTTCAGCTGCTTGTTCTCCTCTTCCACTCTCTCATAGTTTCGTTGTTTTTCTTTCAGCGGAAGGGCAAGATTTTCCTTTCTCTTGATAGCTTCTTCAATATTTTCCTTTTAATAGGAAAACTCATCATTATCAGAGTTATACATACCTTCCTATGCACGACTTAATTGTACCTTTAGATGCTTATTTTTCGTCCTTGCTTTCTTCAACTTGTCGAGGGAAATGATGAGTTCCCTTTCAAGGTCTACTACTACTTCTTCTTCTTCCTCTTGTGAGTCCATAATACCTTGTTTTTTGCAGTTTGTCTCAAATTCCATAAGAAGATACTTATCTGACTCATTTTCTGATGAGTCTTCACAGTCTGACCCTAGTGCCAAGCTATCCTCTTTGGAGTAGAACCCCTTCTTCTTATAGGGATTTTTATTCTTATGTGTCTGAGACGTGTTTCCAAATTTCAGATCCTCTTCCTGCTCAACCTTTTCTTTATAATGGCATTTGGAAGAGAAATTTCCAACTCTTCTGTAGTCAAAACAGTTAAAGCGAAACCTCCCTTTATATTTTCTTGAGCCACACTTCAGTTTTATGGCTAGTTGAGCCAGTGCCTGATCAGATTCACAGCTAGAGCAATCTTGGTGATCATTGTGCTCCTTTCCCTTTCTAGATAATTTGAACGTTGCTTCCTTTGGTTAATATTTCTCTATTCCTACTCTCATCTCATATGTTGTGAGAGTACTATGCAACGTATCCATCTTGAGATCCTTTAAGTTAGCCATTTCCTCAATAGTTGAGATATTGGCTTTAAATATCATGGGTATAGATCTTAATATTTTTTGAACAATCATATGTTCCTTGACTTCTTCAAGAATTCCTCTAATCATATTAATCACTTCATCAACTCTGAGGAAGTATTCTTCTATGCTTTCATTCTCATTCATTCCCACGCTTTCAAACCTCATTTTCAAACTCTGAAGTTTTGCTTGCTTGACCTTGTCATCTCCTTCATGACTCTAGTTAAGCTTTACCCACACTTCCTTAGAAGACTTAAAATGCATAAATTATACAATTTCTGATTAACTAAGACTAATGAGAATGCCATTCTTGGCTTTAGAGTTGTTCCCATATAAGGTTTTACCATCTGCATCAGTGGGGGGAATATCACGAACGTTGTAGTCCACTAGTACCGAAATCCAAACATCTACTCCCATGGACATAAGATATGATTCCATTCTCACTTTCAAAAAAGCATAGTTGATCCCATCAAAGATTGAAATTCTACTTTAGTAAGCCTCTTGACTCCCTTTCATAGACATAATTCCTCATGGATCTACCTTCTAGAGTTTAAATTGTTGTTCAAGGAACTTGGCTCCAATACCAATTGTTAAAATAAGTAATTGTTGAGGGGGGGGGGGGGTGTGAATCAGTAATTATGAATCTCTTTTATTTTTATTATTATTCTTTTAGGCCCTTCTTATATTCTTTAACTTATTAGATCATTCATTCACAAATATAGTGAGCCAAAAATATTTTAGACACACATCTTCAAACAACAATCACATAATAAACACACATTTGACACAATGTTTTTCATCTAGAAACCCAGAGGAAAAAAACCACCAATTTTCTTGTTTGCTTATGATATAAATTAAGAATCCACTTAATTACATTTTTTTGTTTGTGAGAAACCACTCACAAGAGACACCAACCCCCTTTGGTTATCAAACACCAACTTCCCTAGAGGCACCAACCTCTTTGGTATGTAGGAACCAACTTGCCGTTGCCACTGTTCTACTATTTCATACAATTTCAAACTGAAAAACAGAGGCATACAATAATAAAAGTAAAATACCAACAATGGCTACTTGCATATTTGACTTCTGCACTCTTCCTTCTGTGCTCACATGCAGTAGATCGCTTCTTGCTGCTCACACCAACACTTCCTTTGCACTCTACCTTCATTGTCAAGGTCTCTTCACATACTACTCTTAAGCACTACCCTTACAATTCTCCATGCAGTCCTCATGCTTCTCTTGCCCTTTTATTACACCATGTCCTCTCAAGTGCTTCAGCCTCTCTACTTTTATGCTCACTCACTCTACTACTCCCTCACACATATGCTCATATCCCCACATTTTTTTTTGCTAACGATGGTTTTGTTCTAGTGAGGCATACTTAACACTCGATTCTCTTGACACTATCCTGTAGCTACCAATCTGTACTTAGGAATTTATTTACTTTCCACTCTTGCGTCTTCTGATAGTTTATTATCACAGCGCTCATAATAGAGATGGTCCTAGCATTTCTTTGTAGTCTGACTGGGCAAGGCTCCTCTACTGAGAAATTAATTCTCAAATGACCTACACACTCCTCGGAGAGTCCCATGCTTATTTATCATTCCATAGATATTGACAGTCCAGAGAGGTGAGCATTTTTTCTTATTTACCATAACCATTCATGCATGCAAAGTAGTTGATTGTTTCCTTCAGGCATTCAAATTCACCTTTGCTGCCAATGTTGTCCTCGATTTCTTGTTACAGAGTCTTCAAGAGGATAGTCCCTTTTCATCTACCAACTCCTATGTGCCTTCATTCAATATCACAGCTGCCAGCCCATAATTTCTTTAATGTTATGTATTTCCTTATCGGAGCAATTCCATACCACAATCTTCATAGTGATTCAATGTTCTAATATTCTATTCCTTTGATTTCTGAGCTCCTTCTCCTTATCCCTCACAGTGATTCTAGTCATAGGACCACTATCTATGACCTGCCACTTAGCATTAAGTTGCTAAGCCTTTAGACTCCTATCAGGGGACATTCTCCCTTTGTTAACTGCTATATATGTGCCCTTGGTTTGTTGAGCTCTCATGACCATGTGCCAACACAATACCAGAAGCCCTCTATATCAGAACTTTTCAAAATTTCAGCTGCTTTAGAGTTTTGATATCTTAATCCTCCGATTTTTGAGCTCCGATATGAAATAATAACCTCTTCGTGGTGACTCCTTGGAGGTGGCACGTGTCACTTGGTTCTAGCCCACTAGCCTAGAAAATATGTCCTGCCATATTTCCACATCATCCTGACATCACCTGTCACTGTAGCTTTTCGAAGCCAATCATATGTTGTCATGTGTCTAGCTAGAGGGGAGAGAATAGGAGCCGTGAAACTTGGTTTTGCATCGAAATCCTTTGTTATTATTCCTTTTTCATTCCATGGCTCTTTCAAAAGGCTTATTGACACTTATCGATATCGCAACTTTATGTGCTTCACTTGCTTAAAGAAGTTTTGATACTCTGATCTTTGGGGTTCTAATTTCCTCCAACCTTCGACGTACTACACCTCTGATTGCGTATATCATTGATTATGCTAATACACATTCATCTAGATATCCGATATTAGATGCACTGACATTCCGATCTCAAATATTGAGCCTTCTTAGGACTTCAAGTCCCTAAACATTGACAAGACATAACATTTGACCTATGAGTCCATTTTTGGACATCTGCATATCATTGGAAATATTATTCAGAGCAATTTCCAATGGAGAGGGTCCGATGTAAGCTTTGAGTCATTCAGTTGTGTGAATATGACTGCAAAATTTTCTTCTCGCTGACTCTATAGATAGCTGAACTCAATACCGCCATGATGGTCATTTTATGGCTTCTTCAGTATGCCTGCTACTATGATGATTTTATGCAAGAAGCTTGTAGCTACCATGGGATTCATCCCAAACACCCAATCTTAACAGTGACCCTTGTTTGACATCAATTCCAATACTTACATGACCACCTATACATCATCAAATGTCCAACAATTCTTTCATGACTCTACTTGGATTTACTGCTTGGGATTCTGGGTCTTTCCAACCCTATGTACCGAGTTCATTCCTTAAATTTATATTTCCTATATTTGTTGCAACGACCTATTAAGCTTGATTTACAATGTGTAGGCCACCATAACTAAACATTTACTCTTGGGAATGATCTACATTACTTATGTGTATGTTTGAATCTGCCTCTGAGAAAGGTAATTGAACTAGATTTAAGTCATTTTACATTTATATCTTGAGAAACATGAATTATATTCAAGAGACACTAATATGTCATGGGTACTGACCTCTCCTCAACTTAGGGGTTGTTTATAGGAGCTATAACACCCTTCACCACAAATCCTTCTAGTTGCTTCAAGTAGATTTCTTCTTCTAGATCCCCATGAAGAAATGTTGTCTTCACATCCATTTGTTCTACCTCAAAATCAAAAGCCAAAACAAGAGATAAAATTAATCTAATAGAAGTTAACCTAGCAACATGAGAAGAAATATCACCGAAATCAATTCTTGACACCTAGGAATAACCTTCTTCTACTAACGAAAATTTTCATTTATCCACTTTGCCTTCTTGACTCATATTCTTGTTTACACACACTTACGGACAATCAGTTTCCTTCCACATGACACCTCCACCAAAGCTCATGACTCATTTTTTTCTAAAGCTTTCATTTATTCAACCATGGTCTTCTTCTAGAATTTGTCATGCTTTGACTTGACTACCTCCCTAACAGCTATATGATCTTCATCAGTAATAGATAAATAAATGTTTGATCATAAAGAAGATGGATTATACCCCTCTCACTTCATTCTCTCTCGAACTGGTCTCCTCAAAACTAGACTGCGTAGTTCTTCCTTTACTAATTCCTATTCCTTTCTAGAGTCCGATTCTTCCACCTTCAGTTCAAACTCTATCTTCTTTGGTTCCTTTTACTTTAGTAGTACTTGATGTCTAATAACATCTTTCACTTCTATAAAGACCACATCTCAACTATAAACAATGTTTCTTATTTCTATGTTCCAAAGATTGTAACCTTTTAAACCCTCCTTATACCCAATATGGATGCACCTTTGAGATTTACTATCAAAATAGGTTATTTTCTCCTTTGGAACATGTACATATGCATTAAAGTAAAATACCATGAGATGTGAGAGAGAGGGTTTCTTACCAGTCCATACCTCATGTGGGTCGTAGATGAAGGTGACTTGTTAAATAGGTATCATGCAATATCCACTACCTTTTCCCATAATTCTTGATGTAATCCAGCACCACTAAGAATGATTCTTTCCATTTCCATCAATGTTCTATTCATTCTTTCTACATCTCCATTTTTTTGAGGTGTGGATGATGTTGTCTCCTGCAGTGCTATACCAAACTTCTTATAGAAGTCTCCCCGATTATCTGTCCTCAACGCCATAATCTTCTTCTCTATCTAATTTTCCACTAGAGGCTAATTTCTTTGAACCTACCAAAGACTTCGGATTTATTCTTGTGGAAATATATCCATGTATTCCTCAACAATTCATCTATAAATGAGACATAATACACATATTTATCCTATGATGGAACTGACATGAGTCTAAACACATCAATTTTCATAAGCTCTAAAATCCATTTTTCCCTCTTAGCACAAGAAGATAAACTTACCTGATTCTTCTTCCCATATACACAATGTTCACAAAACTCAAAATCTAGAGAGAAATTACATATACCTTCTATCATACCATTACCATGTAATATTTAAAGATGTTTATCTCCAATGTGTTCTAGTATTTGATGCCACAACATAGTCTTTTCATCATAGACTACAAGAATTATGATCAATACTAATGCTCCTCGAACCATCTTGTAGGAATCTTTATCGAACATTGCTTTTACACCTGCATCATCCAACTTTCTTATAGAAATTAAATTTATGTCCAATGTAAGAATCTACATAAAACCAAGAAATTTTATAATCCTTCCACCTTGCAACTTCAACTTGATTCTTCCATGTCCTATGATTCTGGTCTTCCTGTCATCACTTAGGAATACATCATCATCATCATATTTCTCATACTCGCAAAACAACTCCCTATGGGTATTCATGTGAAAGGATGCACCTAAGTCAATAAAGCATGCCTCATGAGCTACATGTGTACTAGAAGATGCCAAGTACACATCCACGCCTTCATCTGAGGTAGTTTTCATCTCTGCAGAAGGAGCATCATCATAACCCTTTCCTTTTTCAAGAGTTTTATATCTACATTCCTTTTTGTAGTGCCCTTCTTTTCCACATTTCCAGCATACCTTTACATAATTTCTTGGATATTTAGATATCCCTCTAGATTTAGATGTCTCATTTGAGGAATTATTTCTATTTTTATTTTGGGATTGTCCTCTTACAACAACAACATCTCCATTTTCTCTCTCAAAATATTTTCATATCATTTCATCTCACAACAAGGATGATACTATTTCATCAAACGTCAAGGTACGTGTATTTCTACCTATAGTAACAAACAAACTATCCCATGATTCTAGTAGAGAACAAAACAAACTGATGGACTTATACTAATCTACAATCTTAATATCAACATATAACAACTGACTTAACATAGTTTTGAGGACATTGATATGCTCTGGCATCCAGTCTCCATGCTTCATCCTTAGGTTATACAAATTTTTCTGTAGGGTCAATTTCTTAACAAGAGAATTAGATTGAGAAAAAGTCCCCATTGTCCCACAAATACTTTGTTGTAGCTTCCCCTAATACATTCAACAACCCTGAATTTGAGAGACATAATCATATTGTACACTTTTAATTATGATCTATCTTCACTTAATATTTCGTCGACATTGTTGTTGGTGTCTTACATAGATCTACAACAATCCACTGATCTTTGTGCACCAAGAAATCTTTAACTTGAGCTTCCACAACTAAAAACTTTTCCCATTTAATTTCTCGATCTCTAATTTTCCATTTTTTCTAGCTCCTTTCGATGTAAGAATTGTTCTCACATATCTCCCATTGTAATAGGGTCTACCACAAGCCCAAGAAACAGAACCCTCAATTGCAAAGGCATTCCCTTGAAGCTGAAACAACTCTAATACCAAATGTAGGTTTTAACCCTGTACAAAAATTACCTACAAATGAATTCTCAAAAAAAAAAGAAAAAGTATACAATGGCAAGAACACAAAAAATATACACATAGATTTTCTCCTAGAACCTGAAACTCAAAAAACCGTATTTATTTTTTAGTATATTCATTTCAATGTTACAATACATTATCTACATGCCAAAGAATTAATAAACCCCAATAAAAAAAACAATAACACTTTCATTACCCAGTGGCATGTGCAGAGATATGGAGGGAATTACCCATTTATTGATACTTACGTGATATGCAACAAGCCTCTCTATATATCAAGGCTTTAAATTGGTAAAATTTTATGTAAACAATGATGCAATGGCAAAGGGGAAAAGCATAAATTACACACAAAAATGTGAGCTATTGCTCAATTCCTCTATTAAACATAAAACTTGATTCCCTCATATACCTCCACTAAGCTGCAACTTGTAATTATTCTCGCTTCACATTACAATAACCCAACCATAACTATATAAACACCAAAACTACTAAATATGGAATCATGCAAACTCTACCTAAACTTTACTTTTCTCCAGCTAACTACTTCATGTAAACTAACACTCGATTTGAGTTCTAGTATTATACTCGATTTGTGTTTCTTAACTTAACTTGACTCCCTATGCATTGCATGCATATAATAATGTAAACTTTGAAACGAGAACTGATATGATTACCCGTTTCGTAGAGATAGCAAAAAACTGACCTGATTTTGAAAAGGGGTGATGCAAAACATGCATGTTTTTTTAGAGCATAGTTTTTGGCACTTTAATTTTTTTTATGTACATTGCATTTTAGAATGGTAGTGATTTTCATGCTCATTTAAAAAAGTGGTAATTCTGCATCAGACCCTTTTTTTAAAAGACCTATTTTTTGACTTTAAATTTTCTAATGTATGAAATGTAAATAATTATTTTGTAAATTTAATAATTTTTGAAGTGGTCATTTTTTTTCATATTTTCTTGTTTTAATTTTAATTTTAATTTTTTTCTAGTGAGGTTTTTATTGTTTTGCATTTTTAAATTAGAAGGTTGATATTTTGAATTTTCGATATTCTACATATTTATGCATCCTTAATTAATATTTCAATCCACATCAAATAATTGTTTCTAAAAAACAATATTTTTTTAACAATAGACATAAAAATAACCATTTTTAACATAAATATAACTAAAAAACTACACGCTTTGATAATTTTTTGCTAGAATTGACATGTCAAAATCACAATTTTTATAAGAAAATTTTAACTAAAATGGTTAAATAATATTTTTTTTAATGAATTTCATGTCAAAAAAATAATAATAATAATCATTTTTTTTTTCAAAAAATAATGTTTATCTTAAAAATTAATGCGAAAGTCACATATTACAAATATTGAACGCCTACCACTTTCAGTTCCCGTAATCGGAATTGAATAACCACCGCTCGACTGCCCATGGGGGTGGCTATCTAATTCTCGGAATCTGATAGCCACCGCCTAGCCACCCCCACGGGCGGCCGAGCAGTGGCCATCAAATTCTGAGAATCAGATAGCTACCGCCCGGCCACCCCCACGAGTTGCTGGGCATTGGCTATTCGATTATGAGAATTGGATAGCCACCCCCACAGGCATCCAGGTGATGGCTATTCGATTCCGAGAATCGGATAGCCACCCCCATGGGCAATCGAGCAATGGCTATTTGATTTCAAGAATCAGATAACCACCCCCAGCTGCGGTCAAGCGGTGGCTATCCGATTCTTAGAATTGGATAACCACCCTCTGACCGCCCTTGAGGTGGATATCCGATTCTCAGAATCAGATAGCTATTGCTCTGCCACCCCCACGGGCGGCCGGGCGGTGGCTATCCGATTCTGAGAATCAGAAAACCACCACCCAACCACCCCAACAGGCGGCTGAGTGGTGCCTATCCGATTCCAAGAATCAGATAGCCACCACCCAACCGCCTGTGGGGGTGGCTGGGAAGTGGCTATTCGATTCTTGGAATCGAATAGCCAACGCCCGACCGCCTGTGGAAGCGGTAGCCGATAAAATTGTTTTTTTTTTAAGTAAAAAATAAATTTTGATATATATATATGTGTGTGTGTGTGTGTGTGTTAAATGTTTTTTTTTAATTTTATATATATTTGTAAAATATATATATATATATTAAATATTTTAAATGTTATTTTAAAAAATATAAAAAATATATTTAGTTTTTTTTTTTAATTTTAATGTCTTTTAAAAATGATGTTTAATTTGAAAATATGTTTTTTTTTTCTAATTTTAACTATTTTTTGGGTTTTTATTTTATTTTTAATTTCAGCCTATTTTTATTTTTTAGAGTTTTTTGAAAATGTTTTTAATCTTAATTTTTGTACTTTTTTAAATTTTTCTTTATTTTTTGTTATTTTTCTATTTTTTTAATCTAGCTTGTTTTTAATTTAATTTAATTTTTTTAGTTTTCTTAATGCTTTTTAAAAATTTCCTATTTTTACTTAATTCTATAGTTATTTTATTTTATTTTATTTTTTCCAAAAAATTTTATGGTTTACCACATTAAAAAAAATGTTATATTTTTGAAAATATGTTTTTCTTATTATTTATTTCTTTAAGTTTTTTTTAATTTTTTAATTCTTATATTTTATAGGTTAATTTTGTTTCTTTTTTTTACATTTATTTTATTTTATTTTTATTTTTATTTTTAATTATATGCTTTGTTTTTAATATATGTTTTTATTTACGTTTTGGTATTTTTTTAAACTTTTTTTTTGTGTTTTTTTCATTGTTTTTATTTTTGTTTTTATTTTTAATTTTATGTTTTCATTATTTTTTTGAAATTTTAATGTTTTTTAGAGTCATAACAAAATCTTTTACACCATTATTTCAAAATGTTGAAAATTTACCCAAAAAAAAGTGTTATTCGAGCATTAACACTTTTTATTTTGAGGGTGTTTTTTGCACATAAAAATTCGGTTTTATTGGCATTTTTTTTAAATGTTGAAAATTAACCCTAAAAAAATCCATCGTTCCATTATTAGCACTTTTCATTTTCAGGCTGGTTTTTGCACAATTTTTGCACAAAAAATTCGTTCTCACTGCCATTTTTAAAACATGTTCAAAATTGACCCTAAAAAAAAAAAATCGTTTTAGTATACACACTTTTCGTTTTAGCACTATTTTTCATGTTTTTTCGGGGTTTTTGCGCAGAGTTCTCATTTTGAGTTTATAGTTCCCATTTCAAAGTTTACATTGTTATATGTGAATAATTACTACTTCGAAGACTCCCCCTTAGTTACGACCATATGATTCAACCTTAACTTAATCATGACTCTATATAACTTAAACATGTTTGTTGGACTAAGTCTCAGCTAGGATTACAATTACTCAAAAAAAAATTGTAATGCTGGATTTTCCTTTTCATCTCTTCCAAATTTTATACCCTCAATACTGCTTCATTCTCAGTTGTATTTTCTTGTTGTACTCTCCATATTTTTTCACTTGTTGCTGTTCCAATTTTTCTTTGAATTTTCTTGTATTTTTTCTAATGCAGTCTTTTATAATTCCTCTTCAAAGATTCATTCACTCATGGACTGTTGGCACAACCCTTCATCTTCAAACTATAAAATATGTTCATGCTTCACGTGCTTCATATTCCTTATCTTCTTTATGTCATATTTCATAATAGAAATTTTTTATTTTTCTCCACTCCATTGTTGAAAGGTTTTCTCAATGCTTTCTTCTTGTCTTTCAAAACTTCCATGTCCTTTCCTACATATTTTTCTTCATCTTCTCTTTCAACTATAACGGTAACTGGAATGTTGTCATGTATAGCTTCACACTCAAATTTAATGTTAAAAACTTCATTATGTTCTGCAATGAGAGCTTTCTCCTCTTCCTCTCCCTTCTATGCATTTTCCTTCTCTTCCCCAATTGTTGCATCATAATCTTCATTTTCCACTTCATTGCCAACCTTTGCTGCTACGAACATGTATTTTTCCACTTGGATTCCATACACAAGACTTAGGCTTCTCTCACCAAAAAATAACATATCAATGAGATCATCATATTGCATCATGTGCAACCACTCATCACTAGTTAATTATTCTTGATCAAAGTTAACCTCAACAATTTCAATTGTTGGATTCACTAAACCACATGTTGCTCCATTGATAGCTTTATCTATGCTAAAATCAATTGTTTCTAGCTCACACATTGCTTCATGATTAGTTCTAATCTCCCCCCATAAGTTGTTGCCACACTGGCAGCTCTAACCTTCAATTCTTCATCAATCATGGAACTTTCCATATTGACACAATCAGACCCCATTTCAAGAAAGATACCATAAATGACATCAACATAATTTCTATCCACTATATGGTGGGATATCTGAGCATGCATTTTCTCATTAAAAAATTTAAATTCACTAAATTCATCAACTTCTGTTGAATTCACCAATTAACAACTCGCGTTGTAATCATCATCCACATGTGTCTTGTCACAGTGCAATTCGTCACCATCTTCACCATCCACGTTACAATGGAGTTCTAAATCATCTATATTATTTTTCTCTACTTCACACAGAAAGGTTTCAACTTCTCTCTCTACAATCTTTCTTGTGTATGTTTCATCCTGTTGACAGTGTTGGATCCACCAACATTTCGGGGATCACCCCGATATGAAGTCCCAACTAGACATCACACATTTGGTGTGGGAGACCCATCCAGTATGATGGATCACTTTCCATTATCATAAATCTTTTCCTTAGCTCTTGCTTGTCAGCACACGAGAGTGTTCTAGTTTTTCTTCGAGTAGTAAGGTTCACGTGCCTGGTGATTAACACTGTTACTAGTGTCAAGGTTGTTTCACCGAAGAGAGGAACGGTGGGAGTGAGTCCCAAGTCGGACGGGAGGAAACCCAACATTGTTAGAAACACACAACACAACAGGACGTGCGCAGCTGCCAAAGGAGGAATCCACATGGATGTGATAGTCACAGCACAACAAGGAAATTTGGTATGTACAACACTTGGTGGGAAATCCGCATGAGCGCGATGGTCATTATAGAAATTTTGCGTTAAAGGTTATGTCTCATGTTTGAGAGGTGACCAACATGGGTAGGACAACATTAACAACTTATACAACACATTTTCATTATTATATATGTATTAGAAAAGTTGAATGAATCCAAGTGTTAAACACAAGTTAAAGCAACATGAACTACAAGTGTTCAAGATGAATCTTACAAACAGTTACAACACGTGTGAAAACATGTTGGCTTGTTAGCAGGGTTCTGAATTAAGTGAAAGTTCCAAGACACATCGATATAACATACATCACTAACCTCGTGGGAGGGCATTGGAGCCACTACTTTCTACTCAAAGAAAATATTACAGATTCACAAGGCTATGTGGGAGGAGCAAAGGTGAAAATTCCTTTGCATGTACAAATGAGGGGATATTTATAGCCAAGGGTGAAACTGACCCTTGTGGCTATTCGACTTCCCCCATGGTTGTTTGACTTCCATGACCTTTCAACTTTACATGACTCTTCATATGACAAGTGGGCCTCTTGGACTTCCACGTTACATTACATTGATTGACATAATGGCCCATAGTAGAGATGTGGATGGCATGAATCATTACAAGACTCGACATAACAATGTTGGTACATCCGTGCTGCTGTTGGTGAGCATGTCGAGCTACAGTGTTGCTGGGTGATGGATGTCTTCATGGTGTGTCACAACTTCACCTCCGCATGGAAAGATGCACGAAGTCTTCGATGGTCATTGGGTTCGCTTGATGTTGCATTCACATGTTGCTCCTTACTTGTATATTGGCATTCTTGACATGTTCGTCCATTTGCAAAAGGTTCATGTTCATCGACCTTTCCATCTCTGTACACATCTTCCCATGTTTGTCTGCATGTCTGTCTGCAAACACATATTTGCATGATCATTCATTTTCACATCTATTTACATGCATCGTTTTTTCGTATGTTCATGAACATGTCCTTCTGCATGTAATCCCTTTGTTCATTGCATTCGCTGTCATGCCATGTTTGTTTGTGTACCTTTATCTACATTCACTCATGATGAGACGGCATCGAATCCATAAAACTCCTAGTATACCATGATGCATGATTGTTTTGGATGGAGGGGAATGGTAGAGAAGAAAAGGTTACAGAACTACGCAAGGCAAGCTTTGAGATAGGATGGAGGCTTTGGGCACTACTGGTTAAAATTGCGCAGAAGTCACTAGGAGATGCTGACAGGCAATCCGGATCGACAGTGACTGTTCGCGGGGTCTGGCTCAGCTAGAGGACAAATGTGGTCAATTTTTGGGAGGAGAATTCAGGGCTGCAGGAAGGTTGGGTAGACAAAATCTGCAAAATTTATGGAGGGAGCAGGCAGCAGGAGCTTGGCAGCAAAAACTGTGCAATTCCTAGAGGGAACTGGCAGCAGACTGCCCAGAGCTTAGCAACAAAAACTACACAATTCCTAAAGGGAGATGGCAGTGGGCTACTGGAAGATGTTGGAGAGAAAAGTTGCGTTGATGTTGGGAGGTTGGACTATTGATCACCTCTGTGTAGTTTCTGAGATGAGTAGACTGTTAGGTAGCAGAGGGCTTTCTCATGAAATCTACGTAGTTTTTCGAGTGAGCTGTTGACCGAATGACTACTAGGCTAGTTGGAAAAACTGTGCAATTTTCTGAGGGAGATAGGGATGTGTACTAGGTGTCTGTCTGACCTATCTCCACAATTTCCTCAGTCAGCGGAGCAGGCATGGTTTGCAACCTCTGCACAATTTTTGAGGGGAGTGAGTCCCGAGGTGACTGTCGGGTCAAATTCTCCGTTGACCAGCAGGAGGGTTGATTGATCATCTTGCAAGCAGTGGAGCTTGAAATGACTTGCTTGGTTTTTCTGTGCTATTTTGGGTGACAATCAATCGAGTCGATGGCAGGATTAAGGTCCGACTATCAAAGGGCGATCTGGTCGTCATAACTTCAACAAAGCAACTAAGTGTGTGAGTGATTGGAATGGTGCATACACGAACTTGCAGACACACACTTACATGACTTAAGAACAAGATGATTCAAACCATCCAAACACACATTCTTAACATGACTGACCGACGGTGCAAGTCGACAAACACAATGCTTGTGATTGATCGTTGGACGACCGCCAAGATGCTTGCGCAAAAATATATATGACTCTGTGTGTGAGTGTGACGAGTGTTTACATAGCGAGCACAACATGTACACATGAAGTGAAGACCTTGTGTGTGACCAAAACATGGTTGCAAGCGAGACATTGTTACCCAGATGCAAAAGTTTTATGTTGAATGATCAAGAAAGGTGGGTGCAAATACTCACACGAGTTCACCGAGTGAACTAGAGTGCATGCAGACATCAAGTAAAACTCTCAAAGGAGGCTCCGAAATTGGATGCGAGCCAAAGTTTTGGATGGTGTTGCAGCCGCTACAACACTTGGCGACACACTGGTAGAACTCCAACTTCTCTTCTTTCGTTAATTGACAGCACAGGGCCTTGGTCCTTTGGGAGTATTGAACCTCTATGCGGGTTACTTCAGCTTTCCCACTTACCCCATGGAAAAACATCGTTCACCTTTTGCCAACTCAGTCAAACACAAAAAAAATTCAGCTTTATGACAATGTTTCAAAATCAGGAAGGGTAGTTTGGCTCGCGAGTTGAAGATTTTCAGAGTATAAGTTTTCATTTATGGTGTTTCTCTACTGCCAGTAGGCCTGGACAGTACCTTGACCGAGTCACGTAGGAACACACGCATTGTTCCACTACCAGTGAACCTAGTCAGTACCATGGTGGAGTTGCATGCTTCACCTCTCTGCGCAGGAAGCCTTTCTCTTCTTTTACCTTTGTATTTTTTAAGAGGATTGTGCATAGGCACTTATTTATTTTTGGGGTGGAAGAGGGATCCTAAATTATTGAGAGCATAAGAGGTTGTTCCTTAATAGAAGCATGTAAGACCTCTGACATAGGTTTTCTCATTTGGATTTTCCCCTTCTCTGTTTCTACTAGTTGGATGAGCTTGAACACACAGAGTAGATGGATGAGTATAGGCATGGAGATTCCTAGTATGGACATAGGTTCATGGTTGGACCATAGCTCCCCTTGCAGATGACTCGTAATTTCCATCAAGACTTCATTGACCGAAGGTTCTAACCAAACACAGAAAAGGCAGACACAAGACTGGCCAAGTGCTACAGTGTCACAAGTCTCTTCATATCTCAACCACATACTCATTCAAAAACCAGAACTCAATAGATGGCAGCGCTTATTTTTGGAAAACAAAAATAGTAAGGTATTAAGCAAACCAAGCAAAACGAAAACAAAAGTAGTAAGAAAATCAAACAAAGTTAAAACAACAAGCAAAAAGTAGAGTATGTACATGGCGTAGGTGCGACCCGGCCTATTGGAAATAGTGTTTGAGATATTGGTCGTTAATAGGAATATCATCAATCCTCCTATCAAGTGATTACAGATGGTACATGTGTGGGCCAAACTTCTCATGGACTGTTATCTAGTCCTGCTACCGGAACCTGGTGGTATATCGAAAGACCTTTAGGTGAGGATGACACTACTGCTTCAGATACTGCGTGTAACATAGGTTCAGATGATGGCAAGAGGTAGTTGTTTTTGTTCTGGGAACGGTTCAAGTTTCTGAAATCAATGCATAAGTGGATTTCCGCAGATTTCCTACGTACATAACATAAATTAAAAACCCATGTAAAATAACGAATTTTGTAGGCAATTCAATCATCCAACAAGTTAGTCATTTCTTTCTGTGTAAGGGGTTTAAATGACAGATGTGTTTTACCCAGTTTTTGATGCAGTGGCTTGTCTCCTTCTTTGATAGAAATCCAATGTTGGATTATTCGTGTGTCTTATGTACTCAGGTCTTCATATGCCCACACGAACACATCCCGATACTATTTGAATAAGCAAACAAGTGTTTGTTGTTGTTGTAGTGTGCAGTATGTACCAACACTGAATAACTCTAGATCGTGGTTTGTTCTCAAGTTACTATGTTCGTCCCTCATGGTGGAACTATGGGTTTTGTTGTTTCTTGACCCTTGACAGTGGTTTTTCAAATCATAGAGCCTGCTGAGAGAAACTGCACCCTTGGGGATGAGGCTGCATTTCTCGCCATCATCTGCAGTTTTGAAGGGCTACGCGTGCCCATCTTCATCAGTTGTTGTGTCCTTGAAAGCATCAACGTTGTTTATGGAGCGCAGTATCTGTTTACCATCACCAAAAATGTGTATCTTAGTTATGTTATTAGAGACAAAAGGGTTATACAAAATTTCAATAGTAAATCTATCCCTAAGTGGTGACAAGATAGTAGCTACGTTTGCCAAGGAATTCATAGCTACAATAGGCATTCTTGGCACAAAAATGATACTAAATGCTTGGAAGTTAGACATCAGTCGCTATACCTCTAGTTGGTAACTTTTGAGACGAGGTGAAAAACAGTGAATGGTGTTACGTACCTGCTTTGCAAGCTCAACATGAGTGCTTCATACTCAGTAAAATTGTTTGTGCACTCGAACTCCAAGCAACTTGAAATCATGTGTTTCCTTTTGTTTGGGCCGACCAAGATACACCCGAATCCAGAGCCATCCTGTGTTTTTGATCCATCAAAATACATGGTCCACAACTCGTCTGTACCCAGACCATTCGACGCGCTTGAACTATTGCTACTGTTGTTGCTACTACTACTCCTTCTATTGTTACAATGTACTGTACATGCTTCATTTCTGTCAGTTGGGCAAGGAAGGAGACCCAACTGCATGTTTGGTGGGGTTGGAGCTCGCCGTTTCGGATAACACCCCAATGTTATTTCCAGAAGGTATTTGCCAAACATGAGTTCTGCAAAGGCCAACAGTTCATTTTCTCCATTAATGGGAGTGAAATTTTGCCCCATATACCTCTCGGATAACACCTGGATTTGATTATTTTTACCCTTGTACGAAAGCCACATGTGTGACTAGTCCATAGCAAAACATCCATTCAGCTTGTTAGACTAGTCTCTGCTGAATAGTAAGCCATATGCTTTTGGTATGTCCACAACAAGAATGTTGATGCAATGGTGAACTCAACCGTCGTGACATAGATGGATGATCACATGGATGTATTTCTCCATTGTGCATTGATCCTTTTGGCAAAGGAGAGTAGGCTAACATTGGCTGCCACGCCAAAACCAACCAAGCAGTTGTGAACATTACAGTTGAAGATTTCAAATGAGAGAAGGAATGGGGGGAAACCTGAGTTTGCTTCTTCCATTCGAAGTCTATTTAGCATAGTTGAAAGTGATCTGGGAGGTGTGCTTGCTCCCTTACTATTAGAGGTTGTTGTCTGTCCCAATTCGCGCAGGAGGATGTCCCGCTGAGTCTGGATCTTAGCTAACTTGAACAAATTGATGTTCGCGTGAGTTTTCTTAGTTTCATCCATAATTTTGTAGTGTAGATGGGGGAGACTGACCGAGGTGTCCAGGGTAAGACTAATGTTCGTGTTGCCCGATGGAGTATTCTACAGTTTTCTGCTCATGGACATACTCTTATCTGTCTCTCTCTTTCGGGGATTGCCTTGTGTTTTCTGCTTTGGTAGGGCTAGTGGATCAGCCTTCCTCATCAGAAGTCTCATATTTCTTGTGCTTCCCCAATTGTAAGGGGAGCCTCTTTACTCTTAAGATTGTAATGGTCATTTTTCTTTTGGGGCTATTTCTCTATGTTCATATTCAACGCTGCTTGCGAGCACTGATATATATGTTTACCACATGCCCAAAACTCGATGCCTTGTCAGGTGCAATATCTTCCTCATTATCTGTATCTCCCTAGTGTTCCTACATACTGTTGTCTGTGTCACGTTTGTGACTACATACTGAGCCTGTGACTCTCTTCTAGTCTGAACAAGAATTCTCTGGGTGACCATCTTCATGAAATGAACATAATTCAGGGTTTGCACACCGTTCAAGATGGAACACAGAGCTCTGCACAATTTTTCTAGGGAGAGGGTTGCTGCTTGATTTCATGCTTCTTTGTCTTTGTCTAGGCAGATGGTTGCTTGCAGATGTGTTTGTTTTCTACTGTTTGAGCTCGAACACTTCTAATGTCAAGTTCTTGACGAGGGAAGTGAGGGTTTCAATATCACTCGTTTCCTTGTTTCTACCTTTTCTCGCCACAGCCTGGGACTTCTTGCTTGCCTATCTACAGTCTTTTGCAGGTTCATCATCCCTGATGACTCCAATCGCATGCAGGTCTTTTTCAATAGGACTAGCCTCTTCGCAGTTTTCTAGTATTGTTGGTTTCACTGCTCGCTTGACGAACTGCACAATGTTGGTCGACAGTGCGGACGTGTACTAATCAATAGTGATGGCATCATGAGGTTTGACGTCTGTTGCAAACTTGTTCAATATGCGCGTAAACCTCTGATTGAAGTCTTTTACCTTTTCTTTCCCCTCCATCTTGAGGCTTCCCAATTCTTTGAGTAACATGGCTAGGGTCTTGTCATCAGGAAACTTTTCAAGAAACATGTGTTTGAACGCACCCTAGTTCTGTATGGAGTTCGCCAGAAGGCTGTGATACCATGTAGTTCTGCAACCGTCCAAGGTACATGGAAACAACCTACATGCTACGTCATCGTACTGTACCTCAAGAATTTGCAGGTGTAAGTAAAAGTTGTCCAAGTGGTCTTTTGCCTTCACTATGTTTTTAGGGTTGAACTTGATGCTCATTCTGTCTGCCTGCTTTAGCATCTTGTGCAAAGCACCTAGGAGAGCCAATGGTCCCTAAGTCATCCATTCTAGATTTTTGTCAGCCATCTCTTCTTCTTCTCCGTCCTCCTCTTCTTAAGAATTTGATGGTTTCGGCTCTGAGTCTGTTGGTTCCTCTCTGCCTCTGCCTCCTCCACTCCCTTCCCCTCTGCCTCCTATACTGGAGTCTAAGCTTAAGATCATGAGGGTGTCTCTTTCTCCCTGTTAGAATATTGAAGACTCCTTCCCATCTTCAACAACTTTTGTGAGACCTTCAAGTGTGGCAAGAAATGCTTCTTCCACTGATGATACAACAACCCTTGTGGGAGTGGTTTTTGGATTCCTTGATGCGTATAGAAGATGATGTATTCATGGAATCAGTGTGACTGCTTTCGTGCACTGGCGGTGATGGGACAGACAGAACAAAGGTGATTATATGGAATTTCGTGTTCAGTCTTGGGAGGTGAGGAGTAACCAAAATGAAAAGTTGCGTGTAGGTGAGGGAGAGTGTGAGTTATTACCCTGAGCAGATGGTTGATGAGTGAGTGTGAGAGGACGTTCAACCATAAACAATTGGCGGCCCTTCTTCTAACGCCAGAAATGGACCTGCCAACATTCAGGGGATCACCTGGGTATGAAGTCCTAACTAGACCTCACACAGTTTGGTGTGGGAGTCCCATCCAGTATGATGGCCTGGTTTCCATTGTCTTGAATGTTTGCCTTAGCTCTTTCTTTTCAGCATAGGAGAGTGTTCTGATTTGTCTTTGAGTAGTGAGATTTGTGTGCCTGGTGATTGATAGTGTTGCTAGTGTCAAGGTTCTTCACCAGAGAGAGGAAGGGTGGGACTGGGGCCCAAGTCGTATGGTAGGAAACCCAACTCTGTTAGTAACACACAACACAACAGGACATGCACAACTTTCGGAGGAGGAATCGACATGCATGTGGCAGTTACAACACAACAAGGACAGATAACACGTACAACACTTAATGAGCCATTCGTGCGAGTGTGACGGTTGTTATAGCAAGTTTATGCGAAAGGTTTTGTCTCATGTTTTGGAGGTGACCAACACAGGCAGGACAATGTTAAAAACTTATAAAACAAATTTTCATTAGTATATATGTTTTAGAATAGTTGAATGAATCCAAGTGTTAAACACAGGTTAAAGAAACATGCATTACAAGTGTTCAAGACGAATCTTACAAACTATTACAACACATGTGTGAAAACGTGCTAGCCTGTTAGCAGGATTTTGAATTAAGCGAAAGTTCCAAGACACATTGATACACCATACATCACTAACCCCGTGGGCGAGGCGTTGGAGCCACTACTTACTCCTCAAAGAAAAGATTACAGACTCTCAAGGCTATGTGAGAGGAGCAAAGGTGAAAAGTACTTTTCATGTACAAGTGAGGGGATATTTATAGCCAAGGGTGACGCTGACCCTTGTGGTTGTTCGACTTCACCCATGATTGTATGACTTCCATGACCTTTCAACTTTACATGACTCTTCATAGGACAAGTGTGTCTCTTAGAGTTTCACGTTACGTTATATTGATTGACATTATGTCCCATAGTAAGGATGTGGATGACATGACTCATGACAAGACTTGATATGACAATGCTGGTACATTCATGTTGCTGTTGGTGTGAATATTGAGTTGCAGTGTTACTGGGTGATGGATGTCCTCATGGTGTGTCACAACTTCACCTCTGCATGACAAGATGTGCAGAGTCTTCGATGGTCATTGGGTTTGCTTGATGTTGCATTCGCATGTTGCTCCTTGCTTGTAAGGCGGCATGCTTGACTGGTTCGTTCATTCTCGAGAAGTGCATGTTTGTCTGTCCATCCGTCTGTGAACATATCTTCCCATCTTTGTCCGTCCATCTATCTGTGAACACATCTTTTCATGATCATCCGTTCAGGAGTAGATCTCTTTGCATGCATCATTTATTCGTCCGTTTGTGAACATGTCCTTCTACATGTACTCCCTTTGTTCATCCCATCTGTTGTCACACCATGTTTGTTTGTGTACCTGTATCTGCAGTCACTCATGATGAGACGACATCAAATCCATAAACCTCTTAGTCTATCGTGATGCATGATCATTTCGGATACAGGGGACCGTGAGAGAAGACAAGGTTACAAAATTGCGCAAAGCAAGCTTCGAGCTGGGATGAAGGCTCTGGGCACTGTTGAGGAAAACTGGACAGAAGTCAATAGGAGATGGTGACGGGTAATCTGGATCGACAACGACTGTCTGTAGGGTCTAGCTCGGCTAGAGGAAAAATCCACACAATTTTTGGGATGAGCAGTATGAGTTGCAGGAAGGAAGGGTAGACAAATTCTGCACAATTTCTAGAGGGAGCGGGTAGTGAGAGCCTGGCAATGAAAACTACGCAATTCCTTGAGGGAACTGGCAGCAAGCTATAGGGAGCTTGGCAACAAAACTGCGGAATTCCTGGAGGGAGCTAGTAGTGGGTTGTTGGCGGGAAAAACTTTGCTGATGCTGGGAGGTTGGCCTATTGATCACCTCTACACATTTTCTGAGCTAAGCGGACTGCTGGGCAGCAGAGGGTTTTCTCATGAATTCTGCACAGTTTTCTGGGTGAGTAGCGAGTCGGCTGATTGGTGGGATGGCTGGAAAAGCTGCACAATTTTCTGAGGGAGACAGGGACTGGCGCTGGGTGTCTATCTCGCTTGTCTCCACAATTTTCTCAGTCATCAGAGCGGGCATGGTCTGCACCCTCTAAGAAATTTTTGAGTGGATTCATTCCTGAGGTGACTGTCGGGTCAAACTGTCTAGTTTACCAATAGGAAGGTTGATTGATCAGCTTGTGGGCAGCGCAAATCGAAATGACTTGCTTGGTGCTTCTGCATTATCCTGGGTTATAGTGGATCGAGTTGATGGTGGGGTGAAGGTCCAACTGTTAAAGGGTGATCTGGTCATCAAAACAAAATGACTAAGTGTGTGAGCGAGTGAAAAGGTGCATACATGAACTTGTAAACACACACTTACATGACTTGACATTGAGACGACTGGAACCATCCAGACACACATGCTCAACATGATTGACCAACGGTGCAAGTTGACAAGTGCGACGGTTGTGATTGATCGTTGGACGACTGTGATGATGCTTGCGCGACAATGTATACAACTCTGTGCGTGAGCGCGACAGGTGTTTACATAGCGAGCACAACATGTACACGCAAAGTGGAGACCTTGTGTATGACGAGAACATGGTCGCAAGCGAGACATTGTTACCCACATGCAAAAGTTGTTTGTTGAATGATCAAGTAAGGTGGGTGCGCAGACTCACACGAGAACACGGGGTGAACACGAGTCTATGTAGACATCAAGTAAAACTCTGAAAGGATGCTCCTAAATTGGATGCGGGACAAAATTTTGTAGGTTGCTTCAGCCGCTACAACACATCCATATACAAGTCTCCCTAAATAATTTCACTTTTATAGTCTTCAAGACCATCATCCACATTTGAGTGGGATTCACCAAGCTTTGTTGTCCTCCTGGAGATTTCCTTATTTACTCTAAGACTTGCGGTTGACTTATCTATTGATTCTTCAACAAACTGTAACAGAAATTGTTGTTGCATATCACTTTCCTTTGTATCAAATTTTGTTTCTGGGATCTTCCATGCTTCTTGGGAAGATGTAACTCTCGCTACTTTGCACAAAAAATTCTCATCTAGTACCTCTTTTATAAGATGTAATATTAAATTATCGCACACTTCATCATATGTGTTGTTAGACTAGTACTCAATCAACTCTTTACATTGAATAAATTTTTTCATTTTGATAAGCCAAAAATTCAAATTTTTACCGGTAAATTTTGGAAGTGTTACTAGATTAATCCTAATTCCTTGATCCTCAAATTGTTCTCCATCATATTCTTGTCTTTTAAATGCCTCAGCTATAACGAGGGTCTCTATGAGCTCTTCAAAATACTGTAGCTCTTCTTTTTAATTTCTTTTCTTGGTTTTCTTTAGTCTTACTTTGCGACCCATGTCTAGTGTATTTCTTCTATCTTTTGTATTTTTTCCTTATTGCATCAATTTTCTTTCCATATCGCCTCTGAAAAGAAAAATATGGTTTTCAATATACGTAGCCGTAACTTACAATCTTCACCGGATTCACAAAAAAAACCACTTTTATAGGGACATACACTACTCTTTGCTTTGCACAGGGCACTCACACTCGATCACCCACACTATGATCTTGGACTATCTTCTTGAGACTGACCTACTCTGATATTTCTACTTTGTTAAGATCTATCTTCTCTTATCTTCTTCAATTTAATCAAAAAAATATGACAAAAAGATATTTTTTTTGTTTTAATCCTTCTCTAATAAAAAATAACTTTTCTCCAAAAGAAAAAAATTTAAAGCACCTTTTTCATTTAATATACATAAAAAAAACCATTAAAACACCAATATTTCTCTACTTTAAGGAAATACCTTTCAAATAACTTTTCTTTGTCAAAACCTTTGAAATAAAACCTTTCAAATAACTTTTTTTCGTCAAAACATTTAAGCTTCCCCACTCACTTTAATATCTCTTAATATATTCTCTAATACCAATATGACGGAAAGACGGGAGGGAAACACAGAATACCAAAAAAAAAATGTGTCACTACTCAATTTTTCTGCTAAACATAAAACATGATTACACATTCACCGAGATGCGGTTGGTCTTTCTTTTTGTTTTTCATTACAATGACACAACGACAAGTAGATAAACACCAAACTTACTAAATATATAATCATGCAAATTCTAACTAAATTTCACTTTTCTCAGGTTAAGTACTTTATGCAAACTCACACTCAACTTGACTTTCAGACTGAACTTTATTTTCTTACCAAATGAAGTAATTACTAATTCTAACGAACACAATAGGTGATTAAAAGAAATTTTGTAATAATGTGGTTCTATGTCAAACATTGGCTCCAAATTTCCAGTTCCTCTTTATTTTCTTACCGAATGAAGTAATTACTAATTCTACCAAACACATAGAAACACAATAGAGAATTAAAAGAGATTTTGTAATCATGTGGTTCTATGTCAAACATTGACTCTATCTAGATTCTTTTTCCATTAACTGGAAATTTCCAGTGCCTCTCGCCATATCTGTTCTACCGATATTGCCAGGGTTTTGTACATGCCTCGAGAGCATTGTGATCAAGCCCTTTGAGACGTTCAGGGAGGACTATTGAGAGGAGAGAATCGAAGAGGCCCGAGCAAACAAAAGAAATTGAAATGGTAAAACCGACAGATAGGTTAATGAAACAGAAGGAATCGAACCCTGTTAGCAGGGGAAGACACGATCATCTGTTGATTCGATTTTACTCTTTAAAAAATATTTACTAGCATACCCCAAAGGGGCGGAAGGGATCACCGAAGAGGCATAGGTCAAATATTGATTATAGTTAAATTTAATATTATATATAAATGTATCGAATATAAAAGTAATAATTTATCCAAAATAAGTGTTGTAAGGTAATTTAGAGAACAATATAGTTTGTATGGTTGAATGTTAAATTAATAATAGTTAATAAACAAATATAATATAATATTGTTTTAGTATATCTTAATAAATTGAGATGTATATTTATTTTTGCTTTTTTTTGGTAGGTAAGTACTTACCGGGGATTTGAACCAGTGACAAGAGTGCTTTAACAATACACCGTCAATCTAAAGCCCTATAGACTAGTAAATATATTTATTTATATCTTATTCTTATTTTTTGTCAGTAAAGATATATTTATTTATATCTTATTCTTATTTTTTGTCAGTAAAGATTTTCTTTTTTATTCACTGATTCACTAAATTTAAAATAGAATTTTAAAAAACTCAAAGCAAGCTATGCCCATATAACTTCCCCGTAAAATTTAATAGAAAATATTACTTAAATTATAATTAATTAAAAAAAATGATTCTTCAAATAGCTACCATTAGTCAAATATGCATGGTTTCCCAAATTCTCCTGAATATTGCAATCCCTTTAACGAAGATCTTTGGAGGCAGCAACTCGGGTCGTTTTGGTCATGATCAAAGTAAATGCACATCTGGAATCTTAGTGGTTCTTCGGGACAACCATTGGATGCAAATGAGTTGGGCATCTTGCATTTTTATATGAGGCCCAGGAAGCACTTGACGATGGGCCTTCTCCGAAACGAAATTGGTGGAGCAAAAACTGAGTGTAAAATTTCTAAACGCCCAATAAAGTCAGCTTGAAGTCAATGTCTAAAATTGTGTAACCTCCTTACTTTTATATCCAGAGAAACGTGAAGGCTTCCAAATAATTCTTGCTGAATTATGATTTGCTCCTTGTCACTTATTAAGTATTAATATATTTAAGGAGGTTATATGCCATGTTTTTTTTAAGTGTGGTAAGATTACATTTTTATTAAGCTTAATTCCTCATTTTGATATGGAGATAATACAAATTTTTAATTCAAAATTTTTAATTTAATGAGACTTCATTTTTATGATCATTGCTAATTAAACTACTAAAAAAACTCACCACATATAATATTAAATAAAAGAGCCAAGTGGTGATAAAATTGTATCAAAAACCTAATAATATAGATATAACATACGATATAAAATACCCATACATCTTGCTTTTATCAGGTTAAAAAGTCTAGAAACCAGAAGGTCTCTAATCAGTTCAATGCCCAAAAAAGGCATTTAGCGTAACATACAAAATGACGGTTTACCACATTAATGATGCTTCATATGTGCTAAAAAAACTAAACCCAAATTGTTGGAAGTATGTGCTATTAGCTATGTCTATAAGCTTTTACTGACGTTCAGTTCTGTAAAAATTCTTCAAAATTAAAAATGAAAAGAAAATAAGATTGAATATAAAATGGAACAAATTATTTAATAATTAAAAATGAAAAGAAAATGAGTTTGGATATATAAATGTAACACGATTTTTTTATAGATTATGGGGCTTTGAAGGCCAGAAAATAAAATCTACGATGGTAAATTTGTTAAAATCATCTTCTTCACTCAGAAATAAGCTTTCCTTTTTCCAGTAAATTTATAGTTCTCATAAAGTGCTAGTAGATAAAGCTCCGTTTCTTAAAATATCCCACAAACTAGTAAATTGGTATTTGTTGGTTAAAAAGTAAGCTCTATGTTAAAGATGGATAAATTGTTCGGAATAAGCCTGGTTCGCTGGAAAAAATTGAGTTTTATTCTGAGCAAGTTACTCAAATTCTTCCATAGAATCCTTGTGAGCTAAAAATTAAGTCGTAAACCTGTACCAAAAAGCAAATCTACTATTGTCACAGTAGAAACAAGTTGAAATAGTCCTCTATTTGAAAATAGACTTTTCTTTCAAATAGACTTTTCTTCCTTCACTGTATATCTAATAACCGAAAATCTTATAACTTCATATTACTTTACCTGTTAAAAATAACTAAAGATTTTCAACACACGTGAATTTATCAAATATATCTATTCAAAGGGCACAAAAGCTGAAAAGAGCTGATGCTCAAAACAGTTACAGATTTATCAAAATAAATCCATTTAAAGTGCAATGGAATTCAAAAATTATTTAAATCAGTAAACTCAAGATTCATTGGAATTGAAAATTAATTAAATTAGTAAACAGAAATTAAGATTCATTAATGGCAGAGATCACCAGAAAATATTAGGATAAAGAAGACTACAAGCACTGACTATCACTGTGGCTGAGAATCCTAAATATCTAAGTTGAACTCGGTTAATGAATCCCAGGTAACATTCAACAATCACTTCACTACAGACTTCCAAAAATACTAAAAATTAACCGTTAAATTTCCAAATATTACCACCAAATTTATCAAAATCTTGCCAAAAATTCCACTATTTTCTCGGACCTCTTTACACTGCACGCAATCTTAATGACCGACGAAAGGATGATTCCACGTTTATGTTGAGTACTCAGGACCAACAGTAGTGTTAGTGGGAGGACGGCAAGACATTGCAGTTCCCGTGATTATGTTGCACGGGATCATGATGTGTGATATGTACATACGTGTCTCTGCTATGTATCTTGTCCATGTATAGATATTATCTCTTAGGTATACAAATTTGGACACTCGAGTCTCCAATCTCACCAAAACATGAACGTCTGTCCAAGATATTTGATTTCTAAAGTGCCGTACCCACTCCCACAATTCGATAAGTGCGCATAGATTACCATGTCCGGTACGGTTGAAATCAGAAATGACTCGTTTATTTTTAGTTTGAAACGTGATTTGCTTTATATAGAGAAAAACTTTGATATATTTGGTGGAGACCCCTTCTATTTTCCTACTAACCCATCTCCAGGCTTAACAAAGCTCGAATATTTGCTCATATTATAAAACACATACAAAATTCTACATTACGCGTTAATGAAATTCAGACAAATACTGTCCTTGATGGCTAGTTGATTTCAGAGATTCCAGAGCCACAAGTACTCGATAATGGAATAAGGACTATGCCATTAAACAAGTTATTTGTATTGGAAATGAATAGTTCACTGTACTGAAATGAAAACACCTAATAGACATCACAGAATCCTGGTGCCAGTTAATTTTTACTGAGATGAAAACATCCCGAGGCCAGCTAATTTTCAAAGTTAGATGAAAGCATCAGAGAGAGGATTGCGACTGTTCGCTAAAGAGGCTTCGATTGATTCCAATATTTCCTATACCATGACAATATCAACGATTTCAAAATTGATTCCACTGTAACTGGTTCCACATTATGATATACTAGTGGTGGTGAGGTGGGCTTTATAAGGCTGTTTGTTGGATAAGATTGTGTTTTAGTATGATGTGTAATGGTTCGCTTTTGTTATTAAAATTGAATTGAAATTTTGTTCATGTATCTCAAATAAAAATGATAAAATAATGAAAAATTTAAAATAAAAAAAGTTTAAATAATTATAAAAAATATTTAAATAATATTTACTCATAACAAAATTTACCTTCTAAGCTCATCTAGATCCGTATTTAAAATAAATTTATGATGGCGATATTCCAACCATGTACTCAAAACTGGTACTCAAAACTGGTCCTATGACACCTACCTACATATTTATAAGATGTCTCAATTGCAAATTCCAAAATCATAAGGCTAACTTATGTTATGGCAAAAACAACCCTTTGACATATCATTATGTACCTAAAAGAACTTCGCTACAATATGCCAGTGCCACTCATAGTAACAAACTAAACATGACAGTCTACAACTTATACATTAATGGCATCATTAAACTGCTCTTAACAGATATCAATATTTTATTACAATCTCATCCACAGTCTTTTCTCAACACATTACATTCCTTTCTCATGGACTGCTCTAATATCGTTCCAAAACGTCAGAAAACTCAGCTTCACTGACTACCAATCCAACTTCTTCCTGCTGTGATGATTCAAAATCATTTCGAATGATTGGATGTTCATTCCACTGCCAAATATCATGGTCCCACGGAGACGCAAAGAAATCGTCTGTTGTCTCAACATAGGAGTGAACTGTGTCAAAATACATAATGTCGTACGTTGAATCTCCAAAGGTGTAGTTGTCGATGATGAACCCAAGATCTTGCGGAGAAATATCTTCGACAAAGTAACGGAGCTCTGCGCGAAGATCGTCGTAATACGTCCAGTCTCCTATATCCCACGCTGAGGTCGGTTCAGAATTTGATCCGTATTCAGTAAATTTGTCTTGCTTGATTGAACCCACCCTATCAGCATCGCCCTTTTCGTCAATCCACTCAATTTTTTCTGTTTGCACCTTCAGCCCAAATTCATCTTCCAGCGACTTTAGAACCCCGTTCATCCCGATCTCGCAAATCTCGAGCTCATTTGCAGCATCTGTCCCCTCTGGATTTCTGTCGTTAGCATCGAAGTTATCGATCTGGTCGAAGAAGGCCATAAGATCACTGTCTCGCGCCACTGTTAAACCGCAATTTATTCGCTTCGTGTCTTGCAAAGGCAATCCGCCATTCCAACAGTCATCTCTCTCTCGCTTATGCTGAGAAACCTGTGAGGCGGCGGCCATCTCCGCAAAATACTACAGAAAAGAAACGATGGTATCAAAACAGAAACACATACCACAGAAAGTGTGGGTTTTGGATTTGGGTTTATTAGATTTATAAACTTCTCACTGGCCCTCCGTCATCCACAAAACGACAAAACTAGAGTAGCATTATATATATAGACGCATCTGGCAGTGGATGATTCATCACGAATTTATTGGTCTTTCTTTTAACATACTTAATTTATGACGTCAATGAAACATCAATAGCGGTTTACGTAAAACCACCTTCCAATCAAAATCGCATTGCCGTAAGGCGCAAGTTACTTACGAAAACAATGTACTTACATTTGTATATTTGCGGTTGGTCTGAATTCTTAAATTTAGGGAAAGTTGTGTTTTATATTTGCAGTGTTCTAAATTTTTAAATTTTATATATATATATATATATATTTATTTATTGATTTTACCAAAAATCAACACAATTTCATTTCGAGAATGGGTACGTTTCGCAGCAAAATTAATCAAACTATCCTTTTATATAACGCGTAGTCTAAGGAGGTGGAGGAGTTACCTGTAAATTAATTAATAATAGGTGTCTTTTCATCCTGAGAAAATTTAAAGTTAATAGTCTTTAAATTTAAAAGAAAATATAAAACATAAAAATTATGATGGTGAAAAGTTGGGTAAAAGTCATCATGATTTGGAAATTATATGTATCATTTGAAATTTGGTGTTTATCATTGCTAGCGAGGCTTAATAAATAAATAAAATAATAAAATGAATTGGAAATTTATTTATTAGTATTGGTGCTTATCATTGCTATTATTATATAATAAATAAAAATTTGAATTTAAAATTTATTTACTAATATTTTTATATATTTTTTGTTTTCTTAGATTTAACAGATAAATAGACAGACAAAAGTCTCATACACCTATTCTACAAACAAGGGAGTCTTAGACACCAATTTGTTCTCTTGTATTTTTTAAAATGTTAAAGTAAATTGGATTTATGTAGCTAATGCATCAATTTAGATTACATTAATAAATTGTTTATTTTATCTATTTTAATTTCAGTAAATATATATCTTAATAAATCATGTGGATTATAAGTTTATTGATTATAGAGTAATTCTAAACAAATATATTATTAAGAGGATTTCGTTTTTTTTACAATTTTTATATTGATGTATAATCATAATATTAAGTAAGAACTTCTATTAAATTTTCATGTGTTATATTTCATTTTCATACTCATTATTATAGTGTTAAGAATTTTAGGGGCTAAATTTTATTCATGGTTAATTTTTCATGTTTCTTTCCCAAATATTTACCGATTATTATTTTTTAAATAACTTATATTAAATTTTGTTGGATAAAAAAAAATTTGGAAACATAGATCCAAACACTAGATTATCATGAGTATATATATCTTAACTCCCGATGGATTATTCATAGATCCGTATTAAATTTGGATCTATCATATCTACAAAGTGATCAAATCCCTTTGAGGCACACTTTTTTTCTTAAGCTTTTCACTCTCAACAAAAAACTTGCACCTCAAGAATTTGATCACTCTAGATGTTATGAGCATGGTTCCCTCTTGAGATTTTTTTATAATTTCTTCATTCAAACCAAAATTATGCTCAATTCCATTAGATAACAAAACCTATAATGTGGTAAATCCAAAGAAGTTTCTCATAAAAGATTGGCTCATTTTCCTTGAGACCTTAAATATAATATGTATATATTACAAAGTTGAAAGTAATTAGACATTGGGTTAAATATTTTAAATTTGATTGGTTTATTTTCCTTGAGGCCTTAAATATAATATTTATATATTATAAAGTTGAATGTAATTAGACATTGGGTTAAATATTTTAAATTTTATATTCTATCTTTCTTCAGGACAAAAATGTATTAATAAAATGTAAAATATCATATCCTAAAAAATTTGAGAAATCAAACCCTTCATTAAAATATTTATTTTTTTCATTATAAAACTATACATAATTTTATTTATCATATGAAAAATAAAATTACATTTTGCATGTAAGCATTCTTATAAAAATCATCTCACGGTGATGAGTTACGGAGAAAAAAACTATCAACTATTAGTATCAACAATACAAGCATTAAGAGGCAAGAAATTATTTCTGACAACTAGCACTTAATTTTCCATTTTTGCCTTTTATTTTTTTGCACCTTTTACCAACCATCAGAATTTTGTTCAATAAGGACCAAAGCTAATTCTCGATTTTCTTTTATATTGGAAACTTCTTTGTCTGAATTTGAGCTCTCAAAAATGTGAGCTCTTTTTGTGTCCTCTCAAAAACATGACTCCTTTTGTCTCCATGTTTGCATCCTTAGCCTCATTTTTTTCAGGACTAGTACTCTTGTGAAGAAGGGTGACAATCCTTGTTTGTACCAAGGCATTCCCATCCATATTGGTGTCTGGTTTTACTTGTTGGGTCTATTTGTTGTCTTCTTCTTCATCATCAGAGAGAGGAACCTTGGAAACTACCAACCTTTTGGCTTTTTGGGTTGTCTCCTTTTCTGTTTTGAAGTCTTCTTGGCCTATGGACATGTATTCTACAAATGTCATATTTGAAAATATACTCGACATCAAAATGCCATATTCTAATAATCTAAAATTTTGGACCACTGGAAATTTTTGTGTTGCCAACGATATGTCATCTGCTAACCCTTTGCTAGGGTCTATGTCCACATAGATTCTAGCAAAGGTGAAAATATAATTCTTTGTTCTTTCTATGTCCATTTTTTAAATTTTCTTAGAGTGTTTCCAATATTCTCAAGAACTTTGTGATGCTAGAAGGGAAGAGGGAGGTTTGGAAGCATAAACCATATTGGACACCACCATTTTTGTGGCATCAAACTCAGGGAACCATGAAGTGATGAATAAATTGGCTCTTCCCCATAACCATTGGCCTTGATTAAGAACAAAGTCCATGTCCTTTTGTGCATCAAATTGAACTATAAAGAAACCTTTTGAGAATAAATAAATGTTATAGTTTGGTGTTGACCCATTAAAATAAAGCTTCATGTTTTTGCCAATAGCCATTAAATTTGCAAACAATAGCCTTTAATTGTAGAGCAGAAAAAGGTAATTTACATGCAAGTTATTCACCTCTAAGGATGGAGCTTTCTCCATTTGATCAACTATATATGGGCCTATAAAATCTTTGTAGTTATGTCTAGAACCTTCCCTTGGACAACTACCTTAAAAGGCACAAGGGTCCCATTAGTTGGCTTCACACTAAGAGCACCCCATGTAACCTTGGGTTGTAACCTTGGGTTCAAGATGATGGTTGAATATTTTAAGATATTGTATTCTTTGAGCTGAGAGGAATCATGTAGAATATTCACTTCAAATTGCAGAAGTTGAAAACAAATAGATATACCCAATTTATCTTCGATAGTATTCTTTAGGGAAAATATAGAGGTTGATATTTTAAACCAGAAAGTATAGGATTTTCCACTAATATTTCTAATGAAAATTTGAAATATAACATTTTGTGCTAGCATAGTGTATAGGTGGGAATACACCACATGTAATCTGTGTACCAGAAGAGGCCAACATCACAGGCATGCACACCAAAACAGCGAGGGCCAAGAGAACAGAGTATATCCCCTGAAGAAAAAATCTCTAAAGAAATAAATCAAGGACATGGAGAGATGAAGATGGTATACTTGTCAGGATTTCCTTCCTCTCCCATGCCAACAGATTGGGGCCACCGTCGGTTTCATGTATTATTCTCCCATCAACTTTTTTAAAACCGCAGCTAGACATGGAACGGGACAAAACAATTTTTTTTATTAAACCGCAATAAAAAATTTTATTGCTCGTTCAGGTCACCCTATAACTTTATCCTCATTGGGTTCTTCACATTGAGAAAATGGCTATATCGCTAACGATGTGGATGATAAGTTGCCAAATCCGTCGTTATTGACAAATAGGAACTCATAAAACCTTTTGAAAGAGTTTTCGAGGTCACCAAACATGAGACCAGGCAGGGCGACGACGTCCAGATTGTCTCTACATCGCGAAAAACCCTTAACCACCCTTGCCAATTTTTCTTCAAACACTTTCTTTCAATGGGACCCCTAATTAAAATATTTATAAGATAATGATGAATTATTAAACCTTTAAAAGACTTTAATATGAATGATAAACATATCAACTTTATCACAACCACACTAAAATTACCAAATATGGCATGTTATACTGCGCAATCAACATGTTCTCATTAATATTTGTGTTAAGTATCTAAATGATTATATATATATATATATATAATTATTTTTTCAAAATTTATAATATTAATTTTATAATTTTTTTAATTATAAAATTGATATGAAAATATAAACTTAATATAATAATTTAAATTTTGTTTTACTTATAAATCTTACTCTTTTATTAAATAGATAAAACAATAAAATACTATAATAAAAATAAACCCTCAAAGATTAAATTTAAGTATGGCTAAATCTAATTGTAATTAAATCATAAATTTTGATTTTATTAATAGAAAGTAAAACATTTTAAAAACATAATTAAAGAATTTTGGCTAAATGTAAGTGTGGAGGCATAACCATGAATTGAGCATGAGACTAACATGCCAAGCTACAGATTAATGGAGATGTTTTCAAAAACATTATTATACTTCCTATATGGATGGTATTTGGTATTCAAGTTTTCTTTTGACTAGGTATTACATTGTTTTTGACCCAAGAAATTTGTAGCTTCTTCATAATTTAACATTATGGATTGAATTTTATTAATTTTTATTAATATTTAAATTTATTTATTTGCAATATGATTGGCTTAGGTCTTATTATGTAATCATTACTTATTCATATGGATAATAAAAATTTGACACATGTATCAAGTTATGTCCAAAAAATTGACCATGTACCAAGTTTTGTGTTTTGACTATTACATGTGAGCACATAGCTACAATAGCTGAGGATGCATCAAAGTATCCCACAATAGTTTTTGTGACTACATGGGTAATATTGTTGAAGACATGATCGATATTTTCATCTAAGCGGCTGATATGACTGTCCATTATGCCCCAAATTAGGTCACCAATGACTGTGAGATCAAGCCTTCCGCCACTGTCCACCGACCCAACCTACAGATAATCGGTCACCACTTTAACGACAATGTTAGATAGTATTTTGTCACACTTCCTGTCCCATATCCTGAAGCGTCAAAATGATGAAAGTTGTTAGTATATTCACCATGAAACACATACATAAACATCCTTGAAGAAGAGAATGAAAGTTGCCTTGAGAGAATTCTGAAGAACCTTTCTTAAAAACATAATTTTCAAGATCAACGCTTTTTGCACCATTGTTGGCCCGTGATGATGGCTTGTTGCAACATATTTACCTAGCACTGTTAGCATATATTTTGATAGGAAAACCCGCGTTGAACCTCTTCTAGTTGTTTTTCCAAAAGTGGAGGAGAAGCTTCTCTTACTATAAGCCTCAAGAATGACGAGCTGGATGTTGTTGAAAGAGGATATGGTTGAGTTCCCCGATTTTGAGTCCCCCTACCTTTAGGGATCTTCCCCTTGAGATGTGAACCTTATTCCCACTTTTGTGGATCCCTAAATCCTTCTCCTTTCCTATAAATGAAATCCCTTCTATCCCCGGCTGGTTGGTCATTGCTTGGTTGTAGTACTATGCTGAAAATATGCCTAAATGTTACTCAGCTAACTAAGGAGAAGGAGTGCTTGAAGGTCTTGGCTTGGGCTTGGATATCTACCACAAAGGAGGCTTCCAACATCAAGGTGCATATGTTTGTATTCTTCCCTTATTTCTATTTATAAATACATCAGGTGTTTATTCTCCATAAGCGTATAAATAATTATTCATTTAGCATGATATTCTTGGATTTGTCATGTAGTTTATGTTAGAATGAATTATGATATGTATGCTCTTGTCTCTTTCGTTTGATATTCCTTACAGGCACCCATCCACAATGGCATAAAGAGGATTGAACATGGAAGCAAGAAGGTCGAGGACGACATCAACAAGTGCTTAACATTAGAGTAAGGTATATTATTTTCCTTACTTTGCAATTTCCAACATAAACTAGGAGAGTCTGCACTTGTTTTTCTAGTATGTTGCTAGATCCTCTCATAGGACTAGATAGATTGATTGTGTTTGCAAAAGGGATTGTCTTCATAACAAAATGACGACTTCTCTAGGGAGCCTATAGTCATTTGGTATAATTTATTAGTTTGGCCAACCGTCTAGTCACCAATCATTCGGATTATGTATAGGTCTACACTTTGAGTGATCAATCCTTTAGAGTCTTAAGTCTAGACTTCTCTTTGATATTCTTTTCATTTTTCCAAGTCTTTCTCATCGAACACGTTTTCCCTGAAACAGTCGCATTACCAGCGTCATATCTTCAATAACAGTCACACTGAAAGTCTTGTCAATGCGGGTATGACTGAAACAATCGCGTTGATCCCTAAAAATTGATAAATTTTAGGGCTTTTTTCAGTAGGGTCCAGTGTGTATTGACCTCTAAGATTTTTCCCTTTTTTGTGTGCTTGGACTTGTCAGTGTTTTGGTTGATCGTCTTATTAATTTTCAAAATTCATCCCATTGCTTTGAAGTACTAGAAGTGAAATATGATTGAGTTCTTAGGGTTTTAGGTCAATTGGATTCATTGCTTGCTACTTGTTTGTGTCATTGGGATACTGATTTTCCTATTGAGTAAACATTTTTTTTCTTTTGGAAATCATTCAGAAAAAACATTTGCATTTGGTTTTAGATTTTATCTCAAGAGTTACTTTTCAAATTGCATTAGGTTAATTTGCATTGAAAATTTATTTTTGGTTTTGGATTAAGCATAGATCACATTGCTTGATTCTAAAAGCTGAAAGAAGCGCGTCATCATTCATTCAAAATGAAAGAAAATAGATTCATGTTGGTGCATTTATGTCGAATTTCATTTTTATTTGGAGAGTTCATTCAAAACGAAAAGTGAAAAAAATTCATGTAAGTGCATTGGAATCAAATTTCATTTTACTTTGGTGAGTGCATTGAAAAAAAAGTGAAAAATTCATGTAGCTGCATGTTAATGAACTGAATCTCATATTGCTTTTATTGGGTCCATTGAAATAGTGAAAGTGAAAGATCAAGTTAGGAGAATTTGTTTGTTGCATACTTGATTATTGCATCAATGTGTGAACCTCTTCCCTATGTTAGATAGCTTTAATTGAATTGAAAAGAATCATTTTTCATCCTAGATTGCATCATAGGGGTTTAGGTGACATCAATCTTTGAGACTTAAAACCGAAACTTAATTGAAGATCAACTTAAAATTTACCTCAGTTAACCTATGGAGGATTTGTCATTAATGAAAAATATTTAGGGGTCTAGGTTAGAGACGTGTTCCGACGTCATTAAATGTAGGAGTTATCATTATTTTCCAGCGTTGTATCCTGGGGGTGAAATCTCGTTACGTACGGAAGTGTATAGGATCGTTGTCCAGTACTTTCGAGTATATGGGAGGTGCTCCATGCATGGTAAGTATATGAGAACAATCTCATCAAACAGCTATGCATTAGACAACACTGCTATGGACTAGCACTCCCATGTACCATCGTGTATAATTTGGGAGCCCCCTATAGGTTGTTATCCAGCCATAGGAAACCCAGTATGTCGCCTTGTATGCCATGACACATCGAACACAACATTTAGGGAGATTGGGTGCCATACGTTAAGTCCTTGGTTTTTCCAAGGTGTATATTGCAGTTCATGGTTTCTTGGTAAACCTTTATGGCTATTTACCCCTTTTTATTTATTTATTCGTTATTAATTTCTAAAATTAATCGAGCATAGAATAATATGCTTCCTAGGAAATACTCCTTAATAGATTATAGGCTAAGACTAATTGTAATAGATCTTGAGTCTACCAACCAAGGAAACCCCTCTAATGGGAATCTTACTCCTTTTTCTTCTTTTCGAAATGTTGGTGCTCCGTATATGGCAATGTTGTCCCTTCCTGAATTTACCATTGGTTTGTCGATTTGGGTATTTTTGACCCCTATGGTTCCAAATGTCCAAAATGCTCCTCAACCTAGCTCTCCTCTACTTGAACAATATCAACCTATGGTTGATCCTAAAGTTGACTCTTTTCCATCGTTGCATGTTTGGTCTTCTTCCTCTTCGTCTGGTGAAAGGTTGCAAGTCAATAACCAGGTGGATAAGAAGAAGAAAAATAAGCAAGGGGGAAACCAAGAAGTAAATGTTATTGATGCAATTTATGGTGAAAAACCTTCCAATAAACCTTGTAAAGTGAAATCCCCTTGCAAGCTTTGTAAGGGTGACCACCTTCTTAGAGATTGTCTTGGTATTCCCAAAGTCTCAAAAGTGTGGTCCACAGATTCACACCGACCTTTGTCATCAACCTCTAGATATCATGCTGGTGATAAGCCTTCAAATAATGACTGTAAAGCCCATGGGAAAAAGAGAAAAGTAAAATTTTCGTATAGGTTATGTGAAGCGAATCATCTTATTCACCTTTGTCCTTATATGGATAAAGCCTAAAAAGTATTGGCTAACCTTATCACTTCTCAACCTCCTTTTCCAAGTGGTTATAAGAAGCTTTCCTTTGACCCTCCATGAGTTAATCAAGTAATTGATCAGAGGTCATCTCTGGTAAATCCCACTCTCGCTGAAAGTGAATCCAATGAGTATGTTCCTGACCAACCCTTGGTTGAGAAAGTGGTTGACCCGATTCCTCTTTCGGTTGACCATATCTATCCTATAGAGAGTGAAGCTCATATTGCTCAAGTTCTTTTGGTTTCTTCAGATTCCAAAGAATTAGGGGCAATCCTCCTTCTCCCACAGTAAAGGGGGGTGATCCTTCTATTCCCATGGTACAGGGGAGTGATCTTCCTGTTCTTGTAATGAAAGAGGGCAGTCCTCCCATTCTGATGGGACCCTCTCCAAGTCAAATATACCCCATTGGGTTATCCTCACTTCGTCGATTGTCTTACTGGGTTTTGGAAGATTTGTTTGCCTCTTGCTTGATTATATTGTCACCATGACCTTTGATCCTATTTGAGTCAAATGCTACCAAATTCTAGAGTCGTGTCCCCGATATGTTCAAGAGAAGTTCCATATCCATATTCAAACCTCTTGCACCCCATTTGACTAAAGGAATACCTTAATCGAAAAGGAATACCTTAATCAAAAATTTCTTTGAAATATGAATACCTTAATCAAACATGGCTAAACGGTTCTCTTGAATATTGTTTTTTTACCTTTTCATCTTTAAGAGACTATCTACGAAAAGGGACCTCTGGAGTTTCCTTTATGCCTCTTTTTCAAACTCTCTAAACATGACAAATACGTTGAGTTACCCCTCCATCAGGCTCGTAAAACTTAAATGACGCAAGAATTGTCACCATGACGAGACCGAGTTAATCCTTCCTAAGGCTTGTTAAAATTTACTAGGATGGATTCATCCGTAGGATGAACTTATACGACAAGCATATGGTATCTTCTTCAAGTTTGGGATTAGAAAAAATAGGTACTTTCTAGAAATAGTGGAGAAAATGGAAGTAAACATATATCATGGATATTGTATAAAAAGCAGTTGTCACTCTTGAACATGACACTTTTATGTCTCTCGTGTCGAGTTTTTGTTATCCTCACTTCGTCACTTTTCTTACTAGGTTTTGGGAGATCTATTTGCCTATCGTTTGATTATATTGTCACCATGACCTCCGATCCTATTTTGAGTCAAATTATACCAAATTCTAGAGTCGTGTCGATGATATGTTCAAGAGAAGTTTCATCTTCATATTAAAACCTCTTATAGCCCATTTTACCTTTCTGGAACAATCCTGAATCACTCTTATCTACTCTCCCACATCTTTTGTTTCATGTTGATGATGTGGGAAACATTATGGCCCTCCTTTGATGGATCACTTCCTGTTGACCTTAGCTCATTATCCAGGAAGATGATCAAGAAACTCTCGTTCAATACCTTGGAGCTTGCATGCCTCAATGGCAAGTTCTTCGCATTTGAACATATGTTCACATCATTGGCCTTCGATCGAATGACTATGCGGTTGTTCTACTTCAACTTCATTTTTCATAGTGGTGGATTTTGTTGGTGTACCTTGAGAACCATTTTCATTATTGGTGGTTTCTCTTATGCCTGTTACCAATTTACATCATTAACCAGTAACCAAGTGGTTTTCTATCATGTTCGACTTTGACACATCTATTCACATGGTATGATTCGTACTTTGGTTGGATCGAGAGAGAGATGAATTCTCTCGGTTTCGTCTGATAAATCCAAGTTGTGCGAAGTTATTAGTTGTTCATGATTGTACACATCTTTCCTTATATACAGATGGTTGCATCCATGCCATGAATCCATCTGCATGATCCCTTCTATTTGGATGGTTGCGTCCACGTAGTGGATTCATGTATTGTTAGATTCCTATTCATAGATGTACTATTAGGTATATTTACATCATAGATATGAGATATATATTGTATCATGCTTTATTTGCAGATTTCTTGATGGTGTTTCTTCGGGTCCTTGCCTTAACTTGTAAAGTGTTTCACCCATCACTCCCTATTCTTCCTTCATGCTTTAGGGGGAATCTGTTACACAATATTTTGTCACACTTCCGTCCCGTATCCTGAAGCGTAAAAATGAAGAAATATGTTAGTGTATTCACCATGAAACACATACAGAAACATCCATGAAGAAGAGAAGGAGAGTTGCCCTGAGAGAATTTTGAAGGAGCTTTCTTAAAAACCTAGTTTTGAGGAGCAACACTTTTTGCACCATTGTTGGCTCGTATTGATGGCTTATTGCAACATATTGACCTAGTGCTGTCAGCATTTCTTTTGATAGGAAAACCCATGCTAAACCTCTTCTAGCAGTTTTTCCTAAAGTGGAGGAGAAGCTTCTCTTACTAGAAGCCTCGAAAACGGCGAGCTGGATGTTGTTGAATGAGGATATGGTCAAGTTCTCCCATTTTGAGTTCTTCATCCTACCTTTAGGGATCTTCCCCTTGAGATGTGGACCTTTTTCCCTCTTTTGTGGATCCCCGACTCCCTTTCCTTTCATATAAATGAAATCCCTCATATCCCATGCTAGTTGGTCATTGCTTGGTTGCATTCTTATGCTGAAACTATGCCTAAATGCTACCCATATAACTAAGGAGAAGGATTTCTTGAAGGTCTTGGCTTGGACTTGGAAATCTACCACAAATGACGTTTCCAACAGCAAGGCACATGCGGTTTTATGCTTCCATTATTTCTATTAATAAATACATCAAGTGTTCACTTTCCATAAGTGTATAAACCAATATTCATTTAGCATGATCTTCCCTGATCTATCATGTAGTTTATGTTAGAATGAATTATGTGATGTATTCTCTTGTCTCTTTTGTTTTATCTTTCTTGCACATACCCATCCAAAATGACGTAAAGAAGATTGAACCTAGAAGCGAGAAGGTTGAGGACATCATCAACAAGCGCTTAACATCAACTAGCACTTAGCATTAAATAAATTGTAGTTTGGACATAAATGCATATTATAAATTCCATTTATTGTCACAATTTTTTAAAAGTTATGAAAGGACGAAGGCATAATATCCATATCCCATATTAATGTGATGGTTACAAATCCAATGGATTCATTTCTTTGGCACATTAGGAACCTTCCATGAAACTTTGTAGGAGCTATCAAGGTTAATTTTAAGTTGGTGAGGTTTAAAGAATGCCATTGTCTATTGAGGCCATAATTTTACCAAGGCGGTGAAATTTTCGCCGGAATTCGACAACAATATTTCCAAGAAATCTAATTCTTGGAGTGCTTGAATCAATTTTTTTATGGTGGAAATGGATTCAATGGCATCTAGAACCCTTGGGGCACCGAAAATCCTAAAACTTAAATATAACCCAGATTTCCAAAAATTTCTTCTGGATTTTTTCAAAATTATACCGAAATTTCTATTATTTTCCACGCAAAATTGTGGTCTCGTTATACTATGACTTAAACAATTAACTTCTTTATCATAATCCAGGATAGAATTTTTAATTGTTGATTCTGAAATAATTAAAACAAACCCTTCCTTTATCTATTTCAACAATTAATACAACCCTTCACATTATCTTATCATACCTTCCTTTGTAATAAAATAATTCTACATATCTCCAAGACATCCAACTATCAAGACTCTATTACTATTATTCTGATTGGATGGGTGTTATTATACCTCTCTTATGGGAGTCTTGTATATAAATATTTTTTTAAAGCTAGATCTTTGAGAAGGGCATCAACATTCAAAATTGAACCCCTTCCAACCCTTCCTTTGGAAGGGCTAAAAAAATTTACTCTTTGAAAAATATTTAAAATATCAAAATCAGTTATCAAGCACAAAGGTTAGATTAAAGTTCTATATTTCAAAAGAAGGGAAATAATTTTAATAACTTGTCAATATTTTTTTTAAGTTTACGAGAGTTTGGAGTCTTTTCCAACATATAAATCACTCTGACTAGTGACAGTTTCATAGAGAGACTAGTTGGAGCGTGGATGAATTCATACAAGCTAATAGTTATGTCATGATTTGGGGACATTTCATTAAGGCACCCAACTTATGTCGACATAATGTAATGTGCAATGGAAATACATGCAACAATCATGGCACTATTACACCTAGCACATAGCGATAGAGCACATTTACTACCCATTCAAAAGCTCCACATGTGCTCTCACTCCTACCTGATTATCCTTGAGCACTCTTTCACTTCATCCATTTTTTCCATTTTCATTTGAATTGGAACCCGTCATCCACAAAAGGAAATTTATCATTTGATTCTAAACTATAAGGTATTCTTTGTTATCCTTCTCATATCTTCATTTTCATTTGGTTTTTCATTCTATGGATTCTTTAATGTAACACTCCTTTAAGTAATAACAACTTTCATGGTCACACAATGTATCTTGAACACCATAGAATCCACACACCTAGGAAATCAACTTTGTGGATAGATACCCTAAATGAACTGCTTGCCATCCTTCCATCCTAGGCATGGGTGCTGGAATTGTGTTCTACATTTACATTATTAATGGTGGATATTTTTATTGTCATAAATATATCAATCTAGCAACTATGAAAATAATATCTATCTTATACCAATGGTATTGGACTCCACAACTATACCGCTCTCATTTGAACTCTTTCTTTTTGTTCCTTTGCTACTTGAATCTATATGGATTTCTTGTCCAAGTACCCTTTTTCATCAAGGATTTTTTCTCTCTCATAAAGAAACAATTTTCCTTGAATGTTACAAAGAATAATTCAACAAAGCAATGGATAACTTATCAAGAAATATATACTCAACTCCTATGGCATCTTGCTAATGTTGAATTTTGTCTACCTCAATCTTGTTGAGGAATTTTTAATTTAATATATTTTCTTATTCTACTGTATTTATTTACTTGATAGGTGTAAATTTTGAAAAATGTCTAGTATTGGTTTCCCTAAGAAGGATACAAAGAAATTGTCAATTGTTTATGCATTTGGCCTTGCACAACATTATAACCAACCATGTAATATTCAAAATGAAGTTGATGCTTATGTACATGAATATGATGAATAAAATAGTGTAGAGCTTGTTGAAAGAGAAAACCCATCAAAGAAACACAAAATAATATTCAAATCTAAATTGAATACAAGATTTCCATGGGCTTATGTTATAAAAGATTGTAATGGTAATGAAAGGATAAATTGTTCTTGATGTGTTAAATTTAAAAGAGATACTTTATTTGCAAAAATGGGAAGCACCACTCTTCAATTTAGTGGTCTAAGTGGCCATGCAAAATCATAAGCTTGTAAGAGTATGTTTACAACTTTTGGAGGGAGAAATAAAATGAATTAATATCCCAATTACTAAACATGTAGAACTAATGGTAGATGTCGATAAGGAGATAATTATATCAATGATTGAAAACACATATTTTTTTGTTATACATGCTTTATCTTTAGAAATGTATAAGTAAACATTTCACTTGAATAGCTATAAATGCAATCCACACTTACTTCTAACATATTAATATTTTTCATACACAAATACAACATCAAGAAAAGAGTTTCTTCAAGCTTCTAAAGAGGTATATTGGAACAAATTAAAAGAGGATATTTTACATAGCCCATTTTGCTCAATTTTAGTAGACGAAAGCATTAATCGAATTATGGAAAACCATTTGATTTTTTTATATTACATATTTGACAAATGGAGGAAGATGTCATGTGTAACAAATTTTATATGTTTGTTTCAAAGAAAGGATGAAACAGCTCAATATATGTATGATGTAGTGAGGACCCTTTTAGCAGAAATGGTTATATCTTTGATGAAGTTTATTGGTTTTGGTTTAGATCGTGTATCTTCCATGAGGGGTATTCATTAAGGTTTATGTTTTATGCTTAGTTAAGATGTTACTCATTTATTAGATATCCATTGCATAAATCATAGGGAAGCATTAACAACTAATGAGGCTTCATCTCATTTTCTAGAGTTACAAGATATTGACAGATTTGAAAATAAAGTTTATTCATGGTTTGGGAAATGAACTAAAAGACATGGAGAGTTGAAAGAGCTAATCAAATAATTTCAAATCACTAATTACAGGTCTTACAAATTCTTCAAATTGGGTGGCTCTCTAGAGGAAAGGTCACAGAAACACTTGTTAAATTTGTGCATTCTTTGTTAAAAGATTAGGAGTCAGGCGAGAAAAAATTGTATGAGGTTGCAACAATATTTCAAGTGCAATTTTGCATCCATCTACTTGTTGTTGTGCTCATTGAATTAAATAAGCTGAATCAAAAGTTCCAAGAGGATCATGTTGATATTACATCTATTAACATTACTTTAGATGCTTCTATTAGCATGCTTCCTAAATGACTTTTGGGAAGCATTAGGGTGTAGATGTAGTGCACATGACTTTTTTTTTAGTTAAAGCATAAGGAGGAACCTTTGAATTTGTAGAAAGAACATGTATGATACATTTACATCCATTCAGGTTCAAACATTTTCCAAACATGAAAATATCGGGACACTAAATGACTGTATTCTTTTGGGAAAATGTTTTGTTGTAAGGGTGATTGAATATTTAGATATGAGATTCATAGATTTAGATGTATTTAATGTTGATAAGTTTTTCAATCCGCAACATTATTATGAATAAGTCAATGACATAAACTATAAAAAAAAATATAGTTGAAATTTTTATGTGAAAAAATTAGTGTTGGGGAATCATCTATTGTCGATACTGTTACATGTTTAGGTTAAATGGATGAATTTATTTGTATTATTGTTAAATCATACCCTAAAAGACATATTTGATGCAACTATGACAAGTTATTCTTTATTATATCATCAATCACAAGAGTTTGTGAAAAATGCTTCTAAAAATTAAATACAATAACAAAATGATGATAGATCAAGACTTTCATTGGAGACACTATATATCTTAATGTTTCTATCTCTTAGTGAACCTCATGTTATAAATCAGGTAGATTGGAATGTTATTTATGATGTATAGAAACAAATGAAAAATAGAAAGCCATTTCTATTGGGCAAATGGATTTATATTTTCGATGATGTAAGTCCAAATACTTTTGAAGATCATGAAATGAATAGAAGAATCAATTGTTTACCTTTTTTTAATGGAATTTGAAAAAAATATTTAGTTATTTACTCAGTTCTATTGAAATTTAATAGTGCTTTAATGTAGCTACTCTTTAAATTTTTAAGATTTTAAAGATTTAGAATGACACTATTTCATTTTGGAAATTTTTTATAAAAAAAATTTCAAAACATTTTTTTTTACAAATTTTCATTTTTAAAAAAATAAATAAATATATACTCTTCACGGAAAAATACCTTTGCTTTCCCTATGGCCTCACCTAGTGGTAAAATGCTTGCCCTTTCATTAAAGGGGAAAGTTGTTCCATGGAATGCTCGTAAGCTCTTTGAAGTGAATTAATGAAATTTGGAGTAATTTAATGGACAAACAAACTCCTTTTTCAAAAAAATGGTTAAATTCAATATTATGTATAATTTTATTTTATATTACTATTTCCAGTAATTTTCCAAACCCATAATCAACCCTATGTGAATTGATCTCCATTCATTAATTAAAATATAATATTGTTATATTGATATGTGGATAATTTCGATAAAATATAATATTGTTATATTGATATGTGGATAATTTCGATAGCATATCGAGAATTTTTTTTTATATCTTTTATAGATTATCATTCTTATAATACATCTTTATGTTATAATTTTTTTATAAATTAATATGTAATTTGAGAAATATTCGCTGAGAGCCCATTACGAAAATTGGCACCATGTATAGCCAAAGTTACTGCAGCAGCTGATAATGAATTAGTTTAAAATTTCATATTTTTCTGAATAAAACCGTGAAAAAACTGGAAAACTTCAATTTTAATCATAGCAAGTATTTTTCTTAATGTCCTGGCATCAAGGATTTTGATGAAGATTTGGTGCTATATTGCGCAGTTTATTGATTTCCCACTCAAAAAATTTTCAGACATTCCGGAATTCTTAAGCCGGTGGAGCAAACAAAATATAACACATACGGCGATGACGCAACATGATTTTACTTGAAAACTTAAAAGAACATACAATACATGTAGCGAATCGCATCATTGAGTGGTATCATTTATCTATAGAGAACAAAAAGAACACAAGACGTATTATTTCTAAAAACCTTGCTCCTGGGGATATATATGACGGCTGTTTTCAATGGGGCAGCACAAAGGGAAGGGATGTTTGGATGAGAATATCGGAGTAACAAGAATTTTGGGTTCATTGGGGTGCTCGCTGAGGCACAATCATGAAAGCTGAAATTATTGCATTATAGAGATTTCTCTTTTTTACTTTATATTTGGACATCCTTATTATCCATATATTTGGGGAGTCAATGCCTATCATTGAACACATACTCGAATATTTTGGGAGTCAATGGCTATCATTAAACACATACTTGGTAAAGCCAATATCAAACAACTCCACCTACAACTCCACCTATGGGGTTTGGACTACTCTATTCAACACATTGAGAGGGAATACAACTAAAATGCGGACAAGATGTCAAACCGGACAAGATGTCAGAGACGAGATTAATGGATACATTGGACGAGATGCATATAGAGATAAAACTGGACAACAACATTTTGGATGTGGGGAATTTACCCCTCCCTCCATAGGATAGTTATGATATGCCTCCACTTAGGTAGAGTGATGGTTTTTTTGGCTGGGTTTTTATGTTTTTTTTGTTCTTTATGTCTGTTGGGACGAAGCTCTTCTAATGGGATCACTGTATAAGCAGCTGATGAAGTATATATTTGTTTAATATATAAGATAGTTAATCTTTTTCATTACTGTAACCTGTTTGTTGGTCTTGGGATATATTAGAATGTCACAAAGCTAGAGGAATGACCTGTATCCACAGATGTAATATGTTCCTCGACATACGTTCTGGTTTATACTTATATATATGAATGCGGTGTTTTTTTCTTACTAAAAAACGATATCCTTCTTCAGTCATGAGGTAGAACCCACGTTTTTTTATTATTAGTTAAAACACTGATGTAATTTTTATCTACTTTCCTTTCATTTCTGGAAGTTTTGGCAAAAATTATTTAAATTTAAATTTTATTGAATTTTGTTATTATTATTATTTTATATTATTATTACTGAAACACTTATATAAGTTAATAGTTGATTAATATCAATAGTAAATTATATTTATAGTTGATTAATATCAATAGATTTACTATGATTAAATTTTATTGTTATATGTACAATCAAGAAAAATCTAATCACAAGCACGGGCTTTCCGATGTTTTAACATTAGTAGTAAAAAACGTCAATGTAGGTCATTTATGTAGCTGTTTGATATTTTAATAACAAGAATATTTTAAGGATTTTTTTTTTTTTATTTTTTTTTAATTTATAAAGATTATATATAATTTATTATTTTATATATATAAAAATAATAAATTAGTGAAATAAAACTATTTTATTTATAAAGGTAATTAAAAAAATCACAACTAAAAAATGATAATTCAGAAATCTAAATTTTATAAATCATTTTGTTAGGGTATTTTCCAATAATTAAAATCACATTTTTTAATAATTTATTTGGTAACAAAATGGTATGGTGATTCAATTTTGACTTTTTTTAAATCTAAATTTTATAAATCATTTTGTTAGGGTATTTTCCAATAATTAAAATCACATTTTTTAATAATTTATTTGGTAACAAAATGGTATGGTGATTCAATTTTGACTTTTTTTAATATGGTTTTTTTAGTATGGAGCACCATAAGTAATTTATTTGGTTATTGGATTTCTCACTGGCACAATGCATAATTACAATTAAAAAATATTTAAATTTACTAATAAGTAAAATTTAAATGGACTAAAATCTAAACTTTAACACTAACTTAAATTAAGTGGCAAATACCAGCTACCATGTCACACTTCTTCTCATTATAATAATGTCCCATTAATGATATTATGTTTTTGTGCAATTATTGTGAAAGTTCCTATCTTTTCTCCCATCGAAAAGCTTTATACATGGAGGAATGGACTTTAACATTTTCACATTCTCTGTGCCCAACATATCCATCGGACAAATTTTCAATGATGTCAAATTGGTTTATGATTCTGGCTAATATTAGTTTGAGGGCCATTAACTTGATCGTGGTTAGACATGGTGGAGGTTGCATTTGATTGGAGGATGACCAGACTTCCTGTGACCATGTCTTGTACGGTTGAAATTGGAAATGACTTCTCTATCTTTAGTTCAACCCTGTCTTGCTTTTTAGAAAATCTTTTGTATTTTCCGTGCATGGCTTATAAGCATCCATTTCTTGACCACCTCCATTGCATCCAAAACTTTGTCATCTTTAAACCTTATCAATGAACATTGCTGATGTTCTACACCTTTCTTTTTTTTATCATGATTATTGTTAATCTTTGGGAACTTGCTTTCTCACCATGACTCTTGGTGAGCATCCATACTTAAAAAAAGTCGATGAGGTTGTCCTGATTAACTGTATAAATAATAAGGTAACATACATTGTAAACATGAATGTTACCGTTCCCGTCAATCGTCAGCAAGTTATAAACCGTGCGTACTCCCTAATCAGTATGATTGATACTGTTGGCTAAACTCTCAATCAGTATGATTGATACTGTTGGCTAAACTCTCTTGCCAGCACATAATGCTGACAAACCCCACTACCTCGATTCGATAGGGACACTTTAATCACTCGCAAACACTATTGATTGCACCTCTCGATTGCCCGATGTTGGGTATTTTTAATGGGGAAAATACCAAAAACCAAACATTCAAACACACACAGAGACAATGCTCTGTTTTACTTTACTCCAGGATCCTTTTGTGCACAGAAGACTTAAAAAAAAAATTTCACTGAGAGATAGAGTATTTCAACATCATAAAAGATTTCTGAGAAATTACTGGGTTAACTGCTGTAAATCCCTTTTTACATTCACTGCAGTGAAAACATATTACTTACTGGTGTAAAACCTTCATTCACATTTACTGGTGTGAAACTATTTTTACATACTGCTGTAAAAACAAAATTTACACGAACTTACAAATGCGCTCCACCATTTTCTTTATGCACTTGCAAAACCACACATGGTTTTCCTTCACCTCTGTTTTTCAATACCCACACAAAAACATTACAACATATTTGTGCACTGCTGTGCATACACCCTCTGGTTCTTCACGTTTTACACACTGCTGTGTGTTTTTCTTTTTACTGCACCCTCGTATTTTTACGCTACTGTGAACACACCAAAAAAAACTCCCGTGTGCCATACATTATATTTAAAAAGTCAACACACAAAACATTAAACTTATTACATACGATTTCCTATTTAATACATGCCGTATATAAATATATATAAAAACATATATTATAACATGCCCATGCTCATATTAAAAGAGCCTCACCAAAATCTTCGTACCACTATTAAATTCTTTTACCTACGGCGGTCAACCATAAACCTTTTACTCCACGCAATAAATTTAATATTTGCCGTATGCAGGTTTGGAGCAGCTTCGGGCAATCAACGGTTGAAGAAGGTGGAGCACATCCGACGGTGGAGGGCAATATCGGAAGACCAACAAGTGCTGAACTTTATCACCCGAGATTCTTATGTTGCGTTACGTCAGGGGTGAACCACGTGTCATCACCAAAATTTCTCGGGCTCGATCATCGGAAAAGTACCTTTGCCTGAAATCAACCCGAGAGCTTTCCGACGAGATTGTTGACCGGTTTCTGGCAGCTGTTACCGCTGCGGTTGAAATTACAAATTTAACACTCCCCTTTAATTTCAATAGCTGGGCATTCGGTCATACCCAGACACTTTCTCAAAAATTCAAAGCTCTTCTGATCAAGTGGCTTTGTCAAGATGTCTGCAACCTGTTCTTGAGTCCTGCAATGTTCTAGGACAATTTCTCCATTGTTCACCAATTCTCTGATGTAGTGAAACCTGGTATCAATGTGTTTCGTTCTCTTATGAAACACTGAATTCTTTGACAATGCAATAGCTGAGCTATTGTCACAAAAGATCACTGTCGCTTTTGCCTGCTCTTGGCCTAAGCTTCTCAACATTCTTCTCATCCACACTGCTTGACATGCTGCTGCTGTAGCTGCCACATATTCAGCCTCTGCTGTAGACAATGCTACAATGGACTGCTTCTTAGAAGCCCATGAAACGGCTCCTGAACCCATATTAAAAACATAACCGGAAGTGCTTTTCCGATCATCTACACTTCCAGCCCAATCACTGTCAGTGTATCCAACCAAATCTGAATGTTCTGAGGCATGATATAAAATTCCAAACATTTTGGTGCCTTTGACATACCTCAAAATTCTCTTTGCTGCCTGCCAATGTGCCTCCTTTGGCCTCTCCATGAACCTGGAAATTAAACTAACAGCATACATTAAATTAGGCCTAGTTGCTGTTAAATACATAAGGCTGCCTACAATACTCTTGTACAAACTAGGATCAAAATCCTTGCTGCTGTCCTCTCTACTGAGCTTTAATCCCATTACTGTGGGAGTGATGGCTGCCTTGCATTCTTCCATCTTAAATCTGCTCAAAATTTGATTTACATATCTTGCTTGAGATATAAAAATTCCTTTTTCATTTTGCTCTACTTCTATGCCTAAGAAGTATCTCAAGAAACCCATATCAGTCATTTCAAATTCATCCTTCATGACTGATTTAAAATTTTTAATGAGCTGATCATCATTACCTGTGAAAATCACATCATCAACGTACAAAACAACAATTAAAATCTTACCATCCTTTTCCTTGATGTAGACTGTGGGTTCTCCTTCACATTTGTCAAATTCATTATCCAATAGATATGAATCTATCCTACTGTACCATGCTCTTGGCGCTTGCTTCAGCCCATAAAGAGCTTTCTTCAATCTGCACACTTTGTGCTCTTCTCCTTTCTTCTCATATCCGAGAGGCTGTTCCACATAAACCTCTTCTATTAACACTCCATTTAGGAATGCTGATTTCACATCCATTTGGTAGACTTTCCATTTGTTTTGTGCTGCTATGGACAGCACTGCTCTCACGGTTTCCATTCTTGCAACCGGTGCGAAAGTCTCCTCATAATCTCTTCCATATTGCTGCTTGTACCCTTTGACAACCAGCCTTGCCTTGTGCCTTTCTATCTTGCCTTCAGCATTGCTCTTGGTCTTGTAGACCCATTTCACACCAATAACTTCTTTGCCTTTTGGTAACTCAACCAAATCCCATGTTTTGTTTCTCTCTATGGCATTCATCTCCTCATCCATAGCTTCTATCCATTTCCTATCTTTAATTGCTTCTTCGAAATGAATAGGATCATCAACATGACAATACAAGGCAAATAAAGAATTCATTCCTTCTTCATAAATGTCACTTAGATTTCTAAACTTCTTACCTCTTTCACTTGGTGTGCAAGTGCTTGAAGATGCACTTGAATTTCCTCCTTGTGGTGTGCTTGGAGAAGCACCCTCATTTATCCTCAATGGTGTACCTTGCTGTCCTTGTGTTGTCCTCAATGGTGTCCCTTGCTATCCTTGTGTTGGCGCTGCCGTTTGGGGATTCATTTCAGCCACTTCCTCTTCATCTTCATCATGAGACAAACAGTTCTTGACATTCACTGTTTTCTCTATGCTTCCATCCCAAGCTTCCTCTTCAATGAATTGAACATCCCTGCTGACAAAAAACTTCTTGGTAGATGGAATGTACAGCCTGTAGGCTTTGGATTCATCACTGTATCCAATGAAGATGCATTTCTCCCCTTTGCTGTCCAACTTCCTCCTTAGCTGATCCGGAATGTGTGCATAGGCCACACACCCAAAAACTCTCATGTGGGTGACACTTTGCTTTCTCCCACTCCATGCCTCTTCTGGCACCTTGTTCATCACTGCTTTTGTAGGACACCTGTTCAATATATAAACTGCACAATGTACAGCTTCAGCCCAATACTCATTTGGCAAATGCTTTGCCTTCAACATGCTCCTTGCCATATCCATGATGGTCCTGTTCTTCCTTTCAGCAACTCCATTTTGCTGCGGAGTGTACCTTGCTGTAAACTGTTTGTGAATTCCATTTTCTCTACAAAATCTTAGGAATTCCTTGGAGATATACTCACCTCCTCTATCAGTTCTCAAAACTTTTATATGCAGCCCGCTTTGGTTTTCAACAAATGCCTTGAAATTTTGGAATTTCTCAAACACTTCACTTTTGTTTTTAAGGAAATATATCCAAGTCTTTCTTGTACAGTCATCAATGAATGTTAAGAAATATAGGCTGCCAGCTAATGATGGAGCTTGCATTGGTCCACATAAATCTGAGTGGATGATCTCTAAGGGTGCCTTTGCCCTTATGCTCTTCCCTGATGGAAAACTTTCTCTGTGTTGTTTTCCCAAAATGCAGCCTTCACATAGGCTGTCCGGTTTCTCTATCAATGGTAATCCTTTTACCATTCCTTTTCTGCTCAACAAATTCAGACCTCCAAAATTTAGATGCCCGAATCTCAAGTGCCATAACCAGTTCTCATCCTTTGGCACGCTTTGGAAGGCCTCTTGGGTGACTGCTGCAATTTCACCTTTGTTTTTCATGTCTGCCCTGATCCGGAGAGGGAACATCCTGTTCCTTGTCATCTTCACTTCAGCAATGCATCTTTTGCTGGGTGGTATGTCCATGATGGTGCACACATCATTTACAAAGTAAACATTGTAACCCTTTTGGATAAGCTGTCCAACACTCAATAGGTTACATCTCATTCCGGGGACATAGTAGACATCTGCTATGGTTTTCCTTTCTCCTTGTTTTGTAAATATTTTTACCTCCCCTTTTCCCATAACAGAGACTTTGCTATCAGTTCCTAGTGTGACTTCTGATTTCAAGTTTTGATTTAAGGCTGAGAAGAGGGCAATGTTTCCTGTCATATGGTTGCTGCAACCTGAGTCTAAAAACCATATGTCTTCACTATGTGTTTCAGCCATGTTACAAGCTAACAGGACATTATTTTGACTGCTGTTTTCTCTTGTAACATTTGCATTTTGTCTGTTGTTCATATCGTGCTGTTTCTTTCTACAATCACTAGCATAATGTCCATACTTTTTGCAATAATAGCATTGAACATTAGATTTATCATACCTTTGTCCTTGAGTATGATGTTGTCCTCCTTGTTGGCTGCTGCCTTGACCTTGGTTCTGATTTGGATTGCTGCCTCTTCCTTGTGTATTTGCTGGGCTGTTCCTTCCACCTCTGTTCTGGCTTCTGCCTCTTCCTCTTCGGTTTCCTCTTCCTTGACCTCTACCTCTTCCAAAGGACATCTGGGTCTTGAAGGCTTGCTCAAGGGATGAGTTTTCATTCCTACTCAACCTCTGCTCATGAGTTATCAGTGATGCATGTAGCTCATCAACTGAATAACTTGAGAGATCCTTTGTCTCTTCGATGGTGGTGACTATGGCATCAAACTTTGAGGGTAAGACCCTCAATATTTTCTCCACAATTCTTCTGTCTTCAATGGTTTCTCCATGAGTTCTCATTTGTGTGATTACTCCAATCACATGAGTGAAGAATGAGTCAATGTTATCTGACTCCTTCATGTTCAAGTTCTCAAAATCCTTTCTCAGCAATTGTAGCTTTGCTGTCTTCACTCTCTCCATGCCTTGATAGGCTGTCTTGAGGGTTTGCCATGCTTCATTTGCTGTCTTAGCTGCTGCTAACCTTGGAAACACACTCTGGTCTACTGCTAGATACAACAACATACGGGCTTTTGAATCCTTCTTTCTATTGCTCTTCAGCTGATCTCTCTCTCCCTGAGTTAGTGCATTGAACTCAGTTTCATCTGCTGGTTCTTCAAAACCTTCCTCAACTATTTCCCATAAGTCTTGAGAGGCAAACAGGGCTGTCATGGTTATTGCCCAGTAGTCATAGTTCTTCCCATTAAACTGTGGGAGCTGGGTGTTAAACAAACCCATACCAGTGCTTGTGCTGGCCATTCCTTGACTGTGTATTTAAAACACTGACTGTCTCTTCAATAACAAACAAGATAGCTATGAAGAATACCTGAATCCTTTGTTGTCTGAGTCTTCTGTCTGCCTGAGAAGTTTTGCTGCAGCAACAACCTTCTCCCTTCAGCTTCTTCGTCTCCTTCAAAGAGCCTAAGTCTGCTCTGATACCACTGTTGGGTATTTTTAATGGGGAAAATACCAAAAACCAAACATTCAAACACACACAGAGACAATGCTCTGTTTTATTTTACTCCAGGATCCTTTTGTGCACAGAAGACTTAAAAAAAAAATTTCACTGAGACATAGAGTATTTCAACATCATAAAAGATTTCTGAGAAATTACTGGGTTAACTGCTGTAAATCCCTTTTTACATTCACTGCAGTGAAAACATATTACTTACTGGTGTAAAACCTTCATTCACATTTACTGGTGTGAAACTATTTTTACATACTGCTGTAAAATCAAAATTTACACGAACTTACAAATGCGCTCCACCATTTTCTTTATGCACTTGCAAAACCACACATGGTTTTCCTTCACCTCTGTTTTTCAATACCCACACAATAACATTACAACATATTTGTGCACTGCTGTGCATACACCCTCTGGTTCTTCACGTTTTACACACTGCTGTGTGTTTTTCTTTTTACTGCACCCTCGTATTTTTACGCTACTGTGAACACACCAAAAAAAACTCCCGTGTGCCATACATTATATTTAAAAGGTCAACACACAAAACATAAAACTTATTACATACAATTTCCTATTTAATACATGCCGTATATAAATATATATAAAAACATATATTATAACATGCCCATGCTCATATTAAAAGAGCCTCACCAAAATCTTCGTACCACTATTAAATTCTTTTACCTACGGCGGTCAACCATAAACCTTTTACTCCACGCAATAAATTTAATATTTGCCGTATGCAGGTTTGGAGCAGCTTCGGGCAATCAACGGTTGAAGAAGGTGGAGCACATCCGACGGTGGAGGGCAATATCGGAAGACCAACAAGTGCTGAACTTTATCACCCGAGATTCTTACGTTGCGTTACGTCAGGGGTGAACCAAGTGTCATCACCAAAATTTCTCGGGCTCGATCATCGGAAAAGTACCTTTGCCTGAAATCAACCCGAGAGCTTTCCGACGAGATTGTTGACCGGTTTCTGGCAGCTGTTACCGCTGCGGTTGAAATTACAAATTTAACACCCGAGACCACTCCATTAGTTGGACATCCCTTCCATGTACCTAGTGACCAATCCCCTGGGCTAACAAAGCACTGAATATTTGATCAGATTAGGAAACATAGATACAAATTTCTACATTACGGTTCAATGAAAATGCTTGAGGATTTTGAGACAAATAGTGCCTCTGATTTGATTTGAGAGAATCGTGAGTCACACGTAATCCATGATGGGATGATTGCAGAGACTTTAAAGTTTATTCCATATTGGGATAATGAGAAAGACATTAAGGTTTAAAGCTTGAAACAGCTCACTTGAATTCGATAATAGGAGTTCACTGCACTGAAATGAAAATGCCTCGTAGAATCACGGAATCCCTGTGTCAGCTAATTTTCTGGGTTGGACGAAAGTATCGGTATTGACTTTAAATATATCTCCTTTATAATATGACACTCGAGGTAACAAACTAGTTTCGCTATAATATACCGGACAGCTTTACAAGGTCGTTTGTTACATAAGATAATGCTTTAAAGATAATCAAACTGCTGTTAGAGCGTCGATATTTAGAACGTCTCAATAGGATTAGATGATTCAAATTGAAAGTTGCCAAGGAGCAATTGATTAGATGATTCAAATTCCAAGATGTCAAGGATTCGATGATTCAGATACCAATATCTTAAGGAAAAATGGCGGTAACAACCATTTGGTTCGATTCGCTATCAGATATTAATGTACCCAAAAATATAGCATCACTACAATAGCCAGTGGCACTTTCAGTACAAACTAAATATACCAGTCAACAATATATGCTTTAATGGCATTAATAAACTCCTCTTACTCAATATTGTAGGGAGTAATGTAAAGATGTCACAATTTTTAGAAATTTTGGTATGATTTTTGTATCGGGTGTCTAGAGAGTTTTTAATGGACTCAATTTATTTCCATTATTAAAAAAAATTCAATACTCTTATAATCAGGTGTTTTTTTTTTTTTTAAATTCACCAATTTCGAGCAAAAAAAAAACTTTCCAAACAAATTTGTACCTCGGTAAACATTACCTGTAGAAAATCTCAATTCAACGGATTTTTATTTTCAACACATTACATTCAATTCCACAGTTTTTTATTTTCAACACATTACATGCCTTTCTCATCGTCGCTCAGTGGTTGGGAACTTTGCGTCACTTACCATCATTCCAAGTTCTCCCTGCTGCAGGGATTCATAATAATTTTGAATGGATGTTCATTCAACCGTCAAACATCATGGTTACACACATACCCATAGAAATCCTCCGTCGTTTCACCATAACCGAGCAGGGCATGCGAATACATAATATTGGCCATTGAATCTCTATGAGAAATATGTTCCGCAAACACAAATAACAGAGTCTGTGTTTGATATCGGGATATTATATTTTTTAACTCTACACCACCTCTGAGTCATCCACAAAACTTGGCAACACTATATAACTATATATGAGTTTTGGAAATGGATAGTTCATAATCATTGTGATGCTTGATTTTTGAATATATTTAATTCAGGACGTCCAACAATGTAAATGTGTTAGAAAACCTGTACAGATTAATCTAGCTAGTAAAGGTTGCACTAAAAGAAAATCGAAAGAACAAAAAGAATGATTCATTTAGAAATTAGGTTACAATGTTCATGATATAGCATTACTAAGTGAAGATCCGAAGGTAATGCACCATAGTGGTGATCAATGAGAGGACTCAATACCTACAACAAGTTCCGGAAAGAACTAGCCAGTTGCGGAGTGAAAGGAGGAGCAAATCATGAAGTAAATCATGCAGAAGAAATAGCTAGTTGCGGAGTCAAAGGAGGAGCAAATCATGGAGCAAATCATGCAGAAGAACTAGCCAATTGCGGAGTTAAAGAAGGAGCAAATCAGGGAGTAAATCATGCAGAAAGGATCTTGCATGTAGTCCCATGCTTTAACTAAGTGTTCGCATGTGCCAGTAATGAAGGTCCTAGGTGTGTAGCACCTCCAATACCCCCCCTGAACACCACTATGGGGAAAAAAGAAAATGGGCCCTAGAAACTAATGCCAAAGGTCACCCAAAATATAGGGGAACTTGTACTAAAATTGAGGAAAGAGGGAAAACCTTGTGGGAAAGCCCCCCCTCAAAATACAATGTAATCAAAAGAAAAGAGGAAAAAAAGACAGTTGTTAAACAACTGTGTCCTTCACTCCAAGACGATCGTGCAGAGAGCGAAACTTCTGCTTAGTGAATGTCTTAGTGAAGATAATCTGTAGTCTGTTCTATTGAAGGACAGAACTGCAAATCAATGACCCGATCATGTACTGTCTCTAATGTAGTGCATATGGATTTGTATGTGCTTCGTCCGTTGTCGTTGTACTGGATCCCTGCAAACTTTGAGAGTGTTCTGGTTGTCACACCAAATGTTAGTGGGCTGGTGGAACTAGATGCCCAACTCATTGAGGAAGTGTTGTAACCACAGAGCTTGAATGGTGATGTTGACTACTCCTCTGTACTCAGCCTCAGCTAAAGAGAGAGCAATAACAGCCTGCTTCTTGCTCGATCAATAGATAGGGCCAGACCCTAGACTGAGTGAATATCCGAAGGTCGATTTGCGATGAATGTTGTCGTCCGCCCAATCAGAATCTATGAAGCCAAGGAGATTCAATGCAGTGCCTGTTGCATAGTGAATCCCAAAGGTGATGATGCCCTGCACATATCGGAGGATGCGCTTGGCAGCATTCCAGTGTAGCTCATGCGACTCCAGCATGTATCTGGACACTGCCCCTACTGCATATGAGAGATCTAGTCTAGAGTGGGTGAGGTACAATAAGCTCCCCACTAGCTGTCGGTAGAGAGTACTGTCAACTAATGGAGTGTCACCTCCATCCTCAAGGTGGACCCGAGACAGAAAAGGAGTTGGTGCTGGCTTGCAGTAAGTCATGTGAAATCTCTTGAGGAGATCCCATGCATACTTAACCTGAGAGAGTTTGATGCCCGTGGCATCCTGGCTGATCTCAAGACCAAGAAAGAAGCGTAATGGACCCATCTCAGTCATCAAGAACCTATCATGCAAGGCCCTCTTGATTGCAACAATGGCTGAAGCCGAGCTGCTGGTGATCAGGAGATCATCCACATACAAAACTAAGATAAGAAGAGAATCATGTGTCTTGAGCATGTAAACATTCAGATCAGACTTACATCTTTCGAAGTTTTGTGATAAGAGAAAAGAATCCATCTTCGCATACCAAGATCTCGGGGCCTGCTTAAGGCCGTAGAGAGACTTCTTCAGTCTGCAGACCAAAGATGAATCCTGAATGAAACCATGTGGCTGCTCCATGTAGATCTCCTCAGATAGGTCTCCGTGAAGAAAGGCATTCTTCACATCCATCTGATGTACTTCCCACCCCTAGGTAGCCGCAATGGCAAGTGAAAGGCGTATGGAATCCATCTTTGCTACTGGAGCAAAGGTCTCATCATAATCAATGCCTAGCATTCTGTCTGGTGATTTTCCCATCTACAACACTCTTGGTCTTGTAGACCCATTTGCATCGGGCAAGTTTCCTTCCTGAAGGAAGGGGGACCAGATCCCAGGTCTGGTTCTCGACGAGGGAGTTATACTCCTCCTCCATGGCGGACTCCCAAGAGGGATGCCCAACAGCGTCAGCATAAGATTGCAGATCAAAAGACTGAACCAAATGACAATGCCAGGATGGCATTGGTTCAGTGGCAATGAGGGTAAGAGGAGGCTTAATAAACTCTGAGCTAGTCCTTCGCGGATCAGAATTATCCCCCACAAGACCATTTCTAGGAGTTGGGTGGTCTTGTGCATATATCTCACTTAAGCTCCTTGTTCTCTAATTTATGACAGGGGAAGTTGATTCACTGCTGGAAGCACGATCTGGGCTTGGATGTGGATCATCATATGCATGCACTGGATTTGTATTTGAAGACTCTACCTTTGCGTCTGCATGCTCTACCTCTGCATCTGCATGCTTTGTATATGCATCTGAGTGTACTGAGTCATCATCGCAGACATGAGGTAGATAAAAGGTGTCTGCATGTGGCAATTGAGGTGCATGTGAGAGACTTTCCTCAAATTTGACACTTTGCTGAATGATGAGCTTGTCCGTAGAGGAAATCAATAATCAGTATCCCTTCACACCATCAAGGTATCCAACAAATATGCACTCAATGCTTTGTGGATCAAGAGCTTTCCTCTTTTCAGAGGGGATCCTAGCCCATGCTTGGGAGCCGAAAACACGAAAGTGGGTGACCTCTAGTTTAGTGTCGCTCCAAGTCTCAAAGGAGGTCTGATCCTTGATAGACCTATGAGGAGATCTGTTCTGGATGTAGTTAGCACAATTAAGTGCTTCAAACCATAGCTTATGAGGTAGTGACTTAGCATGCAACATGCAGGAAGCCATCTCTTTGAGAGATCGGTTCTTTCTCTAAGCAACTCTGTTCTGCTGCGGAGTGTATGGAACCGTGTGATGCAATTGTATGCCAAACTCAAAGCAAAGGTTTTGATGTGTTGTGTTAACATATTCCCCCCCATTGTCTGTACGGAGGGATTTGATCTTTCTCTCTGACTGTGTCTCAACTAGTGCTTTGAAATCTTCAAAGTGCGCAAAAACTTTAGATTTGGCCCTGAGAAGATACAACCAAGTATACCGTGAGAAAACATCAATAAATGTAAGCACATACCTTGCTTTGTTGATGGAAGGATGAGGAAAAGGCCCCATGAGATCACTATGGATCAGATCTAGAGGAGAGGATGCTCTGTGAGTCTTGCCGATGTCAAATTTTTCTCTAGGATGTTTGCCAAGGACACACCCTTCACAAACTCTTTTGGAGAAACTGTTATTTGGCAAGCCTTCCACCATCTCATGCTTTCTTAGTTGCTGCATATACCTGCAATTTAAGTGACCAAACCTCTCGTGCCAAAGCCTACTACTATCATTAGCATGTGTAAGCAATAAGGAGGATTCAGATTCAATAAATTCAGAAAATGTATACAGTTTGGCTCCATTGTTTACCTCACCGGTTGCAATTTTGGAGCTGCTATGTAGGTCATATATGTTCACTGCATCTGGAGTGAATTCCACTCTCTTTCCGGTGCCGGAATGAGTGATCTAATAAACTGAAAGCAGGTTTACCGAAAGTTTTGGAACATGAAGCACATCTTCAAAGCTTTCGTGTAAAAGTTCCACTCTACCTTTTGCGGTGACCTCAATAGGTGAGTCATCTCCCATTAGGATGGGAGGTCCTTTGCATGCATCAAAAAAGGAATAGACCTCCATTGCACCAGCCATATGATGTGATGCACCAGAATCTATAATCCATGCATCAGGGGAAGAATTAATTGCAACTAAAGAATGAAAATTGTTACCTTTCCCATGTGGCGGATCCTCAGTTTTCCTTTTGGCGCCCTGAGGGATGTGGTCCCCAAGGTTGTGCTTCTGAAGGATTTTTGCCATTTGGTCAATTTGTTTCTTCATGCAGGAGGATTTCGGATGGAATCCTCAGGGACAGTAGGTGCATTTGTCTCCTTTCTTCCCTTTCTCATTTCTAGAGCCAAAGGAGTCATTGAAGGGCTTGGTGTACCCTTCCTTCTTTGGATGGGAATTCACTTTTCCCTTCTCATTTTGCTACTGATTTTTCTGATTTGAATCAGATCTATGACTTTTATTGTGGCTGCTATCATGCACAGCAAGTGCATGCGCTTTTGGAGGTTTGATTTTCTCCATGCCAATGAGTTTATCTTGCTCAAAAGTAAGGGACTCCATGAACTCTTTTATAGAAGGCACAGTGTACGATTTACTTGTTGCGAGCCTTACTGAATGAAATGTAGTCACAAAGACAGAGTATTTTGGTTCGAGCTTTGACATAATAGAGAGAACTTGGCAACTCTCCTCCTTGGATTTGTCAATTCCACAACCCTTGAGTTTCAACAATAGATCATTATATTTGGTGAAGAAGTCTTGAATTCTGTTATAGTTCCGTGGATCCAATGAGAGTAGCTCCACTTCGAGCAGATGTCGTTTTATCTCATCCTGTTTCCCATAGAGTTCTTCAACCTTCTTCCAAATCTCATTGGGAGTATTGCAGGCAGATAGATTAAACTGCAACTCTCGGGAGATGCACATGCATATGGATCTGTGGGCCTCATCCATGCGGTTGAGGTACTTGGATTTCTCTATGGCTGAAGTGGGTTCCACTTCCGCAGCCATGGTAATCCTGTACAACCCTTTCTGATGAAGGTATCAAGCCATTTGGTCCTTCCATTCATGATAGTTGTACGGTTTTAGGATCAATGCTTTGGGAAACTCCATTTTTCTGTTGATCCTTGATCTCCAAGCTGTAATACCTACAAAATAAAGTATTGTTGCGCCTTTTATCTAGCAACGTGTGGGCCCTGATACCATGTAAATGTGTTAGAAAACCTGCACAGATGAATCTAGCTAGTAAAGGTTGAACACACAGCTTTGCTGAGCAAAAACACTAAAAGAAAATCAAAAGAACAAAAATAATGATTCATTTAGAAATTAGGCTACAATGCTCATAGCATTACTGAGTGAAGATCCCAAGGTAATGCACCATAGTGGTGATGAATGAGAGGACTCAACACCTACAACAAGTTTCAGAAATAACTATCCAATTGCGGAGTTAAAGAAGGAACAAATCAGGGAGTAAATCATGCAGAAAGGGTCTTGCATGTAGTCCCATGCTCTAACTAAGTGTCTGCATGTGCCAGTAATGAAGGTCCTAGTTGTGTAGTACCTTCAACAAACAGCGTGGGACGTTTCCTTGCCATAGCACACAAGTTACTTGCAAAAATAAAATTGTTCTGTTTATATTTTTGGGTTTGGTGTAAATTGTTTAATTTAGCTAAAATTTCAATGTTTTGTTCAATTTGTTATATTTCATCACCTTAAAATAATTTTGTTAAATAACTTTAATTGGTTCAGGTCTTAATTGTGTAAATGTGAATAAATCACAAGTGATTATTATATTGGGTTGGTAATATTTTGAAATGAACTTTTAAAACCTTTTGTTTTAACAAGGCTATGATAGTGGGATACCTGCCTCATAAACTAGCGTAGAGGTATAAATTTATTCTACCTTGAATTTATATAAAAATACAATATATATATATATATATATATATATATATATATATATATATATATATACAAAAGACTATTTATGTTTTGTAACTGGAGTATACAAATAACACGATGACGCAACTGCAATAACGGTTAATAACCTTGGTACGACAATACCATAATGGTATTGAAGCTTCTAGATTGTGGATCAAAGCTGAAATTTGAATACAGTCTTAAACTTTTGAAAGATGAAACCAAGCACCACAAACCCCAAGAAGGCTTGCACACCAATGAAGATGTCCATGAAGCAGAACAAAATGTCAGTCTTGCACCAACCTCCAGCATGATCTATAAAATCTACAGTCCCATAAAAGATGCTTCAAGGATTCTAAACGATGACAAAAGGGGCATAAACTATTTGACAACCTGCTTTTGGCAAGGCGAACTTTGGAGGGCATCCCTTGAACTACCAGTGAAACAAAGACCCAGACCTTGTAGCTCAAATGGAATGATCATACACTTCAACTGGCAAATGCATCAAAACTTCAAGTTGAATACCTGATACATATGCGGTAAAACTCTCTACATAAAAGGCCATTTTAGCCTTCAACCGACTTGATAGGTCAAGTCAGGCGACCTAGAAATCCTTCCTGTAGGTGTCATCTATAATAATTCCATGCATTCCCCATTTATTCAACAAGTGATGTTCAAGAGTGCCCATAGAATCCCTGAAAGAAGGCATGCAGTCCACCAAGATGCCAATTGACTGAGGATGATCTGTAACCTCTGAAAGCACCAACGATGAACCCAATCGATGGGTCTATTCGAGGCTATGGCATCAGAGGGATAATAATTGAGGTATGGACAACACTCCTTACTAAATATTGTGTCAAAGATACACCAAATATGATGCAAAATCAAGACCAATCTAAACATGGTCTCAAGCTATAGTGGATGGGTAACAAACTCTACCTGAACAATGGCATGTGGAATTGTTTTCTTACTCTTGATGATGCGGAAGCATATGGGTATGTACACTGTCTGTGTTGGCACAATTTGACTCAAAGGCAAGGCCCTCACACCTCAAACCCATAAATAACAATGGAGAACAATGTGACCTCAAGTTGAAATTCTACAGAAGGGATGTTTCCATCCATAGAAATAGTATTTTGAGAGTAGATAGGGAATATTAACACATTGCACTAATTATCTTCAGAGAAGGTTTTCTCTCCAAAGAGTTAAGTCCTTGCTTTCTGATCCCATATCTAATGAACATTTTGGCTTCTTATTGGGTAGGTATATTCATGAAGATGTTGTTGTGGCTCAGTAGGGGCTTCAACCTATTAAAACTAAAATATTATAGCATATGGTAGTAAAATTGGATCTTTCAAAGGCTTAGGATAGGATCAACTACCTTCATTTAAGGATGATGCTAGTTCATTTAAGCCTCAATATTCACTTTGTTAACTCAGTCATGAGTTGTGTTTCTTTTGTGTCCTCAATATCGATAAGTGCCTCAACATTAAGTCTCTTTAGACTAAGAAGGGACTTGAGACAGGGAAGTCCGTTGTCCCATTATTGCTCTCTATTGTGGCTAAATGAATTAGTAGGCATTTGTTGGAATACAAGAGATTAGGTGCATTTAAAGGAATTAAAATTAGAGGCTCACTTTATAAGCTTATGTTTCTCATTTAATTTTGGTGGATCACATCACGATATTCTATGATAGATCTAGAAAATATGCTATGAAATTGATAGAGATATCAGGCCTCCATTATATTGCAACAAGAATGAAAATGAATTTTATAAGTCAACAATATCCTTTCTACTATATTGGAAGAAGAATGAAAATCAATTTCATAAGTCAACAATATCCTTTTCAGAGGTTGAGGAAGATACCATTAGGTTTCTCTCTTATTTGTTTCCATTGCAGAAGTCTAATCTTCAGGAAGGATTAAAGTATGATTTTTTTTTTATAGAAAAACTAATGTATATGTTAAGAGAGACTACTACTAATTAGTCACTAAACATTGAAAAAAGGCTCTGTCGATGACGCAATAAATGGTTATCAAGAAGGGTACATAGTATTTTATAAGTCAGTTCTCCAAGTCATACTTGGTTAGTGGATGACACTAACTTTCATTCTGAAAGAGGTTTTGGAGAGGATTTGGAAGTTAAGTTTCATTTTTTTAATTGAAAAATCCATCAATTTGCAAAGGTTTTGGCCACAAAAAGTGGTTGGACATTGATCACTAGTGAGATCCTATGAAGTCAAGTGATTGTTCAAAAACATGTGTCCCATTATGGTATTAATGAATGAATAAGGAAACCAGTAAAGTCAATTCATAATGTATTTGTAATTCGGAAAGTAGCAATATTAGATTTCCCTATGGTTTTGGAACTCGACTTGATGATGAAATGTCAATCATAATGAATATATTGGCAGAGACACTACAAAAAACCGAGGCAAGAGCTTCTTCAACATATCCATATGTGGTAGTTGAAGATCTAAATCTCGCACTAGTTGTTTCATACATAGTCTCTAATCTATATTCATATCTAGTTGATTGAGTGAAAGTAGTAGCCTAGGTTGCAACAGAGCCACCATTAGTTCGATAGCAAGATCCAGAGGTAGTAGCCTCAGCCTACCTAGATATGTAAACATAAATATTCAGGTTTTAAGGAAAAGGTCTCAGAACTGAAAGGGAGGGGTTACAGTCAAGTGTATGATTTCGATATAATAGGTCTTGCATAGAAGGATGCCACTTTTCCTTAGTGATCAACTATATCAGGGTATTTTAGAAAACAGTCTTTCAGATTAATCACATTGTAAAGATTGGGTCAACGTTTCGAACCAACTAATGTGGTTCATCCTTAGGACAAGGTGAGAAGTCAGATGATCTGAGAGAATAAATAGCATGGATGCATCAATGTTCAGTGTTAGCCATTCAGAATTAGTCGTTGGTGAAGTAAAATTATTTAGGCGAGATTAACTAGTATTTAGTTAGAAACTAGCCGTTATGTAATAATTAATTATTTATTATCGAAATTTTCAAGATAAATTAATTTTAAATAATAATATAATCTAAGAAAAATATTATAATAAGCTAGGGTAGACCTAGACAATGTGAAAAAGGAAGAAAACTAGTCGTTACCATGATAAAGTAAATAATAATATTAATAGTATTAGTAAATTAATAAATGTCAATGGTCAGGTTTGACCTATGGGGAGGAAAACTAGCCGTTATAATGAAAAATTAATTTATAAAATAATATTGGTTAATTTTTATTATTACTATTATTATTTTAAGGTAATAATATTAAAAATAATCAATGAATTAATCAATTCAAATAATACTAATGTCCAGGAATAAATTATAATATTATTGGGTAAAGGACCTAATATTGTAAAAATAATTGAATTATATAATAAAATCAGGTTGAAAAATAATTGAATTATATAATAAAATTAGGTTGAAAAAAAAATAGTTAAAGATTAGGGGTAAACCTGATCATGTAATGATGGTAAAATACTAGTTAATCTCGCCTAGTTTTTGACTAAATACTAGTTAATTTCGTCTAAATAATTTTACTTCACGAACGACTAATTTTGAACGGCTAACACAGAACAACGATGCATCCATGCTATATATTCTCTCAAATCGTCTGACTTCTCACCTTGTCCTCAGGATTAACCACATTAGTTGGTTTGAAACGTTGACCCAATCCTTACAATGTGATTAATACAAAAGACTGTTTTCTAATTATGGATCATAAAAGTCTTAGATCTAACTATATCAAGGTATTTAACTTAAAGTATTATCTCATAACTTTATCCATTTTAATGGACAATGCATATCCAAAATTTATTTTCACAAAACTATAACAATGTTATTTTGATAATTAATCTAACATACACTCAAGTATAGTTGAAAAATTCTATTTCAAGTTGAGAATTGTAATTTTTGTTTGTATTATTTATTTTTAATAAAATATTTGTAATAACGAAATGGTATGAGAGATGAATGCCTTTGGCTATTCCTTTTATGTATCAACTTCATAACTAACTACCTTCCAGATTGAATTGATGGACACTGGCAAAGGGTAGTGTCAAGAGCTTCCCTCGTGACACTGTGGCTAGCCTTACAGTTCATAAAGTCATTACCCCATCCCCTAATGCTCACTACGTGAGTAAAATATCTCAAATGGAGGCTTTTAGTAGCTCATGATGACAGGTGCAAGAAGCCCCAAACAATGTAAATAAAAAACCTTTTAAGAATATTAACTCGTTTTTTTTTTTAACACATGGTGAATCGGTAACTATCAAGTTTAATCCGCGGGAGACCCAGGATCAAACCTCATTGCTGCCACTATAACACCAAGAGCATAACCAACCACCTGCAAGTCGGGTATACTAAGATCCTATGATTTTAGCAAGAGCACACCCACGGTAGGGGGGTCCGCCCCTCTAGCCGCCACCACAGCAGGTCACTGTACTCAATGAGATTTGAACTTCAGTCCTCCCGGGCTTCGCCCATGTGACTTACGGTCAAACCACACATCATTGTACAAGAATATTAACTCGTTACCAGAGATAGAGCACAAAAAAGTAAGACATAAGAGATCAAAAGAGACTGTACTCGGATATAAAAAATAGAGGGTACATCCTACTCTCTTTTGAGTACCCTTTATATCATATCACATTCATAATGCTTCTATTTAAATACACGAAAAGCCTCTGTGATTACTAACCAACTGAAATGCTAGGCAGATTATTTCCCGTTTAATGAAAGAAAAGACTTGTCATAATATGCTTAGGGTATTTATCCATGACCTAAATAATAACGACTCTAGTTCATTCATTAAAGGGATACAAATTTTTCATTAACATAGATTCTCTGTTGACATAATAAATAAATAAATAAATTTTACCCCAAAAAGAGATAGATACTTACATGTATCACAAGTGCAGGACATTTCACATGTTAGATCTTGTCAATATTCTGCAGAGCCAAATACCTCTAGCTAACATTGCTCGCCATGTTTGGTGTGAAAAAATCTTCAAAATAGGAACGTGAATAGAAAATACCGGATGGTTAGCACAAATCAACTTATTATTTCCATCGCTTAATTTATTAATAACAAACCAGAAAGTGATTTTGAGAAGATAATGTTTACGGAGGCCTGAAAGTATAGCATTGTTCTCTGAAGAACAATTGCTCTCAACCTTGGTAAGCAAGCTGCTATATGTAATGTAGGGCCACTGCCAACGAACTGGCCATATAAAATCAATTCCTCCTACTTCACTACATATTTTGTTGTCAAACATTCGTACACTGCTTCAATGTCTATGTTGTATTCAGTTGCTTGTTAATTAAACCAACATTATCTTAAAAATAAGCTTTCAGTCTTTTTTACAGGGTTTGATGTTTTCCTAGGGAAAAGGTTCCCCAAGATTGCAAAGCATATTTTGATTCTTGTGAATCATAGCAATAATCTAGCACACTAACACTCAAATCTACCTCTGGAAATTATTGAAAACTACTCTATTCATGCATGAATACTGAAAAATAATGACAAACCATGCAGAACCAATGACACTTGTCAACAGTTGCATCTCACCAACCATTCAGTGTAGTTGAAAAACTCTTGCTAAGACAGACACCTTATAACATTTAAAACAGTTCACACCACAATGACATTATTGGATACAACCCTTGTGGAGATCATCATATTATGTTCCCTGTGAATATCATACCACTATAACAAACAACTATGACATTAGTTATCTTAACATTACGCAGAACTAACAAACCGCAGAACGCCAGAGACTAACGATGCTTGGTATAGTTAGTTATTCACTTTATATTCAAATACAAATCGAATTATGGCTACAAGTTTAACTTTCAAATGTAAGTTCCTGTAATTTTCAATAGCAAGGTATAAAAATGTCAATGTTTATAGATAGAAATGACCATACCTAGACATGTGGCAAAAGCAGTAGATTGCCACAACTAAAGATGAGTCAGAATCTCTCTTGTGATATCATGATGAATTATTGGAAAATATGGAGGCCAATTTTTTTCCTTTAATACAATCCTAGCTATAAATAGTAGGTAACATGAAGACATCACTCACATGTAATAGGAGAATTAAAAACAAAGCACACCCATAAGAACATTGCACCACCTGTTAATAAAATGACCGAATATATTACCTTGGGTTGCAGCTTCTTCCGTTCGATTTAGGTCCTACAGTTAAAAAAAGAGTTATAGGGCTTGACAGAGGAAGCAAATGTTATAGATTGTACAAAATAGTTTCTTGAAAGGTGCAAGTGAGTTTATCATATGTCCTATATATAAAAAAAAAATTACAAAATGGCATCTATTATAATTTATCATATCATGAAAGGTGCAAGTGAGTGTGAGTTTATCATATGTACTGTATATATTTTTTTTTTTACAAAATGGCATCTATTATAATTTATCATATCAAGAAGGCTTAGGACCTCCTCGGTTCTACTTGTTATACCATTGATAGATTAGAAGCATCCTTTTTTGTTATACCTGGGACCACTGATAGCTTAGAAGCATCCTTTGAGGACTTGAGATTTTATTTTCAAATTGTGAGTAGCCACCTGGAAGGAGAAGGCCATTAGTAACAGGATAATGATTCCAGAAGCACACAAGACTATAATTCCAAAAGCCCACTGGACTCTAGAATTTACTAGTGAGCATCATTATTAAAACTAACTATAATAAACCAGAAATTCAAATTCATAATGAGGCACGTGTAAGCCATGCACACATTATATGTGCTTTGTGGAAATAATTTCAAACCAAAATTTTAAATGGTGACTTCCATGGGCCGTGGACCCCACATGAGGGCCACGTGCCTTACCACTCCATTATCCAAAACAACCATGCAAGACTTGGATGACGCCACGTGAAGTTGTAGCACACCAACATATTGGTGCTACTCTTCCCTTGCTTCTGGTGTTACCTTAGCTCTTGGTTTATATGTTGTTGGTCCTGAGTTATTTTCTTAATCTACTGAATAAACATAGGAGTTTACTATTGATCCTGCCTTTGCTCTTGGTGCTTCAATTCTTCGGACTGGATCAATATGTGAGATTGGTTCTCAACGTGGATGATATGCTTGGTGAGTAGGATGCTTACTCGCTTGAATGTATCTATTCCTACCCGCTTGACAACTAGAACTGTTGGGAATAATGCTTAATTAGTTATGTAAATTGCTGACAAATTAGTTAGCAAATTTTGTGTTCTTTGCAAAATTAGGGCAGCAAATTGTTAGGGTGGTCAGTGCTGGAAATTAGTTGTAGTGCCAGTAGATTTGTTTCAGAGTTGATTGTTAATCATTTTAGTAATAATTTTACTATATAATAATGTAGTTAATGGTTCAATTAATATATATGAGATTTACAACAGTTTTTAGCTCACAGAGTAACTATGTTTTATTTGTTTAATTTTTTATATATATGTATTTTTCTTCATAGTTATGTTGGCTTATCAGCTCGATTAAAGAAGCCATTTCATATTCTACAAGTGTTATCAGAGCAGCTAAAATTGTTTTGGGTTAAATTTTTTTGTTGGAATTTCGCTAAAGTTAATCATGTCGAATTCTAACCAGATGCTAGTTCCAGAATTTGATGGGAACGATTATGATTATTGGTGCATTAAGATGCTAATCCTTTTGATTGGAAAATATTTGTGGGAGATTGTTGAATCAAGATATGAGGAGCCAACTGATTGGAATGCCCTTCAGCCAATGAAAGAACAACAAGAAAGGTAGCAAGGAAGAAGAATGCTCAAGCTTTGTTTCACATTCAGATAGCTCTTGATAAGAGCTTATTTCCAAGAATATCATCAGCAAAAACTGCCAAAGATGCCTGGGAAACTCTACAAGAAGCTTACCAAGGTTGTGATCAAGTTAAGGTTGTCAAGCTTCAGACATTGAAGCGAGAGTTCGAGAATTTGAAGATGCGAGAAGCTGAAAGTGTGAGTGACTATTGTGTGAGAGTCAAAGATGTGGTCAATAAAATGGCTACACTTGGAGAAACTGTAAGTAATTAAGTTTTAATTAAAAAAGCATTGAGATCTTTAACACATAGATGGAATAATGATGTAGGAGCATCATCTCCGAAAAAAACACCTTGTATTTTACCTAAGCTAGGGGGTTTCATGTTTTGAAGAAATATTAAAATTTCATGTAAATATTAATATTATTTTGAGTGATTAATTAATTATTTGTGAGAAATTGTAAATGTGAGAGAAATTTGTTTCTAGATTATTTAGAATTAATGAGGGAGCCTAGGTTGGAATTAGTTTCTAAGTTTTAGGGATGAGAATCTATCGTTTAGGGATGTTGAGGAATTGAAGGGATAAAGCATTAAATTAGATTACTTTTAAAATTGTAGAAATAGGAGGGGGTTTTGAGAGAAAAACAGATGGAGATTGTGAGTTAGTGTGAGTAGAGAGTGAGAGGGTTTTCTGATTGGATGCCTTCGGGCAGTTTGTAAAGGGCCATCAGTGTCGAATATCAGGCCAAAGATAAGTTTGTAAGTAGTCTCCTTTTGTTTATATGAAAACAATGTTTCAGATTTGTATATAAATTATTGATGGAAGTATATGTATGGATGAATGTATCGGTCGATTGAATATAGTGCCAACATGAAATAATTCGTAAACGTAAGTTGGAAGAGTTAAATTTAATATGGAAATGTTAAATCCATATCTATGAATATCGACATGTAGTTTGATTGAATTGTAAAGAGAAGAGTACCAGTAATTTGGAAAATCATTATGCATGAAAGGCGTTAACACTCTGCATAAAAGGAGTATTTTGAATCTGCCGATTGTGTGAATCTCTATGGTAAAATTCTGTCAGTCTAAGTGCGTTCAATAGCAGAAATTGCTATTTGTTTAATGCGTTGAAATCGAATCTGGGCCTTGAAGTTTCTGTCTAGGTTGATTACTTGCAGACTATGTGGTATTATAGTCGACTGAAGTCGAGTTTATGATATTTCGGTGAATCGATCATCTATTTCACACAATGCAAGTAAAATTGTTGTTCCATTGCTAGCATTCAAAAGAGATGGTGATTTAACATATATTGACAGTGGAGGTTTGAGTTCAATTCAGCAGAAACAAATCTGGGTTCAATTCTTATGTTAATCTGAATAGTTTTGTGATAAATCTCAGGCACAGAAGATCTAGCAAGAGGGCGCAGAATTTATTTGATACATTGTTTATTTGAATTCATGTTACGATTGTGAATAAAATAGTGAAATGATATGCCATAGGCATGGTCCAGCAATTGAAAGTTAAAGGCGGAACGATGGTTAAAAACCAGAAGCACGGCATTGAAACAAACCAATTGGCAATCATTGCAAATGTTGAAGTTCCAGACATGGGCAAATTAACGCAGCTAGGCACAGTCTTCAATTAACAATTGTATTGATGCGTTGAGTTTCGAATTAGAGCGCTGGAATGTTGAAGAAATGGTAGTATAACAGAAATAATCAAATTCGAATTGTGTGTGATGCAATGGTATTACTTTGTAATGGATATGTTGAAAAGAAAGAGGCGTATATCTATTTGATAGTTGTGGGCAAACACATTAATGTTAATGCCGTGCCATATTTCTGAGTGTTATTAATCCAGTAATCAACCAATAATGTGTGTGGTTGATGTCAATTGCGTAAAGGATGAATCGTATTATAATTTTGATTGATTAAATAACGTCCATCTTGTTTAAAAGGACAAAGGTGCACAGAAACAATGAATTCAGAGTTGATTTGTTAATTGAGCTATTGGTGAAGTTGAAATTATTAGTTGGATCAGAGGAAATGAATTCTGGTTTAATATAGAATGGAACTCTGGTATTCTCGCATTAAAATCAAACAAATCCCATTGATGTGTGGTGTATAAGATCGATATGTGTGCCACATTGAGTAAGAGCGCATTCTTGAGTCCAGTCATAGTTACAGATTTTATTTGTGGGAGCACTGAAATGTTTGGCTACGTTGAGGAATCATGGCAGGAATGAATTCCTTGAGCATGAATTCAAGGTATGTGTGTGGGTGATTGTTCGTAGATAGATTTGAAGTTTAAACATTAGGCTGCAAATACGTTTTGATGAAAGATATATATGTTGTGGTGATGACTCAAGCCATTGGAAAGAAATGATAATGTGAGTCTGAATTTAATTTGGGATTCATAAATAGAAAGATAACTTCTGCTATTGGGAAAGGTATGAAATTGCTCAGATTGGAATCTTAGTATGGCAGTGATTGAAGTGCATGGTTATATGCATAGACGGGGTTTAAAGATTCTGGGGTATTGCAGGCTCAGCCTGCATCAATTTTTGGTATCAGAGCTTGGCTCTGTTGAATTTTTATTTTCTGAATGAGGACAAGAAGGTTTGCTAAACTGAAATGTATTTTGAATGTGTGATGAATGATGAAGATCATATTGCAAGTGAACAGGATTACAGTGAAGGAAATTGCAGAGGCGAATGAAGGACGAGATCAGGCAGGTGAGATGATTTTCTGAATTGAAGTTGATGATTGAGGTTTATGGTTGCAGAGAAGACGATGGCATTGAACCTGGCATTCAGCTAAAGGCTGAATAAGGAGGACAATTGCAGTGTCCTGAAGAAGAAGGTGAGTTGAAGAGATAGCCCAGAGAGAGAGCAGAGGAAAGTGCTAAAAAGGTTCCAGAGGCAGTGAACCAAGTACTTACCAAAAGACTGAGTGAGGAGAGCTTGGTTAGGTAAGTGACAGCAGAAGAGATTGCTGTCGTAAAGGCTAGTACAACTCATGGTGAGTGAGAAACTCATGGAGAAGATGATCATGGAGGATCAGAGAAGAGGTTCAGAGGAATGCCATAGAGATAAGATGACTGCAGAAGTTCAAGAAAGAGAGATTGCAGTAATAAAGGTACAATTGCATGTACTAGAAGAATGGCTGCAAGAGCAGGAAAACCATAATAGAGGATGTATCTTTCCACTGAAGGGAAAGAAAGTGAAGTGGCAAAAGCTACAACGGAAAAGAGATCGACGAATAAACATGCGGTTAATGGAAGAGCTAAAGAAGCTCGAGCAGATGATGGATGTACAATTGAAGTGTACGCAACTCAGAGCAGCTGAGTTGGAAGAGGAGGTTTCCATTGAACAAATAGAGGAGGAGATCATTGATGATTTCTTGAATTACTGGGCAGATCCAGATCAGCTCGATAATGTGAACTCTTGTGTTTTTATAGCTGACAGTTGTGATGTGATTACAGGTTTTGTTGAAGAGGATGCGCAATCTTGTGAAATTGTCATAAGCATGGAAAAGAATCTCTCTGGAGATAAGTACGTTAAAGAAGAAAGCAGTGATGCTTTTGCTGTTACAGTACAAGACGAAGTTCATGTGAATGAAGCAGATGATCAGCTGGAAGAGCTGGTATATGAACCGACGATTAAAGTTGTTGAGACTTGTAGTTTTCAAACTGACAAGTTGTGTATGAATGCAGGGACTGTAAGTGATGGTGATGTTATGCTTCAGCAATGTCACAGAGAAATTTCATTGCTAGAATATTTGTTGAAAAATTCGGAGTATGACAAGGAGATGGCAGAAGAAAGAGTTCAGTACAGTGAACGAGTACAAAAAGATATCATGGAAGCAGATGATGTAAGAGAAAGACTGGTTGACAGTCTTGAGAATTCTTCAGAGGATTCTTTGGGCAAAGAGAATCAGCATACTGATGTGCTGATATTGGAGGAGAATTCAGAACAGCATACTGAAGCATTGGCAAAGGAGGACAAGGCACTGATGCCTTCTGATTTTTATTCTAACAAGTGTTTTGTGAATGCAGGTATTGTTGCAGAACATTTGACTCAGTTGAGCAGTCAAATGAGGAAGAAGAAGTTGTCTATTCCAGAAGACAAGAGGGCATTGATGATCGGGTGGCAGTCAGAACAGAAACAAGCATAGAAGTAAGAAGTCAGCAAGTGACAGTATAGATAGAGAAAGTAAAAACTGAGCAAGCTGTCTTAGCTCAGCAGGCAACAAGAAGTCAACAGCCAGGAGATTTATTAGACCAAGAGATTGAAAGTATCATAAGACTGATGACGAAAGAATCCCGGAAGAGACCAGCAGCAGCCAAAAAGAAAAGGAAAGACAACAAGAGAAAGACAGCGAAATATTGCAAGAGCAGAGCAAGTGGAGCACTACAACACAAAATATGGAAGCCTGGAGGACAACAACAGTTAACGACAACAGTAAAGCAATTGACAAGCAAAGAAAGATTACAAAATAAAATTTGGGATCTAGGAGGAAATATCCAAGACTTATGACCAGGTGGTCATGAATTTTCTTACATGGGGAGTCTGATGCAGGAGCATCATCTCCGAAAAAAACACCTTGTATTTTACCTAAGCGAGGGGGTTTCATGTTTTGAAGAAATATTAAAATTTCATGTAAATATTGATATTATTTTGAGTGATTAATTCACTATTTGTGAGAAATTGTAAATGTGAGAGAAATTTGTTTCTAGATTATTTAGAATTAATGAGGGAGCCTAGGTTGGAATTAGTTTCTAAGTTCTAGGGATGAGAATCTATCTTTTATGGATGTTGAGGAATTGAAGGGATAAAGCATTAAATTAGATTACTTTTAAAATTGTATAAATAGGAGGGGGTTTTGAGAGAAAAGTAGATGGAGATTGTGAGTAGAGAGTGAGAGGGTTTTCTGATTGGATGCCTTCGGGCAGTTTGTAAAGGGCCATTAGTGTCGAATATCAGGCCAAAGATAAGTTTGTAAGTAGTCTCCTTTTGTTTATATGAAAACAATGTTTCAGATTTGTATATAAATTATTGATGGAAGTATATGTATGGATGAATGTATCGGTCGATTGAATATAGTGCCAACATGAAAGAATTTGTAAATGTAAGTTGGAAGAGTTAAATTTAATATGGAAATGTTAAATCCATATCTATGAATATCGACCTGTAGTTTGATTGAATTGTAAAGAGAAGAGTACCAGTAATTTGGAAAATCGTTATGCATGAAAGGCGTTAACACTCTGCATAAAAGGAGTATTTTGAATCTGCCGATTGTGTGAATCTCTATGGTAAAATTCTGTCAGTCTAAGTGCGTTCAATAGCAGAAATTGCTATTTGTTTAATGCGTTGAAATCGAATCTGGGCCTTGAAGTTTCTGTTTGGGTCGATTACTTGCAGACTATGTGGTATTATAGTCGACTGAAGTCGAGTTTATGATATTTTGGTGAATCGATCATCTATTTCACACAGTGCAAGTAAAATTGTTGTTCCATTGCTAGCATTCAAAAGAGATGGTGATTTAACATATATTGACAGCGCAGGTTTGAGTTCAATTCAGCAGAAACAAATCTGGGTTGAATTCTTATGTTAATCTGAATAGTTTTGTGATAAATATCAGGCACAGAAGATCTAGCAAGAGGGCGCAAAATTTATTTGATACATTGTTTATTTGAATTCATGTTATGATTGTGAATAAAATAGTGAAATGATATGCCATAGGCACGGTCCAGCAATTGAAAGTTAAAGGCGGAACGATGGTTACAAACCAGAAGCACGGCATTGAAACAAACCAATTGGCAATCATTGCAAATGTTGAAGCGCCAAACATGGGCAAATTAATGCAGGTAGGCACAGTCTTCAATTAACAATTATATTGATGCATTGAGTTTCGAATTAGAGCGCTGGAATGTTGAAGAAATGGTAGTATAACAGAAATAATCAAATTTGAATTATGTGTCATGCAATGGTATTACTTTGTAATGGATATGTTGAAAAGAAAGAGGCGTATATCTATTTGATAGCTGTGGGCAAACACATTAATGTTAATGTCGTGCCATATTTATGAGTGTTATTAATCCAGTAATCAACCAGTAATGTGTGTGGTTGATTTCAATTGCATAAAGGATGAATGGTATTATAATTTTGATTGATTAAATAACGTCCATCTTGTTTAAAAGGACAAAGGTGCACAGAAACAATGAATTCAGAGTTGATTTGTTAATTGAGCTATTGGTGAAGTTGAAATTATTAGTTGGATCAGAGGAAATGAATTCTGGTTGAATATAGAATGGAACTCTTGTATTCTCGCATTAAAATCAAACAAATCCCATTGATGTGTGGTGTATAAGATCGATATGTGTGCCACATTGAGTAAGAGCGCATTCTTTAGTCCAGTCATAGTTACAGATTTTATTTGTGTGAGCACTGAAATGTTTGGCTGCGTTGAGGAATCATGGCAGGAATGAATTCCTTGAGCATGAATTCAAGGTATGTGTGTGGGTAATTGTTCGTAGACAGATTTGAAGTTTAAACATTAGACTGCAAATACCTTTTGATGAAAGATATATATGTTGTGGTGATGACTCAAGCCATTGGAAAGAAATGATAATGTGAGTCTGAATTTAATTTGGGATTGGGGAAAGCAAAATTGGACATTGTCATTAAATAGTGAATGATTTATTTCATTGGGTTTGATTGAAGATTTCAAAGTTATGAATTTTCCATGAAGGAGTAAACTTTCATATACAAAGATTGTGAAATGGTTTCATAACCATAAATAGAAAGATAACTTCTCCTATTGGGAAATGTATGAAATTTCTCAGATTGGAATCTTAGTATGGCAGTGATTGAATTGCATGGTTATATGCATAGACAGGGTTTAAAGATTCTGGGGTATTGCAGGCTCAACCTGCGTCAAATCATGTTGCCATAATCATGGAAGAAAGTAAGGATATGAAAAAACTACAGTTTGATCAATTGGTTGGATCTTTGATGTCCCATGAAGAAAGATTGAAGGACACTTTTGAAGGTGTAGAAAACGCTTTTTCCTCTAAATTAAAAATTACAAAGAATGAAGATGCAAGCAGCAACAATGCCAAAATCAATCAAGGTCAGGGTAAATGGCAAAGCCAAAATTCTTCAAGAGGTAGAGGTAGATTTGATAAGAGAAATGTTCAATGTTATTATTGTAACATGTATGGCCACTTTGAAAGAGAATGCAGATTGAAAGAAGGTAAAAACGCTAATTATGCTCAAGAAAGTGGTGAGTATCCTCCAAATCACATATTTTTATCTTATGCCAAAGGTGAAAATACTAGTAAAGATGTTTCGTACCTAGATTATGGATGCTCTAACCATATGACAGGGAATGAGAAGTTGTTTTCAGCAAAGGATGGAAGTTTCAAATCCAAGATCCAGCTTGGTGATGATAAATCATTGGAGGTTGCTGCCAAAGGAGCTATGGAGGTCCAAACAAAAGAAGGTATAAAGAGTAGCCATGACATTTATTATACTCCACAGTTGAAGCATAATTTGTTGAGCATTGGATAGCTATGTGAGAAAAATTATAAAGTAGTCTTTGAAAATAATACATGTACTATCTATGATAAGAATAAGGGAAATAGGGTGATCAATGTTGAGCATATGACAAGAAATAGGATGTTTCCATTGATGCTTGATGAACATAAAAACAATCTTGCAAATATGGCTTATGAGGATTCAAGTTCATTATGGCATCTCAGATATGGGAATTTAAATTTTCATAGTTTGAAGTTTCTAACCTCACATGCATTAGTTTGTGGTTTGCCCAAGGTAGAAGAGCATAAGGAGGTTTGTGAAGGATGTGCTAAAGGAAAGCATGCAAGTGAAAGGCTTCCAAAGGGAACTGCATGGAGGGTTCATCACCCACATCAGCTTGTTCATTTAGACATATGTGGTGCAGACTAAGAGTTTGGGTAGGTCATCATATTTCATCAATTTTATTGATAATTGCTCACGAAATTGTTGTGTATATTTTTTGAAGGCCAAAAGTGAAGCCCTCGATACATTCAAGAAGTTCAAATCCCTTGTAGAAAATAAGTGAGGGTGCAAGGTAAAATGTTTGAGGGCTGATGGTGGAGGAGAATTCTCCTAAAAAGATTTCCAGAGTTATTGTGATATGAATGGCATCAAGAGGAAGCATACTACAACATACACACCTCAACAGAATGACATAGCTGAAAGAAAAAATCGTACTGTGGTTGAAATGGCAAGATGCATGTTACAAATTAAGGGATTGAGCAACTCTTATTAGGGAAATGCAGTTGCTACAGTAGTGTACATCCTCAACTGTAGCACCACCAGTGCACTGGAAAAGATGACTCCTTATGAAGCTTGGTATGGAAAAAGGCCTAATCTTAATCATTTCAAAGTTTTTGGTTGTTTGGCTTATGTGTGTTATGTTGTTAATCTGCAAGACGATACTAGAATACCAAATATGCGAAGAAATATACCCAGAACATAGAACAATGAGAAATAAGAGAAAGTATTTTATTATTCAGAAAGTAATGTCCACTTACCTCTTCGAGGGGGAAACCTCCAATAGAGCTGAGCTCAATACAAAATAAGGCACGATGCTCCTCGAGGGGAGTCTCTATCCTTTATATAGGATTCATACATGCAATACCATGGTTCTTATTAATACCATCTATCTAATACCATGGCCCATTTGCAACTAACTGTGGTCCCTTCATTAAATGCGGGTTAACCACTTACAATTATTAATATGGGCTTTATTGACTCTTTACTTAACTATAACTATGACTCGATCCTATTACATAGATAAGGGGGTTAGGGTGGGACCATAACATGCTCTCCCCCATAAGAATAACCTTGTCCTCAAGGCTGAAGCTGCGGAAACTGCTGAAGAATAGTGCTTGGTTCCCAGGTTGCATCTTCGGAAGAGGTGTCTTTCCACTTGACGAGGACTTCCTTGATCATGCGGCCACACAGGTTCCGTTCTCGTGTGTCCAGAATCTTTTCAGGTTGGAGCCAAATTTACCCTTCTTCATCCAGTTCAGGTAGACTGGTTCGAATTCTGCAATTGTTCCCAATCACTTTCTTGAGGCATGAGACATGGAAAACTGGATGGATTTTTGCAGTGGGTGGCAAAGCTAGCTTGTAGGCAACTTCTCCAATGTGCTGAAGTACTTGATACGGTCCGTAGAATTTTGGAGATAATTTTTGAAAACCCTTGTCTTTGAGTGATGTTTGCTTATATGGTTGCAGCCACAAAAATACCTGATCCCCTTCTTGAAATTGGTGTTTTGAGCGATGTTGATCTACCTGTTGCTTCATGCGGTTTTGAGCTCGATGAAGATTCTCTCGAAGATGGGTCAGCATGGTTGTGCGGTTCTATAGGAGTTGATCCACTGCTTGTACCTTCGAGCATCCCTTGATATAAGAAGTAGGGGAAGGAGGGAGTTGACCATAAATTGCTTCATATGGAGTCATTTTAGTGGTGACATGATAGTTGGTGGTATACCACCATTCAGCTAGAGGTAACCAATGTACCTAGAGATGTTGCTTTTCTGAAGTGAAACATCTATGGTAGGTCTCTAGACATTTTTTGATTGCTTCTGTTTGACCATCAGTTTGTGGATGATAGGAAGAACTGAGTTGTAGTTGGGTACCTTGTAGCTGGAAGAGTTCCTGCCAAAAGTTACTGGTGAAGACCGAGTCACGATCAGACACAATGGAAGTGGGCATGCCATGCAATTTGAAGATTTGATCCATGAAAGATTGAGCGACCAAAGTCGGTGTAAAAGGGTGGGGTAGGGTGAAAAAATGAGCATACTTAGAAAGCCTGTCCACAACCACCGTGATGACTGACTTGTTTCCTGACTTTGGAAGACTCGTAATGAAATCCATAGAAACCTCCAGCCAGATTGATGTCGAGATGGCAATGGCTTTAATGTGCCTGGTGATTTGACTGTTTCTCCTTTGTGGTGCTGATAGATGTCGCATTCAGCTACAAAAGTAAGAATGTCCTTTTTCATTCCTGTCCAAAAAAATGATATTCGAGTTCGATCATACGTCTTCTGAAAGACTGAATGTCTTGCAGTGAGAGATGAGTGCAACTCCACCAAAATGCGGCTTTTGAGGGTGGATGTTGGTGATATTACGACTCTGTCCTTGTAGCGAAGAATCTCATCCTGCCACGAGTAGACCTCTGTGGAACTTGGATCCACCTGCAATTGAGTAATGAGTTGGGAGAGCTAGGGATGTGAAAACCATTCCTTGCGAGCCTCTTCAATCAATTTCAGAATGGGAAGGGAAATTGCGAGCAGGGTACTTTCCTCCTCAAATTGGCGGGATAATGCATCTGCTACAATATTTTTGTGCCCTTTCTTGTAAATTATCTCATAATCATATCCTAGCATTTTGGTGAGCCATCTATTTTGTTGTGGTGAGGATAGGCGTTGCTCCAAAAAATAGTTAAGGCTTTTATGGTCTGTGCGGATTTGGAAATGTTGCCAGAATAAGTATGGTCGCCAGGTATCTTCTGCATGTAAGATGGCCATCATCTCCTTCTCATAGGTAGATTGTCCCAGATTCTTCCCACTTAGTTGTTGGCTTGTGAAGGCCAAGGGTCTACCTTCCTGCATTAAGACCGCCCCAATACCCATACCCGAAGCATCACATTCAATCACAAAAGATTTGGTGAAGTCAGGTAGTGATAAGACTAGAGTGGAACACATGGCATTTTTGAGAGCTGTAAAGGTCTATTGTGCTTCATCATTCAAGAGGAATGAATTTTTCTTGAGGAGTTGAGTGAGGGGCCTCGCAATGTGACCATAATTGCGGACAAATTTGCGATAGTAGCCTGTGAGACCTAAAAATCCTCTCAAGCTCTTCAAGGTCTTAGGTTGAGGCCAATCTTTCATTGCCTGGATCTTTTTGGGGTCCACCCTGACACCTTCATGCCCCACAATGTGGCCCAAATACTCAAATTCTTCCATGCAAAAAGAGCACTTGGACATCTTGACAAATAATTTATGCTTGTGGAGTAGTTGCAAGAGCATATCTACATGCTGAAGATGTGCGGCCCAAGTGCGACTATAGATGACGTTGTCATCAAAGAAAACAAGGACAAATTTTCGGAGATATGGTTTGGGCAGGTGGTTCATAAGGCTCTGAAAAGTGGATGGGGCATTACAAAGACCGAATGGCATGACCAGGAACTCATAATGGCCTTTATGAGTTCAGGAAGCAGTCTTTGGAATGTCGACTTCTTTCATGCAAATTTGGTGGTAGCCAGAGCGAAGATCAAGCTTAGTAAAGAATTGAGCCCCATTTAGTTCATCCAGCAAATCATCGACAACCAGGATGGGAAATTTATCTTTGATTGTCAACTTATTAAGGGCCCTGAAGTCTGGACACATACGCCATTGCCCATCTTTCTTGAGCACCATGACCACCGGCGATGAATAAGGACAAATGTAGGGACAAATGACCCCTGCTTCCATTTGGTGGTTGGGCCCCTGGGACCAAAGTGATGCTATGATCATATTCCCCTCTCGAGGGTGGAAGCTCATGAGGCTTGTCAAAGACTGACAGATGGTTATTTATGATCTGTTGCATCTTAGGATGAATCTAAAGAGAAGTGGGTTGGAAGGCTTGGATGGCATTAAATTGAGCTATAACTCCATGGTGGCCCTTTTTTAACAATTTTCCCATCTGATGTGAGCTGATGATAGAGGGAGCTCCAGCCTGGAGTTCGCAGAGGGTATGTGTGTGGTTGTTCTGCTGAAAGCTCATATATATCTCCTGGAAATGCATTGTGATTGGGCCAAGTGTGCGAAGCCATTCAGCACCAAGGACAATGTCGCACCCTCCCATGTGTATGGAAAACATGTGTGTCTTTAACTGATAATCCCCCATTTGAAGTTTGACATTTTCACAGCGGCCTTCACATTTCATTGTTCCCCCATCAGCAATTTGGACCTGGAAGTTAGAAACTGCTTAGACAAAACAATGCACTACTTCCGTGATGCTTTGATGGATAAAATTGTGTGCACTTCCACTATCAATCATGACTACTACTGAGCGATGCTTAATAAAACATCTGATTTTGAGCTTTTGAGGTGAAGAAATCCCTGCCAAAGCATGCAACGAGATAACTGGTTCTTCAGGTACATTGTCCTATTGGTTTTCCTCTTCTTCCTCCTCTGGTTCCTCCAGTGGTGGGGCTTCCTCCGATGAATTGTGATCAGTAGCTTCAATTTGAAAGAATTTGGGCTCCTTGAATTTACGCCCGAGGGAGTATTTCTCATCACAGTAGTAACATAATCCTTGCTTTCTTCTTTCCTCCATTTCTGCAGGTGACACCTTTTGAACCTTGAGTGTTTGGGTAGTGCTTTGAACCTATGGGGGGCGACCCTTTGCAATGAAATTTGGGCGATTGGACTGGGCCGCTAATGCACGTTCTACTTCACGAGATATCCTGCAAGCCTGTAGCCATGAGCTAGGGTGGTGGAGCGGAACATGGGCTTGTATCACTTCTTTAAGACCACTGACAAAACATTCTGTGTAGAACTCATCTTGTAGACCTCCAATGCAGAAAGCTAAGGCTTCAAAGGCGATAATATATTCATTCACGGTTCCTGTCCATCGGAGCTTAGTGAGACGACCCAAAAAGGTAGATTCATGGTCAAAGCGATCCATAAGAGCCTTTTTGAATGTCTCCCAAGTCAAGGGCCTTCCATAGCAATGTTGATGCCATTGCCACCATTGCCATCTTTCATTGTCCAAGTACATGATACCCACACTAAGCTGAGTCACATTATCCAGGATGTAATTCAGATTGAAATATTGCTCCATTTGTGCTATCCATGCAGTCGGGCGAGAGCCATCAAATTTATACATATCCACGATGGGATTGTTGGTGGGTGCCAAAGAGGTGAAGCGACTGGCTAGACTCACCCTCACTATTTTCATTGCCAATATAGGCCTCCTCATCTGCCTCCACCTTGCCCTTAGAGAGAGTTGTAGTTAAATTCTGCAGTAGCATCACGACCTCGTTCAATGTTGATTCAAGTTTGTCGATCTTCTCATTCGCCATAGCTTGAGCTCTAGTTTCTGCCATGCACCAATTCGATGTATTTGAAATTTTGGGACTGCTCGAATTTTTTTGGCACTAACAATTGAATGGTACCACCTTGCTCAGCTCGCTGTCCTGATTTTGATGGGCTAAGTCACCAATAAGCGCCCCGGGGGGTCTCAGACTTTTTTTTTACTCCAAATGGAGTTTTACTCCTTTCTTAGGAATACTGTAGTAGCCAAATCCTAGAAATGTCAATGCTGCCAAAAGTCCTCCGAAAATCACGCCCAGGTATAGGAACCCACGCAACTACTCAGATTTGGATGGTGGATCTGAGAGATCCAAATGGCTGATCTGATAGATCTGAATGGCGGAATTGATTACTGTTGCATCTCTGATAGATCCGAGTGGCTATTCTAATAGATCTGAACGACGGAACTGATTTTTGTTGCTAGGACAAAAAGCCCACTTGCGAGAGCTGATCTGGCAAATATTATGTGTGATCCAGAGATAGAGAAGGGAATTATGGTGTCCAGAAGTGTCAGGTGCTACATATCACAATATACATAAGGGTATGACAGTAGTACTTGGCCCAATTTTTCAGGGCACTAACCAAGGAGGATCAACCATACCCTTAGCCATACAAACCGACTACCCTATCGTACGCGCGAGTAATCTCTCCGAGTGCTGTTCTCGGTGTGCTGTAGTAGCAAGACGACCAACGGTTTATCTATGGCAAGGTTTCAACGGTGCTAGGGGGCTTCCGATATATCTAGAGGGTACTTGGAAGACAGTTCGTGAGTGGTTCTGTCTAATGCGCTACTACTCGAAGGGGTACCCATAGGAGTTACAAGGGAATCCAAAAAGCGTGACCACCTCTTGTATTTCTTGTGTGCATGCCTCCCCAAATCCACAGGTTTATGCGCTCAATGACAGATCCTATGGTTTAAAGACGTCGAAACATGTCTCTAGCCAAATTTTTTTTTGCTAAAAATTGGAGATCCCACCGGCCCTGGAAAGCGCTTTGATATCACTTGTTATGCTCTTAACCTACAAGACAATACTAGAATACCAAATATGCGAAGAAATATACCCAGAACATAGAACAATGAGAAATAACAACAAGTATTTTATTATTCGAAAAGCAACGTTCACTTGCCTCTTCAAGGGGGCAACCTCCAATAGAGCTGAGCTCAATACAAAATAAGACATGATGCTCCTCGAGGGGAGTCTTTATCCTTTATATATGATTCATACATGCAGTACCATGGGGCAATACCATGGTTCTTATTAATATCATCTATCTAATACCATGGCCCATTTGCAACTAATTGTGGTCCCTTCATTAAATGCGGGTTAACCACTTACGATTATTAATATGGGCTTTATTGACTTTTTACTTAACTATAACTATGACTCAATCCTATTACATAAATGAGGGGGTTAGGGTGGGAACCTAACAATGTGCATGTACCTGATCAGAATAGAAAAAGTTAGATGCAAAGAGTGAGTTATGTATTTTTATTAGGTATAGTGAGACAAGCAAGGTTTATAAATTTTATAATCCTCTAACTAGCAAGCTTATTGTCTCAAGAGATGTAATTTTTGATGAAGGGGGAGTTTGTGGTCATCAAAAAGGCCATGTTGAGAAGACAAAATCTGTTTTGAATGATGATATAATTGTTGATAATGATCATGAGTAGCCAACTAATGTTTCTATAACTAGTGGCTTAACTCCACCAAGTAGCCCTTCATCAATTTCAACATCATGTTCAAGTCCAACTTCTTCTCCAAGTTCTACAAGGAAGGTAATAAGATTGAGTGATATTTATCAGAAGAGTGCAAATCAAGCACATGAAGAAAGCCCAATAGGTGAGATAGTCAATTTGCTTTATTAGCCAAGGCTGATTTTGAACCATCATGTTTTGAAGATGCATGTACTAATGAGGTTTGGATGCAAGCCATGCAAGAAGAGATGGATTCCATTCAAAGGAATGACACTTGGAAGTTGACAGAGATTTCACATGACAAGAAAAATATTGGAGCCAAATGAGTCTATAAGACTAAATTTAACATTGATGGGAGTGTTGAAAGACACAAAGCAAGATTAGTTGCTAAAAGATTCACACATAAGTATGGAATTGATTATGAAGAGACATTTTCACCAGTAGCTAGATAGGAGACGATTAGAATGTTGATTTCATTAGCCGCTTAGAAAAAGTGGAGCATACATCATATGGATGTGAAAAGTGCATTCTTGAATGGATACTTAGAAGAGGAAGTATGTGTGGAGCAGCCACAATGTTTTGAATTGGAAGAAAAGGAGAATAATGTCTACAAGTTGAAGAAGGCTTTGTATGGCCTCAAGCAAGCACCAAGAGCATGGTATGCAAGGATGGATGGATACTTTTAGGAAAATGGCTTCCAGAGAAGTAAGAGTGATCCTACCCTTTACTACAAACAAGAAGGTATTGATATTCTGATCATAAGATTGTATGTTGATGATCTATTGTATATGGGTAGTAGTTCTAAGATGAATGATAAATTCAAAGTTGCTATGATCAACGAATTTGAGAGGAAAGATCTAGGCATCATGAAATATTTTCTAGGAATGGAGGTTTATCAAAGTAAGGATGAGATTTTCATTTGTCAGACAAAGTATGCACCGGATATGCTAAATAAATTTGATATGCTTGATTGTAATCCATCCCCCACTCCAAGTGCTCATGGAGAGGTGTTATGTAGAGATGATGATGCTGATTTAGTTGATTAGAAAACTTACAGAAATATTTTGGTGAGGTGGATATTTCTAACCCACAAAAAGCCTGATATTACATATTCAGTTTCACTTGTTTCAAGGTATATCACAAATCCATATGAAATACATATGAAGGTAGCCAAGAGGATTTTAATGTATGTGAAAGGCACTCTAAATTTTGGTATTCATTACTACTCTTCTGAAAAGTTCAATCTTGTTAGATTTAGTGATTCAGATTGGGGAGGTAGTCTTGATGACCATAAGTCCACATCTGGAAATTGTTTCTCTTTTGGTTCTGCTTTGATTACATGGAGCTCAAAAAAACAAAGCATTGTTGCCCTCTCATCCACAGAAGCGGAGTATGTTGTAGTTACCTCAACAAGTACACAAGCGTTTTGGCTTAGAAAAATTTTGGAAGAAATTGGAGAAAAACAAATTCAGCTTACAGTGATTTATTGTGATAATGTAAGTGCCATCAAGTTAGCAAAGAATCCAATTCATGACAACAGGACAAAACATTTTGACATGAAATATCACTTCATTAGAGATTTGGTGCAAAAAAAGGATATTGTAAAATACTCAGCATCAGCTAGCATATATCTTCACCAAATCAATTGCAAAAACTCAATTTTGGCACTACGAGATATGATAGTAAATCCTCATTAATCATTAAGGGGGAGTGTTGGGAATAATGCTTAATTAGTTATGTAAATTGCTGACAAATTAGTCAGCAGATTTTGTGTTCTCTGCAAAATTAGGGAAGCAAATTGCTAGGGTGGTTAGTGTTGGAAATTAGTTGTAGTACCAGTTGATTGTTAATCATTTTAGTAATAATTTTACTAAATAAAAATGTAGTTAATGGTTCAATTAATATATATGAGATTTACAACAGTTTTTAGTTCATAGAGTAACTGTGTTTTATTTGTTTAATTTTTTTTTTTTTTTTTATATATATATTTCTCTTCATAGTTATGTTGGCTTATCAACTGGCTTAAAAAATCCATTTCATATTCTAGAAGAACCAACAAAACACTTACAAAATCATGCTTGATGAGAAATGCCACCTGATACGACCAGGGAACCAACCACCTCAACAACTCTAAAGTCATATAAGTGGTTATCCTATGCATAAACAAGCTCACTGATGCCTAAAAGACCAAATAAAGATGGAATTTCAAGCTCCCTTGTATACTCTCGAATTTCCTTTCGGGTACGAGGTTGGGTATGAGACATGCTCCCAGAGGCTTTGGTATAACACGCGGAGCATCAAGCACCAGCTCTCCCTGGGCATTGGGAAACATAAATCTATTCTTTTAGCCTTTTCCTATTGGATTTTGTCTCTTGTTACCACTTTGTCCAGCTGATTTTAGACCAAGTTTTGAGAAGGACTCTCTCTTTATTTTTCTTTTCATCTTCTCTCCTTTAATCTTTGTTTCTATTACTAGGTCTGTCACTAGTTTCAAAGTGAATTCATTCTGTTCATCTCTCATTTATATTATTTTTTTGTTTTTTTTGTTATTCATACAAATATTGGATTCCGTGAATGATTTGCATACTCAACCTTCTATGGGTTTAGGTTTTAAAAAATAGTGATTTTTACAATTTATTGTCGGCTCATGCGGTTAAATGTTGTTGTTTTTAAAGGGACGCTTCTTCTTAAGTCTGCAAATAGTACTTTTCTGGGGATGGAATCAAACTTTCTACACATGCTTCTCTAAAAAATTATAAGTTGGAAACAACGTAACCACTCGGACTTTTTAAGAAAATAAAAGACCGAAGGTGCGTAACAATTGTGCAACTTCCTTGGCATGGGTGGTAGGTAGCTATAAATCTATGCAGTGAAACGAAAACAAACGACTATATGGGAACATGAAGCAGAGTCCGTACCAGAAGTTTGCGTTGAGCAAGAAAATGTAAACAATTTTATATGGGAATATGAATCACAGCTAGCACCAGAAGCTTGCTCTGAGATAACTCAAGAATTTTTTAAAGATAATACATTAAGACATCTTATATTGTGCCTCCTCGGGCCAAATCTCAAGGTATGTTTGAAATACAGTAACTATGAATTGTGAATTTTGTATTTGCTTGTTATAGTTGTTCAATGGCATATGCAATAAAGGGAGGATGAGTTTTATGTACTTCTTCATGTGTCTCTTGCTCTTATTGATATTGGCGTTGCTTCAATAGATGTTTTGACACGCCGTGTGAAGCTGCCTTCTTCAATAGATGTTTTCAGCCCCCCTAACAAGCTGCACCTTTGAACGCGTATTGAGCACTTTTTGAAAAATGCATCTATTTATGATGATGCATCCACCGTTGCTGACCTCGTTTAATGTCACTAAATAATGGTTTTTCTGTTTCGTTTCTTTTCAGGATCAAACACCATATTAGACATGATACAACTAAGGTACATGGTTCTTGGTTGTTCCCATCTCTAAACCTAGCTGACTCACTTATTCCCACCTCCCACAACTAAGTGTACATACCGGCATATACGGTTCTAGAATTAGTGTTTTTTTAATGGATTCCCTCCCTAGCCAAACTCTGCTTGCACTAACAAGCTATTACATGCAATAACAACTCTGGGAGAACAAAATTAGAGGACTATTAGTACAGGGGATAGGAGGACAAGAGATATAGGGAAGAACTTGAAGCAAAATAAAGCACGAACAAGAAGGGCACAAAATGACACAAAATGGAAGGGAAATGTCCATCGCAAATGCGGTGTCAAAGAAACATGGTGAACATAAAAGCCACAGTGAACCATGGAAGATGCGCAGATGGCGAATATGCAAGAGCCCCTGGGGGAGACGATTTAACATGAAACTTTAACACAAAGTTTCTTTGACTGCTTTTATATGAATTAATACCGAAGACAATAAGAGTTCAATTCAAAATTTTGTTAAAGAGGGAGATAATTTAAAATGAAAGAGGAAACTTTGCTTCAAGGCATAAAATTTTTAAAAAAGAGGGAGATGATTTAAAACGGAAGAGGAAACTTTGGTTAAAGGCATAAATCATTTAAAATTGAAGAGCAAACTTTGGATACAGGTGTATATAATTTATATCAGAAGATAAGGCTACAATAAGAACTCAGAGTCGTTGGGCCAATACCGGTTCATATAAATGATATTTAAAAATTGAATTAAATGATTTTTTATTAAAACTTAGGTTAAGTTTTTGAAAAAGCTGTAGTCAACCATCAACTAATAGCAAGTCAATGGCGATTGAATAAAACATACCATGCCTATGGGAAGGTATAATAAAATGATTACACCTATTTAGACAGAGAAGACATCATATTTTAAGATGGGGCTTCCAGATTTTATGGCCCCGATATTATTATGAATATTACTAATGCTTTCATCGTACACAAAATCTAGGGATGAAAATAAACATAAAACCTTTCCTACTGACTTTCAAAACTTCAAACAGATTTTACTCGTGTTAGTTATTCCACTACCTAGCTTCACATAGTGACTTTAGCCCTCCCTCACAGTTACACTTTACTGAGCAATGCATTCCAAAATAGCAGCATAATCCTTTAATAACAAATTCCCTCCCTGCTAGAAGGCTCCAGAATTTGTTGTTGGCACTCCTCCTTTCTACACACTCAAATCCTCTGCATCACTGGCTCCCCTGCTGGGGGCACAATCAAATTCCGACTTCGTCCACTACATTGTTGCATATCATATCTGCGTACCATGTTTGTAATACTTGCATGTAAACGCGTTTATGTATAGATTTTTTTGATATCGTTTATTAGAGTTTGATTTTATGTATAGATTTTTTTGATATTGTTTAATACAATTTGATTATATTGTATTGAGGTTCGAAATGCACGGATGTTTTTTTTAAAGATCAGCAATAAACATAATTACCCAAGAAATGGTTAATACTGTGGGTTCTCCGCGTCTAATTCAAAACATAATTAACCAGTTTGAGTTTGAATTCGAAGTGGAATTGGATGAGATTAGAGGGAAAAAGTGCAATTTTTAAAATTTAATATTGATTTTTTTTTTGAAATAGGCATCTTACACATAATTAAATTATATTATTTTTCTCATATTTTAAGAAGTTAAGATGTATTATTATAATATTGAAAATCTCAAACACATCTGTTTTTATTATTTTTATATACTAAACAAAATGCGCAATTTTACATTAAAATAATATATTGTGACAATTTCTATATTCATTTATATACATAAGTACATTATGGATTATTGTGCCTAGAGATGCATTTTTTGCGCTGAGAAGCTTATTCTACAACACAGTATGACCCAATGTATAAGTATGTCATGTTGTCAAAAATTAATATAAATAAGTTTTTACTAATGTCACCCAAAAAACTAACTTGAATATTAAATTATATATAAATTTTTAGTCTTATTAATCGACTAAGATTAATAATTAAAATATAACTATGTATTATTATACATAATTAAAATTATTTCATGTGTTTAAGACTTCCTTTATCATATAGGTGATTTTGAATGAATCATAAATTTACCTTTAACAAACAAATTTACCACATTAAAATTCCAAATTAGGTAAAAATACTAAACATCTTTACTCAAGTTTACTAAAGCCAATACCATCTCTTAAATAAAATAACAAGGTTAAGTCAACACAAAGAATCTAAAATACTACTCCAAAATCTTTTAATGTTTCATTTAATTAAATATTGGTAAAATGAACCTTTAAATGGAAAAATCATATCCTATGGATATATTAAAGTCTTTAAAGACAAAAATATTTCCACATCAAACTTCTAATATTTGAAAATATTAATTTTGATGTAGTTTTATTATAAATTTTGTTATCATCCAATAGATAACATTATTAAATCTAATATTAATATTATTAAATTTAATAATTTCGGATTGATACAATATTAAATTTCATATGATATTCAATTTGTTATATTATAATATATATTAATATATCATGATATATGTTAACTCTAGATATATATATGGAGGGAAGAACAAAGATATAAAGTCATAGAGCTTGAGAGATAGACGGAGTGACAAGGGAGAGATGAAGATAAAATGAAGTAGAGGGGAGAGGGGAGAGAGAGAGAGAGAAAGGTAAGAGATAGAGATGGAGACACAAATATGGAGGGAGGAAAGAGGGGGAAAGAGGGAAGGTTGGAGAGAAGAGAGCGAGCGAGAGAGAAATGTGGGGGAGGGAGACGAAGGTAGGAGAGAAAAGACTAGAGAGAGAACTTGAGAGAGAAGGGAGAGAGGTAAGGACGGAGAGGGAGGGACAAAGAGATGGAGTTTGAGGGGGAGACAGGGAGTTAAGAAGAAAGACATAGAGATAGAAAAGTGGAGAGAGAGAGAGAGAGAGAGGGAGTTACAAGGGAGAGATGGAGAGAGGGTGTGTATGTTTTGGGGTGAGATAGAGTGACAAAGAAGGAGAGATAAAAAGAAGGGGGAAGTGAAGGAGAGAGAAGGAGAGGGAGGGATATAGTGACATATTTGGTGGGTGAAAATGAGAGAGAGTGGGGGAGAGAGGGGGGTCAAAGAGAAAGGGAGACAGAGGAAGGAAGAGAGAGAACGCGAGTGAGAGAAGAAGAGAGAGAACGTGAGCGAGAGGAGGAGAGAGGGAGGGATAGAGAGATGGAGTTGGAGGGTAAGTGAGAGGGAGGTAAGAAGAAATACATAGCGAGAGAAAGGTGGAGAGAGAGAGAAAGGGAGTGATAAGGGAGATAGAGAGAGAAGGAGAGAGGACAGTAGGAGGGAGGAGATATAGAAGGGAGAGAGAGGAGTGAAGGGGAAGAGAGATAGAAGGGCAAGAGAGAGGGAGTGAAGTGGCAAAGAGAGGGTGAGGAAGAGGGAGGGAGATATATATAGATATGGAGAAAGAGTGTCTATGTTTTGGGGGTGATATAGAGAGACAAAGGAGAGGCAGAGGGAGATAGAGATATAGGGGAGAAGAGAGAGATAGAAGGAGGCAGGGAGAGATATATAGATATGGAGAGAGAGAGAGAGAGTGTGTGTTTGTGTGTGTGTGTTTGGGGGGTGATATAGAGAGACAAAGAAGGAGAGATGGAGGGATATATAGGTATAGATGGAGGGGGAGAGGGAAGAATATTTCTTGCACTAGATGCATTGATTTGAGTGTAGATGATGATTTCTAATCCTATTTGATTTCTTGCACTAGATGCATTGATTTTAGTTTAGATGTTGATTTATAATCCTATGATTGTTTTCTCTAGATGCATTGATTTCTTGCACTAAATGCATTGATTTTAGTGTAGATGTTGATTTCTAATTATATTTGATTGCTTGCACTAGATGCATTGATTTCAGTGTAGATGTTGGTTTCTAATCTTATTTGATTGCTTTCATTATATGCATTGATTTCAATGTAGATGTTGTTTTCTAATCCTATTTGATTACTTGCATTAGATGGATTAGATGTTGTTAATCTTGAGATTGTAAATTATTAAAAATAGTTTTCAAGATTAGATGGATGGGGTAGAGAGGAAAGAAGATTTCTTGCACTAGATGCATTTATTTCAGTGTGGATGATGATTTACAATGCTATTTTATTGATTGCACTAGATGCATTTATTTCAGTGTAGATGTTATTTTCTAATTATATTTGATTGCTTGCAATAAATGCATTGATTTCAGTGTACATTTGGATTTCTAATCCTATTTTATATCTTGCACTAGAAGCATGGATTTCAGTGTAGATGTGGATTTCTAATCCTATTTGATTTCTTACACTAGATGCATTCATTTCAATGTAGATTTTGATGTATAATCTCATTTGATTGCTTGCGTTAGATGCATTCATTCTAGTGTAGATGTTGTTTTCTAATCCTATTTGATTGTTTGCATTAGATGTATTAGATGTTGTTAATCTTGAGGTTCTATATTATTAAAAAAATACTTTTCAAGATATATTTAGTAATATGTAGAGGAAAACTATTAAGAAATCATTAGCTATCAAAAGTTGCGATACCTAAAATTAAAATGAAAAAGATGTGCAGAATCAATCCTCCTCCAAAGTGAGAATCAATCCTCCTCCAAAGTACCAACTAATTACTAATATACAATTACATATATCCAAAATATATTCAAAAGTACAAATAGAGTAATTGCATACAACAATGTATTCAAAATATTTATAAGAGGAAAATGTGTATTTATAAACATCCAAACAAATCAAAATATTATTGAAAGAGATGTGATAATTGATTGGAGAAACAAATAATATAAATATTTTACAAATGTGGTCACTCATTAAAAAAAATTCAAAAATACATTATTTCTTGACTTTGAAAAATAAACTATAGATAAAAAAAAATATCATCAAAATATTGTTGAAGGAAATAAATTATTTCAAGCATAAACAAAGAAACAAATTATTTCAAGAGTAATTTTGAGGTAGTAATTTATTAAAACTACTCTTCAAGATATATTAGTTGTCAGAAGTTCTCATACCTAAAATTAAATGAAAGAGATGTGGAATTTAAATCTTAGTGCAAATTGTTGACAAGATTGTCTCCCTTCTTCATCACCAACTAATTAATACTAAACAATTAGATACACATATAAAAATAACATAACAATTGTAACATTCACAAACATTACCATCCCAATTCAAACACATAAACACACAAACCACTCAAAGCATCCAAACAGAGACGTACAAAGCCTTCAAGGAAAACAACATAGACCAAAATAAAGAAGAGAATAATATGGTCATGCTAGCAAAGACAATATAATGTGAATTTTGAATTTTATCTCAAACAAATACACAATAATGATAATATAAAAATATGACATTGCTTCCCTCAACTGGAACAACTTACATCCATCTATCATGCATCGAGAGGGTCCAAATGCCTTGAGGTGCAAACCTTTTTTCAAGTTCTACACACCAAAAAGAACGTTTTCACATGGAGAGATTTGATCCCTCTTGGCACATGATAAATTAGATGGATCTAAGTTGATATAATGTCCAACGTAAATTAAACTAAATGGATCTAAAATGGTATAATGTCCAATGTAAATTAATCTTTGGTTCAAATTCCACATTAAAATAAATTGGATAAATTCCACATTACAAAAACAAAGTCATACATTATGTATATACAAACATTCTTTCAAATATACATTGATTTCCTTAATTACTAATTATTGAACCAAATTTTACTTTCCAATAATTATTGAACCAAATTTTACTTTCCAATAAGAAGCAAAACACTTATTATTTTATGATACTAGTTATTCATTAATACAATCAATTCAAATTCTACATTATAACGATTAATAGCAGCATCCATTATTACGATGTAATATAAAATTTTAAACATCACAATTTAATATTTATTCGAATTTCTGATCAAAAAAGTATATCCAATTCATAAAATTGTCCTCAAAAATATCTGTTTAAATTTGATGAATATTACAAACATATATATATATATTCTGGTTATACATTATAACTTGTATACGACACATACTTATCCTCTGTTTTACAAACTATATTGTCTAGCCTATTCTATCACTTCTGCTATACATCATAAGCCATAATTTTTCAGAAATTTCATTAAGATCTCCGGTAAGAGATTTATTTTGCAAAATCTTACTGTACAAAAAAATCAACCATTACCCTTCATCAATGAGTAACCATCTCATGAATCCAGAAAGATTTTTAAGAGCAAATGAGCCACTAGAGATCTAGTTGGGAATCTACTCTGCCCTCCCTGTGAACCAAATATCCCAAATCTAAGTTAATTGGCGGTGTAGCCATATATAAAACTCTTTTATGAAGAAATTAGGTTTGTTTACAGTTTTCTTTCTGAGTTTTTATTCTGTCGAATTACATTTTCCTTTTCGGGTACAAAATTCTTGATATTCTGGATACAAAATTTCAAACACAATGTATATAGTGAGTGGTTTCATAAATAATACCTTCAGCTTTGATTTTTCTTTATATCTTTATTTTTGGAAGATATTTTAATATCCAATTTTCTATTAAATTAAGTATGATATGAGCTTGATTGCGGTACATAGTTAAACTAATTTATTTATTTATTTGATGTATGTATGTGTAAAATTAGATGAAGTCTCTCATTGCGGGGACAAGTTTCGGGTGGAGCGGAGTGGAGCTGCAGGCCGAAGTAGCAACCAACCAGGTCGCGCGCTGCCGCCATGGACACAGTCTCGAAGCCAATCTGTGCGAGAGGAGTAGGCGAGGATAGGCCTGTTTTTTAGACACGTCTCGTTCCTTCCCAGGGATTTTTTAAAGGTTTGCATGCACGTTACATGCGCGTCTGCTAGCCACCTCACCTCTCCATGCAGCTTCGTCGTCCACCAACTGATAGGTCCCAAGATTACAAAATCTAACCTTTGCATAGCAAAAAAGGTTTCGTTTCTGGCCAATTTTCTCTATTTCCCAGAACATACGTTGTATTCTCCCTGGAGCTTTCAAGTGCTGTCTCCTTTCTTTCTTTCCGAGGGTCTCTGGCCAGTTTTTCTCTGTTTGTCCCGGAACATAGCAAGCACTGTATTCAACCTGGAGTTTTCAAGTGCTGTTTTCTTTCTTTTTCCCGGGGCCTTCTCGCGCGGAACTCTAGTTTGGTTTCTGCTGGGGATAAATACTGCTCTCCACTCTGCTTTCACTCTGCTTTCAGCTGGGTTTGAGGTTAGTAATTCAGCCATATCTTTCAGTTTCTTTTAACTTTCTCTGGTTTTTTAAGGTATATAGTTTTGGAAAATTTTAAGCGTTCTTAGCCGAGTTATGTGAATGTTTTTGTTATTATCCTGATGATACTCCATAACTGGATATGGAAAAGGATATATGACGGAGAGATAAACATAATTCAGGTGTTTTCATGCCTTAAGAGTCTGGATATAACAGAATGTTTCAGTTTTTTCACAAATTGAAGCAGTCTATAGTGTTTTATAAACCCTGTTCAGACTTCCGAATCAAAATAGGAGCTTGGTGGTGCATTTTCCAAATTTACTGTTGTTGTATAATCTGTCATGAACCCTCTTCTAGTTAATTTTCCTGGCTCAGAAGTCTTCAGAGTCTTTTGCCTTGGGTGATAACAGGATAAAGGGTAGTCTCCATTTCTCTGGCCATCACCACTGTTTACGTCCTGAAAACCACTTTCGGGACTGGTTTTCTTCAGGACTGTGGTTTTTATTGCCTTTTCCGGTTTTCATTTTCAAAAAGGATGGTAGCTATGGGTCCTTGACCGTTTCGGGACTCAAGGACAGTTGTTTCCTTTTTTTATCTTCCAAGCCAATCCTTGGTCAGTGTGTCCTCTGACAGATGGGTCTCTATCAACTCTCCAGCCTTACTCGGTCCAGGTGATATATTCAGGGTCATGCCAGATGAATATTAAATGTTTTGGTACAAACCTGATTTGGAAATCCATATCCTAGCTTTCATCTCCAAAAGGAGATTATTCTATTCCTGAGCTATTTAAATCTTTCCCATCCGATCTGTCGATTGTGACAGGCTTCTGACAGAAGGATCTTATCTCCCTCCGATTTGGCCATCCTTTATCGGGATTTCCTTTCAAAACCGGACTGATGTTCATTAATTTCCGGGCTAAATTCCAGATTTGTATAATCTTTTTAGGACAATTTTCTCTGGTAGTGCTCAGAGTTGTGAGCTGGTAGCGAATGGAGGGAGGGTCTGACGTGTCGGCCACGGAGGCCATGATACGTGCTACCATTCAGGCTGAGAAAGCATGGGGTGGTGATAACGCTGAGGGGGGGTGGAAATCCACGCTGGACGAAGTGGTATTACAATCAACAAGACATGTGGATGACACGGTCCGAGCCAAGCTCCATAAGGAATTTCACGTAGAAGAGAAAAGATATAACAGTGCTCGGGTCCCTGTTAAAACCACCCCCCCACCTGCAGCGCTAAAATTAGACAGTGTTCACCTAACTGAACGGATAGATAGCCTCCATAACCTCGCACTGGTGGGCAGATGGCATTTCACAGAAATGGATGATTCTGCGATGAGAAAATGGTTGGAGGCTCAGTGGAAGCCGGTGATTGGATATTTCCCCATTGTATCAAAGCTTATGAAGGAATGGTTCTGCTTCCATTTCTTAAAGGCAGGTGATGCTGAGGTTATCCAGAACCTCCCTTGGGTTTATGGAAGAAGTTTCCTTGTCCTCCACAGATGGTATTTAGGATATAACCCATTGAGAAATACTCCCTCAAACAACTTAATCTGGGTCAAGCTCCCAAATCTGCCCCTGGAGTTCTGGTCAAGGGAGACTTTAACAGAGATAGGAAATTCTATTGGGAAATTTGTTTACGTTGATCCATGGTGTCTGGGGGAAAAGGACAAACACATTGCATGGATTCTTATTGAAAAGGCCTATAGGGGCGGTTTCCCGAACCACATAGAGATCGCCTGGCGGAACCTAAAATTAAAGCAAAGGCTTGATTTCTGGGGCATTCCTTTCAGGTGTTCCGCTTGCCACAAGACTGGACACCTCATCAAGAATTGTCCTTGGCGTCCGTCATACAGAAGAAGGGTCTTTCGTGAAAAATCCAGGGTGGCATCCCCCATTTCCTCTGTAGAAGGGAAGCTTTCCCCGTTGTCCAGTTGGTCCCCGACTGATCTGGAGGTTGCGCGGGATAAGAGCCCGGAAATAAAATCCAATTTATCCCCACAGGTTCACTCATAGGACTGCTCCAAGCGTCCTGGCTCCAAGTCATCATATGCCATCCCGATTTCAACTGCTGACAAAGAGTTTTGACCTTTTCTGTGTTGCCCCCTCTTGAACCTTCAAATGGAAAAGCCATCCCTCCTCCTCCATCAGTTCCAAAACCCTCAAACTTCATAGTGGGATCTCAGACCATTCATATCTCATCGACTTCGTTGTCTTCTGGTAAACCCCATCGCTCTTCTAGAAAGGGAAAAAAACAGTCGAGATCCGCCACCCCTTTAAATTCCCCATCCTCTCCTTCTGTTTTCTTGTCTAACTCCATCCAATCTTCTAGGAAAGGGAAGGCATCTAGATTACAGCCACCATCCATAAACCCTTAACCATCCATAAATCCTTTAAACCCTTAACCATCCATAAACCTCGTTTCCCTTGCCCCCCCCTCATCAGCCCAAACTCTGCAAGGAATATAACTGTCAGGAAGAAAAACAAAGGTGGGAGTAGACATTTTCTTGGGAGATCAAAAGCTGATGCCATGGGTATAAGGAATTTGTCTCTGGTGGATGTCCCCATTTTCGACATTTCTGAAAAAAGCCTCTTAGAGCTAGCTCGGCTGGTGTATTTCCTCCATGACTTTTATCATATCGATGAATATTCGAGGTCTGGGAGCAGACCTCAAATTCTTGGCGCTCAAAGATTTTTTCTTTTCCGCCAAGCCTAAGATCATTCTTGTACAGGAAACTATGCACAGTAAGCAAGAGTCCATTGCATACTTCAGAAAAATGTTTCCCTCATGGTTCATGGTAGCCTTGGAAGCCAAGGGACTTTCGGGAGGGCTAGCGGTCATGTGGGATCCTTCTTGGATAAAAGCCAAAGCCTATAAATGTTTTGCAGGAATCCTCATCTCTGCAGTCATTAGGGGTCAGATGAGTCCCATCAACATTTTGAACATCTATGCTCCTTATAAAAACAGGTCTCTTTTTTGGGAATTTTTTTTTGTTTCAGGGATCTTTGATATTGACTCTTTAATGATTGCAGGTGATTTGAATATCACTCTAAGTTCGGAAGAGCGGTGGGGTAAATGCAGGAGGCATGATCCAATTTCAGACCGAATCAAGTTTGAATTCCTCCACAGGAACCTTGTTGATGTGGCTCCATCCAAATTAATGCCCACATGGGATAATGGTAGACTTGAGGGGGCCTACATAGCAAAAAGGATTGACAGGTTTATCATTCATAATAGTATCATCGATAACATGGGCATGCCTGTCTCGACCATCGAAAATGTCTTTATCTCCGATCATAAACCAATTTCTCTCAGCTGGAGGGAAAAGGATGTCAAGTATGGTTACCCCTTTAAATTCAATAGAACATGTCTCGAGGACCCGGCCTTCAATGAAGAAATAATTAAAGCATGGCAGGATCTATCTGCAAACTGCTCTTTTCCTCCTTTCATGACCTTCAGAGATAAAATGGCTGCTATGAGAAAAGTGGTTAAGGCATGGCAATGTAATAAGAAACAAGCGAACAGGCTGGCCCTAAACGAAATCCAGAAGGAATTGGATGATATCTCTGAGTTCTTGAAAGCCGATTCGGTCTCTTTCAGCACGAGAAGCAGATTAAATGAATTGGAAAGGAAGAAACAACACATTTTAAAGGAGGAGGAGGCCTCATGGAGGCTCAAGAGCCGGGCGTTATGGCTTAAAGATGGTGACAGGAATACTAAGTTTTTTCACAGGTATGCTAGTGCCAGACGGGAGATAAATGCTATTTGGAAAATCAGAAATGGACAAGGGGTTTTTCTTTTCTCTCAGCAAGAAATCTCAAAGGAGGCGGTGAGACATTTTAAGGACCAATATAAAAGAAAGGAATATAGTGGTTTTCAAGATATCCTATGGGGTATCGATCTGTTCCCCCAAATGTTTAATGAAGAAGAAAATGAAGTTCTGTTCCGGGCCATAACAGAAGAGGAGTTATATGGAGTTATGAAGGATTTTAAGAAGGATAAATGTCCTGGCCCGGATGGCTGGAAAATAGAATTTTTCCTCCATTTTTTCGACATCATCAAATCTAATCTCTTAAGGATGGTCGAAGCAACAAGAATGTCGGGCAGCGTCCATCACATTATTTCATCCACGCTGATAGCTCTCATCCCAAAGAAATCGGAGGCGGACTCTTTTAAGGATTTTAGGCCGATCTCTTTGTGCAACATATCTTTTAAGATCATCACCAAAATTATAGCAGAGAGGATCAAAGTGATTTTAGCCACTTTCTTAACAAAAGATCAGCATGCTTTTTTAAAAGGGAGAAATATAATGGATGCAGTTGCCATAACCCAGGAGAGCCTGTTCTCCATGCTCTCAAATAGAACAGAAGCAGCTATTTTAAAAATTGATCTGCAAAGAGCTTTCGACTGTGTAGATTGGGGTTTTATCAGATGTTTGCTAGAAAATATTGGCTTGAAATCGAAGGTCATAAATTGGATCATGGCTTGTATTGAGGACGTGAATTATGCAGTCATTATTAATGGAATCCCGACCCCCTTTTTCTCAGCAGAAAGAGGGTTGCGCCAAGGTTGCCCACTATCGCCACTGCTGTTCATCCTGGTGATGAACTCTTTGAGCCTTCACATAAATAAGGTTGTCACAGAAAAAACATGCAAACCTGGTTACATGGACTTGCCTAAATGAAATCTTATATAGATTTCAACGTGCCACCGGTCTTCAAATAAACAAATCCAAATCCATACTCTATCATAATGAAGTCAATATGGAAGTAGTGGAATGGATTTCGTTGTTGTTTGGTGTCGGTCTGAGATCTATAAAGGATGGAGTCAAATATCTTGGTTTTCAACTGAAGGCAAAGGGTTACTCAAAGGATGATTGGAAATGGCTCATTGACAGGTTTTATAAAAGGATATCCGCTTGGCAATTCAGATGCTTATCTTTGGCTGGAAGAATCGTCTTAACTAGGGCAGTCCTCTCGCAACTTGCTGTCTATTGGGCCCATATTTTTTTCCTCCCGGCTAGCATTGTTCAGAAAATGAATAAGATATCTGCCAATTTTATTTGGGGCAGCAACAAAACTAAAGGAAGTTATCACCTCACTACCTTGGATAAAATTTCGAGACCGAAGTCTGCAGATGGTTGGGGCCTGCTGGACGCGAGGACCTTTGGAAAGGCGCTCCTATGCAAATCTTTATGGAGGGGCATCTTCGGTGAGGGATCATGGAGCAATATCATCAAAATGAAATATATGTGAGGTAAAGGCCTAGAATATTGGTTTCGTTTGGGGAGGATTGGAACAAAATATGGATCTGCCATATGGCTCAGCTTTCGAAAGCTGGAGAAATTTTTCTTAAAGCATTTGAAATGGTGTCTTCAGTCGGGCAATAGAATTCTTATTGGAGTAGACCCCATTTTGTCTGGACGTGAACGCATTTCTATTCCTGAAAGGATCTTACTCTTCCTTCACTGCAAAGGATTTTTTACATGGGATAAATTGATCGCGGGATGGCATGGCCCGCTTCCTATCTGGAAATCCGCTGATGACCTTGGCCTTCCGCAGTCCATAAAATGCCTTTGGACCCCTGTCTGGAATTCTCTGAGAAACTGTGGTTTCTTCCAATCTAGGCCACAGGATTATTTGGTATGGAATATGCCATCTGCAAATTCTCAGTTGTGTGTAAAGGATATTTATGCTCTTATGATCAGTATGAAGCCTGCGCTCTCATCTATTTTCCCAACGGCTTTCTGGAAATCGGGTTGCTCTCCCAAAATGATATATTTTTCATGGCTGGTGTTTTATAATAAAAATTTATCTTGGGAGAATTTGATGAAGAGGCAGTGGCATGGGCCGAGTAGATGCTGTATGTGCGAATCAGCCGAAGAAACAAATTTTCACATGTTCTTCAAGTGCAACTCTCTCTTGGAGATATGGCAGGTTTTGGCAAGTCTTTATGGCTTCCCTCTGGTTTCTCATGCCTCTTCCCAAGAAGCTTTTATATGGTGGAGCCAGCAAAACGATTCGTGGAGACCGATCATTTTAATTGTCTTATGGTGTGCCTAGAGAAATAACAAACTTTTTGATGATGCAAAGGAACCTCTGAAGGATATTTGTCAAAGTATAATTCTCATCTATGATTCTATTCCCAAAATCCTTTCAAAATCTAGTGTTGTCAATAGAAATGTGCAGGTACCTCCTTCGTTCAGGTCCTCGAGGGCCTTTTTCGATGGTGCATCCCAACAAAACTCATGTGGAGCAGGTGTGTTCATTCAAATGGATGAGAATCTTCAATATTATCTCTCTTAGAATGCAGGTGTGGGCACAAATAGTCTAGCTGAGGCTAAGGCCCTTGCGGCTCTCCTCACTTTCTGTTGCTTTCTTGACATCAAGGCCATCTCTGTTTGTGGGGACTCCAAAACAATGTTGGATCATGTAAATGGAAAAGGTTTTGTCGATTGCCCTCACCTCTCTGTGTGGATGGATCGAATTATGTTTTTCTAGAGATGTTTGCAGGGGTCTACAATTCAGCATATCTACAGAGTTTGGAACCTGAGAGCGGACTGCCTATCTAAGGAGGCGCTCCTTATGGATACTGGTGCATGGTCCTTGAAAATTTCTATTGGCAAGGAATCCTATATCATACAGGACTTTTGTATTCCGGGATTCTGACTCTCCTTTTTTTGGTCTCTTCTGTGCCTTTCTTTTGCTTATCTCCTTAGATCTGTCCTGGCATATGTTTATATCTGTTTATGTCGTCAAGATCTGTCATGGCATATGTTTGTATCTGTTTTATGTCACAACTATCTCCGTTTTTTGGTCCCAGCTGGTGCTGGGGAGGTCTGCTAATGTGTCCAGGCTATATGCTCTGTTCAGACTCATCCTATGGATTATATTCCTCATATTTTGTATGAATGCTCTATTATACAAACTCATTATAATACAATTCAACTTTTCTTTCTGAAAAATGTGTAAAATTAGATAAATAAAAAACAAAATGTATAGACTTATATAATCGCATTATTAATATGATTTTGGTAATTATTCTTCAATTCCTTAATTCATAATATGAAGAGGAAAATAAGGACTCTCTAATTGGGTGACCCAAACCTATAATAATAACATGGATTCCCGTTGGCCTCACGTCAGCATTCGAAATTGAAAATAAACCATGAAAATCATCTCATTATAGAATATTAAATGTCCACGTGTATTAATAGTGTGTATGTTATTAGCTCTGAATTGTCTCGACTCCAACGGTGTATATCAACGGAGACTTAGTAATTATCCCGTGACACAATGTTAAATGTCATGTGGAAATAAATAAAGTATTAAACGTCATATGGAGATAAATAACCATTTCCTTATAGAGTATTAAATGTCACATGGGTCATGGATATGTTGTTCTTAGAATGTTAAATGTCACATGGGTCATGTATATGTTGTTTGATCTGAATTATTCAATGTCACGTGGAGATAAATAACACTTTCTATATAGAGCATTGAATGTCAATTGGGTCATGTATATCTGGAGATAAATGACCATTTCCTTGTACATGAGCCATGTATATGTTCTTCCATCTGAATTATTAAATGTCATATCGACAAAAATAACCCTTTCTATATAGAGTATTGTGTATATGTTGTTCCATTTGAATTATTTCATATTCAACGATATATGGACGATTCCACATCATTTTGATTAAGGATTTTGATTTACAATGGAGCCTCTAAATTAGAGAAATTTAGTTTATTATAAGGTTGATTTGAAGTTCATAGTTATTTGGAAATAGGTATATTATTGTGAATATGAATATGTATATTATTGTAGTGATTTAGTGTGCATAATTGGCCATGAATTCACAACCAATGAAAGTTTGAATTTAAAATCCATATATTAATAGTATTATAGACTTGTAATGTATATTTTTGGGGTTTAGAATTATTTAAATTAAAATAGTTTGTGAAATCGGACATTCATTCGTTGATGTAAAATGTTTTCATTTGATTAATTCGATGTTGTAAATTGTATTAGCATGAGCGTATTTATTACTTAATTTTAAATAGATAAATATCTATGTCAATGAATTATGTGGGTTATAAGTTTTACAATTGTAGTTTAAATCTCAAATAAATATATAAAAATGAATTGATTTTTATATAAGTTTTATATTAATATAAAAAGATGATATTAAGTAAATTTTCTTTTTTCCATATGTTCTATGTATATTTCATTATGGTACATTTTAATTATATTTCATTATGGTACTATTTATATTTATATTTCATTATGGTACATTTTAAGATAGTGTTAAAGAAGCATAAAATTATTACGAAATTATATTTAACTTAACATCATTTAATTATTAGTTACAAATTATCAAAGTTTCTTATAAATATTTAATGTGGCTTACAATATATGGAATATAACACCAATGTAAATAAACTAACATGTCATATTTCTAAATATTTAAGATTATTTTTTGTTTAGGGTATTTCTAAATTTCATATATCCTATCTCATTCCATTATTCATCAATTAATCCTTATTAGTGATGCTCACATCAAACTATTTTATGTAACAAAGAATGAAAATTTTATACTTTGTTTGTGAATGCTTATGGATATTTGAATTGATATGAACAACTAGTAAATCGTGTTACCTGATAAAGAAACTAAAGCCCATTCCCCATCATCCTATTGCATCATGTGTTTGATAGTGTATGCATTTCATAATTTTTTTCTCTTTCTCTTGGTCTTTCTTGACTACTTATACGTAGTTTTCCATTCCTCACAAAACTCGAATTTGACGTTTAGTTTTCATTTTTTTTTTAAATCTTAGTTTTACATCCTTCAGATTCTTCAACATTTTCTTCGTTATGCCCCAATATATACAGGTTTCCATTCAAAATAAAATTACACTTTTCTTTATTTGGCGTTGAAAGTTGTAATATCGTATACCGGCCAAAACAAAATATCGTAGAAGGTTGGTTATTTTTTTGTTTGAGACAATTTTTAAGGTACCTATAAAATAATAAGTTCAAAGGAATTAGATATTGAATCACTTTTATAGAATGACGTTCTAACTTCCTTTAGGGGGTAGAATGCTATAAAATTGACAAAGTTGTATGCAAGAATCTTAAGGAAAATCGAACTTATAATCAAAATGTTGGTAGGGTCACAATCAATTATAGACTCTTTAAAAGCTTCAATAGAATACACCATTTGTATTTCATAAGGTAGAGGGTCATACTTATGTTTCTTAAAGGAATTATATAGATATATTGAGAAATTTAAACCTTTATTACAGTGGGATCATGCTTAAATAGCCCTCATTGCTTTTGGATTATCCATTTTAATATCTATATATATAAACATATTTGAGATGTACTTTTTTTCAAATCAAAATTATTTTCATTAAATTTCTATGATTAAAGTCCACGGGGTCTTAGATAAATAGTGATCGGGGGTTTGATAAGACACTCCTTGATGCAAAGTCACTGAGTCAGTTCCCTGCCTCGATCGGGGTGATATATTGGACATGTTGAAGATGTAGTCCTACGAAGGGGTGTTTGATAAGACACTCCTTTACCCAAAGTCACTGAGTCAGTTCACTGCCTCAATCGGGGTGATATATTGGACATGTTGGAGATATAGTCCTATGAAGCTTACAAAAAAATATTTTTTCCCGATCAAAATGCGACCTGGATACCATGATTCTTGCGAGTAATTTATGGTGATGATGGTCTCGGGATGTACACCCACCATCCCTCACACGATCGAGGTAGATGGTGTAGTGGACGTCCGCATGCAAATGATTAAGCCACCCAAGGAAGGTGGCAGCGACATAAATTTCAATCTTTGGTTTTGGCTAAGTCACTTGGTGTGGGTATTTGGTAGCTCTTGGTGTCAACTCTCCGGGAAGTCGAAGGCAGCAAGGTGTAGTACCTCAGAGAGGCTCTCGGTGCAGAGGGGAATTGGGGGAGCATGACCCTACTATGTCGGGGCATAAGGCCTTCGTCAACCTCTGAACCTACATGTGATTTCCTATGTTTGGAATGGTGACGGTTTGTATGGCTGTGTTTCTATGTCTATGTTGTTTGAGATATGTCTTTCTAGGATGGGCATGCATCGGGCCTCGACTATTTTGATATATAACCGGGAGGGCTGTTGGTTCAGGCTTGATTGTGTTGGGACCAGAATAAGGGTTATGGTTTGTTTTATTCCTGGGTCCTGCATGCAAATCCTTTTCTGGGCGGGTCTCTTGTCCTAGGTGCTCATGAAAAAGGTTGTCCTGTGGTGGCATCCTCGAATGACCCTCGGTGTCACGCCGCCAGGCCTACGGTAGTCTTCCAACCGAGCCGGCAAGGTGCGGCACCACCGTGCACTTTCTTTTCACCAATACTCGTGCACATGGACTACGCCTACTTCACATTAACATACTTAGTTTGTGTTTCGCAACCAAGTAAAATGCATTAGCCTTTATACTTAATGAAGCCCATACTCATTCATTATCCAATATGCAATTAACCAAGACAATAACAATTGCACACAAGTATAAAGGGAGGGGCAACTCCCGAACAAGTCTGCCTGATAACAATATATTATGATAATCTTCAATAGTACATCATACAAGTGTGCTTGACAGAATTCAAGCCAACACTTAGAAATATTTACAATCAAGGCAAAGACAACATTTTACAACCATGTGCCAACCGCCTATGGTAGGAGGGTGCTCACCCGAGACAC